>JXCR01145426.1:142579-202127 GCA_002079205.1 Phalaenopsis hybrid cultivar | reverse complement strand
GAGAGGCTACTTTAGCAAACAAAGATGAGCAACCAAAGAAAGATTCTCCATCAAGTGTCATGTCAGAAAAGGAGTTCAAGCAAATGGTTGTACAAGTGCGGGATGCCTTAGCCCAATCCAATGGCGGTGCATCAGATTTGAAGGGTAGACCTTACCCGGAGGAGTTCGATGCCTTGCCTTTCCCCAAGGGTTTTGTGGCCCAAACTTGAACATATTTAATGGGACTGGAAATCCTAGACAACATATAGCACATTTCTGAGCCAGTTGTGGCAACACGAGAAATAATGAAGCTCTACTCTGCCAGCAATTCGTCAGCAGCTTGTCAGGAATTTCTTTCGACTAGTATGCTGACTTGACCAACAGGTTAGTTAAAACATTTTCTGAATTAGAACAGTTATTTATGAAAAGATTTATCGGGGCGCAACTTCAAGTGTCTATTGGAGAGCTCATGATGGAAAAGTAAAAGCCTAGCAAAACCTTGGTAGACTATATTTTCAGGTGGAGAAACCCTAGCATGAAATGTGAACCTCAGCTACAGGAACATCATGCAATTGAAATTCTACGCAAGAGCATTCATGGGCCAGTAGCTTTCATTCTTAAGGGACTCACCATCAAGTCCTTCAAGATGTTACTCAGTAAAGCTAGCAATCTTCAAGAAGAAATAAAGTACATGGAGCCACATGAAAAGGATAAGGTGACCAGAGTGTTTGAAAAGAAATCAGGAGTAGTGGCAACCTTTGACAAAGGAAAGCAGCCGATAAAAATATATGTAGAAGAGCATCGCTAGCCTTCATCATAGTAGAAATAGAAAAGTCAATCCAACCAGCGGCCGCCTCAAGAGGGATCACCTCGAACAGGGGATAGAAGAATATCCCTATAAGAGCGACAGAAAAGTGTGTATTCTTTCAAGGATGAAGCTATACCTAAAATATTCAGCAGTCTGATGAAGAAGCCAAAATTCAAACGGCCAGATCCAAAGAAGCCCGAAGAGGTGGATAAGAAGAATGAACCAAATTATTTTCCATACCACCGGTTGCTCGGGTGCACTATAGAAAAATGCTTCATTTTTAAAGACTGGCTTGAGAGGAACCTTAAAGAAGAGAACATAACAATCCCAAAAGAATAATTATGAGAACCTGAAAAAGGTTCCATGAATATGATTTCAGCCGAGCCAATCTCCCAAATTGATCCGTATACTGGAACGGATGGATGGAGTACAACTTGGGATGAACTCAAGAAGGTCCTTAATCAAATACAGGATTCATCAAAATAAGCTTCAACGAATATCGAAGAAGGATGAAATGAGGTATGGAGTAGATCATCTAAGAAAATACTGGACAAGATCTAGTCTGCATCCAAACAAGCCTCCATTCAGAGTCTGCAACATACCAAGCCCGAGATGAAGGTTTCGTTAGGAGATCCATCATAATCAAGGGCAAAGAAGAAAAAGAAAAGTGTCACTACAAAGATTGATAGCACAGGGGGTAGGATAGGGACTACATCTACTAGATTGGTTGTCTCAGATTTGGGGAAGAAAATTCTTGAACCCTTGACTTTGTATGATTATCGTTTTGTCCCTCTAGGATCTTATGAATATAATGATTGTGATTTCGGCTACGTTTTAGCTGTTTCTGGTGATAACGTAGCTGATTATGAATGATATAGCTTCGATCTCAATCCCCAAAATGATCCTTAAATCGTACTCAAGTTCGATGAACTCGTTGTCAAGTCCAAAGAAGAGATCAATAATACTGCTTACGACAACAACAATAATGAGGAGCAAATTCTTGAGCATCATGGTACACCGCTTACCATCAACTTAGATCTTTCTAACGAAGAGGAAAAGAAACCAGAAGATTCAACAATGATATCTCAAGAAGAAGAAATTACAGAAGTTAACTTAAGGAGTTGAAAAGAGTTACCACCAAGAACAGCTCCAACAGATTAAATCAACTTAAGGTGCGGAAAGGTATTACCACCAAGAACAGCTCCAGCTGACAAAGGAAAACAGATAATGATTCAGAAGAGATACCCCCACCTCCGCCAGTGGAAGAACCACATAATCAAGATAAAATTGGAGGATCCTACAAAGTAGACTACAACGTGCTAGCTCATCTTAAAGGAGCGGAAAAGTGTTACCACAAAGAACAGCTCCAATAGACAAAGGAAAACAGATAATGACCCGAGAAGAGATACCCTCACCTCCGCCAGTGGAAGAGCCGCATGATCAAGATAAAATTGGAGGATCATACAAAGTAGACTACAATGTGCTAGCTCATCTTAGGAAGTTTCCGGCCCGATTAAGTATCTACGAATCTCTGATCCTGTCAAAGGAGATGAGAGAGCCTCTCGTTATAGCATTGCTTGACCCAAAAATTTGCTTAGCTCAGCTGACCAGCACATCCTCAGATGAAGTTTGCTGATTGAAAAAATGGTCAGGGGTAACCTTCACAGATGAAGACTTGCTATTCGGTACCGCCGATCACGTCCACTCTACATCTCCGTTAAAATCAGAGGATTTGTGTTATCTAGAGTATTAGTGGATCCTGGAGCATCTCTTAACTTGATGAGCCTACGAACATTAGCCTATTCGGATACTGAAGCTCAAGAGCTTACGGCCCATAAGATGATGTTAAGAGGATTCAACCAAAAGGGAGAAAGAGCCCTCATATCAATTACATTACTTATGAAGGTTGGATAACTCATGACAACCGCTAAATTTCATATCATTGACGCCGAGACCTCTTTTAACCCTCTATTGGGTCGACCATGGATTTTATCTTTACTGAGCTTGAAAAGGTCGAGAGTTTAGAGGTCAAGGAGTGTTGGTTCAAAGTTGATCAAATTTTACTGTGCTTCTACCTCTATAGAGCTTGAAAAACATGAAAATTTGGATGATGATTCTAATGAATTAATGGAATTGCCTTTTGGTTAGTTCTCGCCTTGTGTTCAAAAGTTAATTCAACAGGTCTAATGAATTAATGGAATTGCCTTTTGGTTACTTCTCGCATTGTGTTCAAAAGTTAATTCAACCTGGACAATGAATTAATGGAATTACCTTTTGGTTACTTCTTGCCTTGTGTTCAAAAGTTAATTCAACAAGGATGAATTAATGGAATTGCCTTTTGGTTACTTCTCGCCTTGTGTTTAAAAGTTAATTCAACAGCGGTGTTCAAAAGTTAATTCAACAGGAAAACTTACCAAAACAAATGCCAAAAGATAAATTTCAAATTTTTAAAAAACTGTCGAATGCTAAAGTAAAACTCTCAACTCAAAAGAGGGTCTCAGATTTGGTACAGTCGGACCAGTCGATGATTCTGAATTTTGCATGGTTGTTTCTGGCGAGTCAGAAGAGGATTGCCTTGATATAAAGGATGACTCTACTGATCAACCAATAGAAGATGCTCCCCCAGAATTTAAAATTAAATCTACCATTGATGAATTGAAAGAGATTAACCTCGGGACTGAAGAACAACCCCGATCCACATTTATAAGTTCTCTACTCAATGACGAAAAATCTATAAAATTGATTAAACTATTAACAAAATTCAGATATTGCTTCGCATGGAGCTACGATGAAATGCCAGGACTGTCAACAGAGGTTGTAGTACATAAACTTCGGGTGGACAAGAACATTACCCCAGTAAAACAAGCTCCCAGGAGAATGCGCCTCGAAGTAGAGCAACAAGTCATCACTAACGTGAAGAAATTAATAGACGCCAACTTTGTTAAAGAGGAGTAGTACCCCATATGCTTGGCTAATATTGTACTTATTAAGAAGAAAAATATATAGATCAGTGTTTGTGTCGACTTCAGAGATTTGAACAAGGCATGTCCAAAAGACGAGTTTACACTACCTATACCAGAGAAGATGGTGGATATCGCTTCAACTCATGAAATTTTCTCTTTCATGGACGGATCATCGGGATATAACCAAATCAAGATGGCTCCGAGGATACAACACTTACAGCCTTCAGAACATCAATTGGAATTTTTTGCTATACAATGATGTTGTTCGGCCTGAAGAACGCTGGAGCAACATATCAGCGTGCAATGATGAAGATTTTTGATGACCTCACTGACAACCAGTAGAATGCTATGTGGATGATTTGTTCATCAAAAGTAATTAAAAAATAGACCATTTTTACAATTTGAGGATCGTGTTCGAACGGTTATGACGATACAACCTTAAAATGAATCCCTTAAAGTGCGCCTTTGGCGTTACCTCCGGGAAATTTCTAGGATTCTTTGTCCATCATCGGGGAATCGAGATTGGCCTGGATAAGATTAAAGCTATCTTTGAAATTCCTCCCTCAAAAAACTTGAAATAACTAAATTCCTTCCAAGGGAAGTTGGCCTATTTAAGACGCTTTATTTCTAATCTCTCAGGTAGGTGTCGGCCTTTCTTAGCATTAATTAAAAAGGATGCCAAATTCTTTTGGGAAGAGAAATGCCAACAGGCTTTCGAGGACGTTAAACAATATTTAATGACACCTCCTATCTTGGCAACCCCTATCCCAGAGAAACCGTTGATACTTTATACCGTGGCTTTAGATGACTCTCTCAGAGCCCTCTTAGCCCAAGTCAATGATGAGGGTAAAGAAAATGCACTCTACTACTTGAGTCATCATCTAATACTGATGGAGATAAGGTATCCACCTATTGAGAAGAATTGTCTGGCGTTAATTTTACCGCCCAAAAGCTTAGATATTACATGCTTTCTCATAAGATTACCCTAATTTCGAAAGTTAATCCATTGCAATATTTGATGACCCGACCAACACTCTCCGGACGTCTAGCAAGATGGTCAATGATCTTATTGCAGTTTGATATAACTTTTGTTACCCTCCGTGCTATCAAGGGAAAGATACTAGCAGACTTTCTTGTTGCACACCCACTGCCAGCTGGATCCTCTCTCAATGACGAGTTACCAGACGAGCAAATATTACAAATGGAATTCTTCAGTTTGCAACGCTGGGAGATGTACTTCGATGGCGCTTTGTCAGCCAGAAAAGACAAAGGATCAGGCGCAACTATACCAGGCAGAGATTGGTTTGTTCTTTATCACGCCAGATAAGAGTATGCTGAGGTTCTCATACCACCTTACAGAGTTGTGCACCAACAATGAAGTAGAATATGAAGCTTTAATCAGCGGGTTGGAAATGACAATCTCAATGGATATAACAAACATTGCCATCTATGGCGACTCCTAACTCATCATCCAGCAAGTCGCTGAACAATACAGAATTCTGAAACCAAGATTAGCAGAATACCATCAGTACACGATGAAGCTCCTAGAGCAGATTTCTGATGTAACTTTCTACCGGATTCTTATGGGAGATAATGCCCATGTCGACTCTCTAGCAAAACTTTTTAAGGAAATGGGATGTCCCCCGGAGGATTCCATTGAAGTCATAGTGCAAGGAAGACGAGACTTATCTCAGATCGACTTTGAAACTCTACACAAGCTAGGAAAAAAAGAAATAATAAATACAATTGCAGACATCAATGAAGATTGGCGCAAGCCTTTCATAGAATATTTGCATACTAGAAAGCTGCCAAAAGACAAGTCTGAGGCACACCAGTTCACAAGAAGAGCTATGTCTTACGCCCTGATGGGAAATGTTCTCAACAGAAGATCATTTGAGCAGATGTGGCTATGGTGTTTGAGCAGAGCTTAATCACGGAATATTGTCAAATAGATGCATGTTGAATTGTGTGGCGCTCACCAGTCAGGGCTGAAAATGAAGATGAAGATCAAAAGACTCAGGTATTATTGGTCAGCAATGATGTCCGATTGCATGGATACAGCCAGAAGATGTCACTAATGCCAAGTGCATGGGGTGATCTTACACCAGCCTTCGAATGTGCTACACCCAACTGTTACCCTCGTGGCCATTCGAGTGTTGGGGCACGGACATAATAGGTCTGATAGACCCTCCATCTTCCAGAGGACACAAGTTTATACTTGCTGCTATAGATTACTTCTCTAAATGAGCACAGGCAGTACCGTTATGTGGGGTTACGACACAACACATCCTTCAATTTTTCAGAATCCAAATTGTCTACTGTTTTGGAGTACCGCGAAGAATAATTTCTGACAATGGGATAGCTTTCAGAAGTACAAAGATCAACAATTTCGCCAAAAGACATGGGATAGATTGTAGATACTCTACTATTTACTATCCTAGAGCAAATGGTCTGGCTGAGGCTTTAAAAAAACACTGGATGAAAACAAAAGGGATTGGTACAATAAACTATTAGAAGCCTTGTGGGGCTGCCAGAAGACTTTCAGGACTCTACACCTTATATGCTCGTGTATGGGTCCGAGGCCGTTCTACCGCAAGAAATCCAGACACCATCTCTCAGAGTCACAGTTGCCAACTAACTCACAACTGAAGAAAGCACAAAACTCAGACTTAAAGAATTGGAGAGTCATAACGGAAAACGACTAGAAGAACAACAACTTTTGGAGCTTTACGAGGCAAAGATGGTACAAGCCCATGACAAATTGGTCCGTCCAAGGACATTCAAAGTTGGTGACCTCGTACTTGTGCTCAAAAGGATTCTTGCACGCTGCAAAATAGGTGGAAAATTTGAGCCAACTTGGGAGGGACCATTTGTCATCGAAAAGGTCTATACAGGAGGAGCCTACCAGTTAGTGGACTTCCAGAATTACCAATAAACGGACGATATCTGAAAACTTATTACGCAAGCTGACGCCACTTGCCTCTGCTTGCTTTGAAACTTTAGAAAATTTGATTTATTTAGGGTTATCTATATGGCCAAATGTCTATGATCGGGTCCAAATATTGTAATTAACCTCAATATAATGAAAATTTTGAGAAAGAAATTTTAAACTTCAAATTTTCTTCTTTTCACTTTTGAGTATAATGTTCCACTAAATTAAACAAAACTCATACATAAAATAAACAATTCATTTCACCAAAATAAACTAAAATTTACTTTAATAAATATTTTGTTTTGTTCATGTTCATGACAAGTTTTGGCCCACTGACGTTTTTCCTGTCGACTGCAGAAAAATGTCGGGACAGAAGCTAATCTTTACTTTCCAGGATGGCTGGAGCCTCGCACTAAATGAGGAGATGGCGCCGCAAAGTGATACCATAGATTTCAACATGTCTTTTAACTAGGTTGACTGTCGGTGCTATTTTAGTGTTGGAGGAGTTGCCCGTAAGAAGCTCTCGATCACCAGAATTGAAATCCTGTCGCCCGCTTCGGAAGGACGTTTTAAACTACATATACATTTACTTTTTAAAAAATATGAAATCAAACTGACCCCATATTTTTCATAGTTTAAATGAAGAGCACTATACCTCAAATCATGTATATATCCCGAAGGATAAACATGAGACTTGAGGATGAGACTCGATCAAATAAACTAAGGAATATATGACACCCGTTTGGTTTGCAAAACTTTTATATTTTTCAACAAGTTCCTCTATATAAAATAAAGAATTAAATAGATTTATATTAAGCTGGTTTCGGACAAGCTTCCTATAAGGACAAACCCCTCTAGTTAATTACATCTTAAATGACCAAAGTCACCTAAGAAGACTCTCGATAAAAATCATGAAATATTCTTAAATGACCAAAGCCACCTAAGAAGACTCTCGATAAAAATCAAGAAAAATTATCTTCAAAGAATTTCAAAGGGTAGGACTCTTCAACGCTTTTAAATGACCAAAGTCACCTAAGAAGACTCTCGATAAAAATCAGGAAATATTATCTTCAAAGAATTGACCAAAGTCACCTAAGAAGACTCTCGATAAAAATCAGGAAATATTATCTTCAAGGAGTTTTAAAGGGTAGGACATTTCAATGAGATCAAACGTAGAGGTGTGAAAGGGGATTGGTTCAAATTTAGAATGTTTTATTGTAGAATCTAAAGGAGGAAGAACTAGGGGATGTCATGGATCCAGAGGGGAACCTCGGTGACTTCCCAAGCTATCCTAATATTTGGCTTCAATTTTGAGGAAAAATATGTAAGTGTTTCATCCTGCTAATTTTATTATTTAAGGCTTACATTTGTGTGAAACTATCACAAAAATAGCCTGGAAGATGTAAGGGTTTAGGTCGTGACAAATGACAACCTCGAAATCTTAAGACGAGTTAGGGCTTATATTGTATAGCAGGGCTATACAAAGGCCTAATGATAAGGTGAGGATTTATGTCGCATAAGCAAGCAACCTCAAAGTCCTATGGCTTTGTTGTTTAAGTCTAAGGAAGTAAGATTAGTTTAGCTAGGGAAGACAGGTTTTGCTATTGAAGATGGCCTTGCTGCCCACCATGCTAGCTACAAGCTCCTTGCCGTGATGAGTTTGAGTTTTCTAGGGTGTCAAGTTACAATGTTAAATCAGGTGGCCCTATGGTTGAAGTTGTTTAAGTCTTATGGGGGCATGTTAAAGTTGATTAGAGCGACATCGGTTAAGATCCTACGGTTCCCTCATTCTGGCGCATTTTCTATCGATTCACTTAGTCCAAATGAATTTACTAAACTCAACTTAATGAGTTCCATAATTTCATTTAGACCTTGGGAAGCCTCGTTACACTTAGTCCAAATGAATTTACTAAACTCAACTTAATGAGTTCCATAATTTCATTTAGACCGACTTTAGTCCAAATGAATTTACTAAACTCAACTTAATGAGTTCCATAATTTCATTTAGACCATAGCTTAGTCCAAATGAACTTACTAAACTCAACTTAATGAGTTCCATAATTTCATTTAGACCGTGTGAAGCCGCGTTAGCAACCGTAGGTTACCTCCTCCAAGGAATTCCTGATCATCCGATAGAGACGTCTTAATTTAGTTGAAGTTGTGGTTTTGTGTGATGTTTGTGATTAAATTTTGAGTTGTTTTATATTTTGAATGTTGTGGCAGTGAATTTTATCTTGGTTGATTTTAGTTTTGGTTTTCCATGCAAATTTTTATAAGCATAAAAGTATAGCATAAAAGTACAAGAAAGACAATGCTGAAAACTGTAAAAACATACATGGCGAGTCTTCTTGTTCCACCACCTGAAACTTAAAATGCATGTGAGGGCAGTTCATGTAGAGGCAAAAAAGTAAGGTTTTGATAGTTTTCCTAACCCTATGTCATATCTTCGTGGGTCCTTAGGAGTTTAATTAAGGATGATTTTGTCAAGTAGAACATATTAAGTTTAGTAGATCTCCGAGGTATCCAACAGATCTAGAGAAAGAGGCAAGTCCGTGCTACTCTCTCAGTGCCTAGTGGAAAATCTCGAGTTCTTTTAAACTTATTATGTTGCTTAATAATTCATCTTGTAAAAACCCTTAATGCTCAGGGAGAACTGGTGTCTCAATTATCCTTAAGAATAGGGTAATTATCATTTGTGATTCAATTTAAGAATTATGTGGGTGAAGATCCTTGAAGAGGCAAGTTAGTATTATTGGAACACTTAGCCAAATTTTAACCCTAATTGGACTTGTAGTTTTTGAAATATGTTTTAATTTTCAATGATATTTAATTTTTTAATCCTCATTTAAATGAAACTTAATTTAGCCTAAGTCACTATTAAGCCCTCAAGACCTAGGTGAGCGTCTTAATTAGTTTTGAAAAAGGTTAAGCTTTAGGTGGTAATGATTCATGATTTGAACCTTATTTGAAAATCAAAATAGGGTATTAAATTGTTTAATTATTGACTTCAAAAGTCATACCCCTATGTCCTTGGTCTATTTTATTTTAATAAACTTCCAAATCTTAATAATTTGGAAATTTATTAATTTATCTTTTTAATTAAGAAAATGAGGTTGGTTTCTATAATTAACCCCTCTATGTTTCAAACATCAAATAAATGATTAAGATCAGAGGTTACCCATTTCCCTCCTTAAATTAAGCCTAAATGTTAATTAAGGTTATTTTAAAAAATTACACATTTGCCCCTAAGGGTCTAACACTTCATAATTTGTCAAATTCAATTCAAATGACTTCGAAAATTTTATCCTACCTCATTCATGGGTCAATTAAGAGATTAGAGGAGAAAATGTGATTTTGCAAAATTTAATTTATTTATATAATTATTTTCATGCAAAAATAGGATTTTCCAAAGAAAAATTCCTAACTTGACCAAGATGACTCCTAATTCTTTGAATTTTTTACTGGAGGTAGACCTAGACTAGAGAAGACTTTGGACAAAATTTAATAATATTTTTTTTGAATTTTATTGAATTTTAAGAAATATTTTAAGTTATGGGGTATTTATTAAATATAAAATATTTTAAATGGGGAAAATTAAGTTTTGTATTTTTGAAAAGTCTCCCTGAGGTCAGAGAACTCAGAGAAGAAGATTTTATATTTTTTTAAATTTTATTTGATTTATTGGAATTATTTTAGTAGAAATCCATTTTTAGCCTTTAAAAATCATTTTTAAGCTTTAAAATTCAATATATTTATTTAAAAAAATGAGAAAAAATATTCTAATTATTCTTAAGAGATTAGGTAGCAATTTAGAACATTTCCATAAGTTTTATTATTTTTGTGATTTTTAGGGATTTTTATAATTTAAAAATTAAAAATAGACTAAAAATTAAGTTTTTATTTTAAATATTAATTTTTTTTAGAAAATACCCCTGATCACAGAAAACTCAAAAAATAAGTTTTTATAAATTTTTGAGTTATATTTTGACTTTTAAAAATAATTTAAATGCCAAAAATGATGTTTATCTTTCAAAATCAACTTAAGTTATCAAATGAACTCAAAATATTTTGAAATTTTTATGGTGAGTTCTCTGGATCATAAAAATCAGTGGAGATAAAAAATCAAGTCATTTAAATGTTTATATCTTTCAAAATTAATTGTCTTAATGATTTAGTTTTTTATGAAAATTGAGTACATTTTAAATGACTTGGTCCAAGAAATTATTTCTAAATGCTCCTCTAGTCATGGTGGACCATCCAAAATTTTCTTAGAATTTTATAATTAACATGCTAATTTCCATGATTACTTTAAGCAAATAATGAACATAGAATTGAAAAATGTGGATCTCTATCAAAAAACCTCGTCTAACTTTTGAAAAATCAGAGGATGTTCCCCTTGACAGAGGATACAACATGCCAAAAATTTAAGCTATGGTGATAAGTTTACATGCATAGAGAATCAAAAGATTCAAATCAGTATTGAATTAATTGAAAATAAAATATGCATCACATGGGCTTAAAATTATATCCACATTATTCTCCTCTGTTCACTAAGCAAGAGGGTATTTTTATTTTATTTTTGTGATTTTGCTACATAAAGTTATGTATTTTTGAATTTAAGGGAGTTTAAATAAAAAAAAGCCTTATTTTTCTACTTATCCAAGCGGCGCCTCGTCAACCTACGACGGCTCTAAAACTCTACGTGGCACGCTCCCAATTGACGCTGCCGTCCACTCCAGCAGCCACGCGTCCCGCTGTTTATGTAAAGAAGCGCTATCCGGCTTCATGTTGGCCATCCATTCGATATATGCTTGATCAAACAACTCCCCGTCATCGTCCCCGATAGAGTGATCCTGTGATCGTCCACGCTAAAACCCTATGATCTCAGCCTATACTCAACCAAATCACTTTGGGTTTGATTCTATGGACTCGTCTAAATGAGGCAAACACATCCATACGGTAATCTTGCAATTAAATTAAGCCTAATCAAATGAAGAATCAAAATAGGCTCAGGAGAGAGAGAAGTTTTATACCTTTACTCTGAGAAGTGAAGCTTCAATCAGAGGGTCTTGGCACATTCATTGGGGTCGAAGGACGCTAGGGATTAAGCCTCTAGTCTTGGTGTAATGCCTAGGTATGAATTCGATCACGACTGGATTTGGGTGTTGGCTTAGAGCTATGGTAGAGGCTCTGTGGAAGGGGGATTTTAAGGAGCTTTGGCTTCTTTCTTGGTTGGGAAGGTGTGGGTAGAGTAAATTTGAGTTTGGTCGAGTGTGGACGTGTAATGAGCTCTATCCTAGTTTCTGGCAAGATTTTGAGCTCAAAATTGAACTCCGACAGTGGAAATTGGTGAGGAAAAATAGTTGGAATGCACTGAGGGGATCTTAAGGAAGCTCTGTGGTCAATTTGGAGAGGTCTCTCTAAGAAATTTTCAGCACTTAGTTCAACGGTCATGGAGATGTCCTTTTATAAAAATGGGGTTATGGTGGCTGTCATGGCCAATTATGGGGTGTCATGTGGTGCTTCGGTGGAGGGCAGAGGAGCTCTACAATTCAATTTGGCTGAGCTGGCCTCTACGTTTGATTTGGGTGAAGCTCCATGTGGGTGGCTCTCGGTTTGGCCATTTTCTGGACACTAGGCCGGCCGGCCGGCCAGGGGGAGGTGGCTAGGTGCTCAGGGCATCCAGAGGAATCTATCACAACAATTTAATGCAAATGTGCTTTGATTTGGCAAGGATATCATAAGCATGTGTATTTTTGGGAATAATATCCCTTAATTTTGGGGATCCTTGGTCCATGGATTAGTTTAGGTGGTTAAATGGGTTTTGGCTCAGTCTTAGGGGTCAACTAATGGTTGAGGTGGAGTTAATTTGGTTGCTTTAGGGTGTTTGGGTCACATTAAGTGCTTGGGTCCAGGTGGGTGCAAATGATTAAGTCTTGGGTTTGGTCTAGGCTAGCCTTGTCAATTGGCCTAAATAAATGTTGCATTTTGTGTGGATGATCATAATTAACAACTTTGGTGAAGGATGGAAGTGGTTTTAAGCTCAATTGAAGGGTCAATTTGAGGGAATTTTGAATTTTAATCAATTTTGTTATGTTGGGCTAGGCATGATTCTAGCTTGGGCTATCCTTGGGCTAATTCCAAATTGATTATTGTAAATGGTCAATGGGGATCCCATGAAGAGTTTTCAATATGAATTGGATGCCAATTTGGGGGTTAAAGCAATCAATTGGGTGAAATTTGGAGACTTAGCCAATTTGGGGCTAAATTTGGGAATTTTGGATTTAGGCCAAAATCAAATGGATTTGAGGCTTGACCAAGGCCAATTTATGGTTTATTTTAATGTGTAGGAATGTTATAAAGATTTTTCAATAATAATTGGGGCCAATTGACTAGGTTATGGGTTCAATTTGGTGAGATTAGGTCAGGTGACCAAAATTGGGGGTTTAACCTATACCAAAATTGGGCTCAAATAATGGGCCAATTAAGCTTGGATTTTGTCTAGTTTGGTCATATCAAAAGTGAATTTGAGTTTAGGATTAAAATTTGGGGAAATTTAGACCAATTGGATAGACATTTGGGCTAATTTGGGGAAAGTATGAGGCTTTAAAGAGCAATTTGGGGGTTTTGATCAAAGATGGTCCAATTGGCCAAATTTGACAAATTAGGTCATGTGGTAGTTAAGGAAAATGAAATTTTGAGTATTTTGGAGGTTTTGGGAATTTTTGGGATTTTTTGTAATTTTTGGAATTTTGGGTCCAAGAGGGGTATTTTAGTAATTTGGCCAATTTGGGGATTTTGGTAATTTGGGTGATTTCAAACTGTTTCAAATGATTTTTAAACATTTTTGGGTATTTTGGCTAGATTTAGAGATTTTGGCCAAATTTGGGGTTCCAAGGGTATCTGGGTAGTTTGGGGAATTTGGGGGCAAAAGGCTAGGTTGAGTATTTTAGTAGAGTTGGAGTACCAACCATCATTAATAAGCCATGGACCAATGGAAACCCCATTTTGGTTTAGGGTAGTGAGTGATTATGAATGAAAGTGTGTGTCTTAGCCCTAAACCAACACCCAGGGTCAACCCTAAGGTCCAGCAGTCCCAAGGGTGACTGATCTTGAGTTTCCCCCAGAGTGACCCCACCTACTAAGTGCTAGAGGTTAAGACCAATATGTGGAACTTCAAGTTGAGTAGAGAAGAGTTTAAAATTTTTAATGGTGAGGGCTCCATGTGTAGTTTTCTAAGAAAAGTCAATAGGAAAGTCCTATGGCTAGACCTTAGGCTACTAAAGAGGAGAAACTAAACCTCAACGAAAAGTGAGGTCAACATTGACATGGACTACAAAGGTCCTCTCATGGACGTAGTCAGCTGCAAAGAGAAAGAGGGATTACTTTCACTACTGAGAGTGACCGCTAAAGATAATGTATCACACAAAGGCAAGAACACGATAATAGAGCAAGATCCGATGGAAGGGCCCAGCTGTCTGCCCTCCATGATAACTACACCAGTCAAGGGTCTAGTAGCCGCCAATAACGAATGACTACCAAGTACTTCACTTTGCAGGATGCAATGCAGGAACGCTTGCCACAAGAGACAGAGAGCTTTTCTACGAAAAGAACGCAGACGTCAAAGAGAGACAAACAACTTGCTCACTCCTATTCCTGAGAGACACATTTATGATCCAGACCTGAAAGAAACTTCTGATAGCCTACCCACCACGGATGAAGAACCAGGTTTTATGACAGAATCAGATACACTTTTAGTTTTAGATGTCTTATGCAAGGGTTGCCTGACGTGCAACGCTGAAATACCGGCCGGGACATCAGCCACGGGCGCGTTCGTAGAATTCCCAGATTGCAATTGTTCTACATTTACAACTTTTCAGTACATTGGAAGAGTATACTTTAACCACCAATGGTTCTCAGACTTTAGATTTTATTATGGATGAGCCATATGTCCCATTGAGGACAGATCAGTATGTACCATAGAGCCCTGGGTCGTACATCCCGCTAGAGGACAAGTCTCATGTTCCAGATTAACCAACGCCAATTTGGGTTCCTACCAATGCTCAAAGGAAGGAATGCCCGCGACAGCTGCCAACCCCTGGTATGATAGATTAGTACAAGATAAGAAAAGTAAATAAAAGAGAATTCGAGTTTTATGAAGAATTTCAGGGAAAGTTCATCAACATATTGGAAGGCCTGGAGCTGTATACCAGAGTTTTCTCCAAAAGTGATGAAAGAAGCATTCTGGAATGTATCTTTAATTTAAGAGATAGAGGCCGAGCGGGCCTCCTCATGGAAAGAACATATTTTGAGCCAAAGAAATGGATGAGAGGAAAAGAAAGAATCACCATCCAGTGCGGCTGTTGTTACAACTTCACAAATGACAGACACGGGAATCCGCCTGGGATCCTCAGACACGATCAAGTGGATCCGCTACCGCCAATGATAAAGTGAACGATCAAAACAATGGTCAAATGGAATATTCTACTTGCTACCTGCATTCCCAATAGTTGTATTATCAATATCTATGAAGAGGGTGATTGCATTCCTCCACACTTTGATCATCATGATTTTGTGAGGCCCTTCTGCACGATTTCATTTATGAGCAAGAGCAATATTATATTTGGGAAAGAAATCGATGTGGTCGGCCCTGGTGAGTTCAAAGGTTTTGTGGAGATTCCTCTACCAGTCGGTTCAGTACTTGTTCTTAAAGGCAACGGTGCAGACGTTGCCAAACATTGCATTCCAGGGGTACGACACCGTAGGGTGTCTGTGACTTTTCGCAGGATGGATGACAGCAAAATGCCATATGGATTCCAGCTAGACCCAAAACTGGAAGAGCTACTGCCGTACGAGCTATGAGAGGGTTGTACCTCTAAGCACATGCGAAGGGAACTCTTATCCTGGAGCATGACTTAGAAGGCCTGCTTGATCAGGAGCTCGTCATACCTAGTATAAACGGTCAGATGATTCACCTTTTTTTTAGCAACACGATATGTATCTGATATATTTAGCCTACAATGTATTCATAACATGAGATGTTCTGAATGTATTTCAACCTGGACTATATATTGTACCTTTTGAGGCGTTAGCCTATGTTCGATCTGTGACATCTCTTTATTGAAGCAGATTAATGAAAATTTTTCTCAAGAATGTGCCTTTTAGTAAGTTGCCTTTTTTTGCGATGGATGAAAGCCACAAACCACACGTTGGTTCAAAATTTCAATAAACAAAGAACAAAAAAACAAATCTTTAGCAAAAAATAAAATTTAAATAAAAATAATCACCAATGAATAAATAACAAAAAAAAATTCTTTTAAAAAAAATCAACCAATTAAAATTAAAACTTTAAAGTCATATTTTTTAAAAAAATAAATGTGATAAAAATTTGTTAAATGGATTCTCTCATTTTTAGAGTTTCTTACTCTTTGTGCGCGCGACACAAACATCTTTAACTACATTAACTCTCTCCACATCCCCGCGGAATTTTGCATTCTACACAAAACCCCATAAAGCTCTACAAATCTTCTTCAACAAAATCAACCTTTCCACATGCCACACTTCTGTAAATTCAACACCGCAAGCTCTACCTAAATTTCAAATCTCATTTTTGAATCAGTGCCTAAATTCTGATTCTCATCTTTCGAGGTCGATGCCTAAATTTTGACTCTCTTCATGAGATTGATACCTAAATTTCAAATCTCATTTTTGAATCAGTACCTAAATTCTGATTCTCATCTTTTGAGGTCGAAACCTAAATTTTGACTCTCTAGCTGAGATTGATACCTAAATTTCAAATCTCATTTTTGAACCAGTACCTAAATTCTGATTCTCATCTTTTGAGGTCGATACCTAAATTTGGACTCTCTCCATGAGATTGATACCTAAATTTCAAATCTCATTTTTGAATTAGTACCTAAATTTTGATTCTCATCTTTCAAGGTCGATACCTAAATTTCAAATCTCTCTCTGAGATTGATACCTAAATTTTAAATTTCATTTTTGAATCAGTACTTAAATTTTGATTCTCATCTTTTGAGGTCGATACCTAAATTTTGACTCTCTCCTTGAGATTGATAACTAAATTTTAAATCTCATTTTTAAATCAGTACCTAAATTATGATTCTCATCTTTCGAGGTCGATACCTAAATTTCGACTCTCTTTTTGAGATTGTTACCTAAATTTCAAATCTTATTTTTGAATCAGTACCTAAATTCTGATTCTCATCTTTCGAGGTCGATACCTAAATTTTGACTCTTTCCCTGAGATTGATACCTAAATTTCAAATATCATTTTTGAATCAGTACCTAAATTCTGATTCTCATCTTTCGAGGTCGATACCTAAATTTTGACTCTCTCCTTAACATTGATACCTAAATTTCAAATCTCATTTTTGAATCAGTACCTAAATTCTGATTCTTATCTTTTGAGATCGATACCTAATTTTCAACTCTCTCTCTGAGATTGATACCTAAATTTCAAATCTCTTTTTTGAATCAGTACCTATATTCTGATTATCATCTTTTGAGGTTGACACCTTAATTTCGACTCTCTCCCTGAGATTGATACCTAAATTTCAAATCTCATTTTTGGATCAGTACCTAAATTTTTATTCTCATCTTTTGAGGTCGGTACCTAAATTCTAACACTTCCATTCTTTTTAAAATTGATACTTAAATTTCAATTCCCTCCTTAGGGTCAGCACTTGCGTATTGATTCCCATCCTCTAGAAATCTCTAAAATTTCATAACTCGAAATCCACTCCCCAATCCCTAACGAGAGTCCCTACTTCTTTACTTGATCAAATATGCACCTGCCAGCATCCTTGGCGGAAATAAAAAAAAACACACACAAGTCCACACATACTTCCCGGTCTGTTGAGTTAGTAGTTTCTATTGGTTTCTGTTGATCTCATCGGTCAATGCCAATAAATGTGGTGTGCTTGCCCAACACACAACACATATTGGGGGTCCATTTGTTGACCTCACTTTTGGTTGAGGTTCAATTTTACCTCTTTAGTAGCCTAAGGTCTAGCCATAGAACTTTTCTATTGAATATTCTTAGAAAACTGGACAAGGAACCATCATCATTAGAAATTCTACACTCCTCTTTACTCAACTTGAAGTTCCACATATTGGTCTTAACCTCTAGCACTTAGTAGGTGGGGTAATTATGGGGGAACTCAAGATGAGTCACCCTTAGGACTGCTGGACTTTAGGGTTGACCCTGGGTGTTGGTCTAGAGCTAAGGCACTCACTTGCAATCACTTACACTCAGAATCGCTCATTACCCTAAACTAGAATTTCTAGGCTCTGGTCCCTTGATACTTTTGGGAGACTCCTGTAGGTGGTTCCCTAAACCCATTAGCCCTAGGCTAGAGTTTAGCTAAGACCAATACATAGAGGACCCAAAATGGGGTTTCCATTAATTCATGGCTTATTTATGGTGGTTGGCAATCCAACTCTATCAAGATACCCAACCGACCCTATTGCCCCTAAATTACCACAAATTACCCAAATACCCTTGAAGCCCCAAATTTGGCCAAAATCTCCAAATCTAGTCAACATACCCAAAATTGTTCAAAAATCATTTCAAACACCTTGAAAACACCCAGATTACCCAAAATCCCCAGATTGGCCAAATTACCAAAAAACCCCTCTTTGGCCCAAAATTCCAAAAATTTTATAAAATCCCAAAAAATTCCCAAAACCTCCCAAATATTCCCAATTTCATTTTTCTCAACTATCACATGGCCCAATTTGGCCAATTTGACCATCCTTGATCAAAACCCACAAATTGCCCTTTAAAGGCCCATATTTTCTCCAAATAACCTCAAATGAGTATCCAATTGGTCTCAATTTCCCCAATTTCAATTCTAAACTTAAATTCACTCTTAATATGACCAATGGAGACCAAATCCAAGCCCAATTGATCCATGATTTGAACCCAATTTTGATTTAGATTAAAAACCCAATTTTGGCCCCATGACTTGGTTCCACAAAATTGAACCCATAGCCCACTCAATTGGCAAAAATTTGTGTTGAAAAATAATCATAAAATTCCTACACATCAAATTTGACCTTCAATTGGCCTTTGTAGGACCTCAATTTCATTTGATTTCAACCTAAGTCTAAATGTCCCAAATTTTCCCCCAAATTGACCATATCTCAAAATTTCACCAAATTGAGGGCCTTAACCCCAAAATTTCCACTCCATCCCTTCATGAAAAATATTCACAACATCTCCCTTGATTAGATGGACCATTCAATTTGGACTTAGCACAATAATAGCTCAACCTAGACCCATGTCTAACCCAACATGCTTAAATTGACCAAATTTCAAAAATCCTTCAAATTGACCTACCAAATTGAACTCAAAATCACTTCAACATTTCACCAAAAATCTTCATAACAATCATATACACAATATTTATCAATTAATTGGGTCATTTGACATGACTACCCTAGCCCAAACCCAAACTTTGATCACTTGAACCCACATTGAACCTATGCATTAAAGATGGCCTAACTACCCCAAAGTCACCAAATTAACTCCACCTCAACCATTGGTTAGACCCTAAGACTGAGCCAAAACCCATCTAACCACATAAACTAAGCCATGGACCTAAGGTCCCCTAAATTAATGGATTTCATTACATTTTTGCTTAATCTTAGGATATTTTTGCCAAAATTAAACCTCAATCCCTTAAATTGCTAAGACATATTCCCCAGGGTTCCCTGAGCTCCTACCTACCTCCCCCTGGCCGGTCGGCCAGCCTAGTGGCCGAAAATGGCCAAACTGAGAGCCACCCCCATGGAGCTTCACCCAAATCAAATCTAGAGGCGAGCTCATCCAAATCAAACTGTAGAGCTCCTTTGCTCTCCACCTAAGCACCACAATGCACTCAAACATTGGCCCAAAGAGCCACCCCTTAGCCATTTTTATAAAAACTCACCTCCACGGCCATGGGAGGTGTGCTAAAAGTTTCTCAGAGAGAGCTTCCCAAATCAGTCACATAGCTTCCTTGAGACCTCCACAGCCCATTCCAATCACTCCACTACCTTGATTCCCCTAGTATAACCCTAATTTTGAGCTTGAAAATTAGGGCATAAACTGGACATCTCTGAAAACTTCACCAAAATTCAATTGTTTGTGCCCACACCTTCACAACAATAAGATAAAACAAATCCCCATCAAATTACCCTTTGAAATAGCCTCCACCATAACTCTAGATCAACACCTGAAATCGAGCTTGGTCGAATTCATACTAGGCCTTATGCCATAGCAAGAGGCTTAATCCCTAGCCTCCTTAGACCCCAACAAATGTGTCAAGGCCCTCTGATTGAAGCTTTACTTTTCAAAGGAAATGTATAAAACTTCTCCTTCTGCCGAGTCTATTTTGACTCTCCATTTGATTCAGCTTAATTTAATTGATGATTATCGTATGGATATGTTTGTCTCACTTAAGATAAGCATTTTAAAAAAAATTCCCTTAATTTGGTTAAGTAATGAGAGAGATCATAAGCCTTGAAGGGGGACGATTCTCCGGATAGGCTATCGAAGACGATGACCACGCGCCGTCCGATCGCGCGTGTATCGAATAGACGACCAAGACGACCAAGATGAAGTCGAACAACGCTTTTTTAAACAAACAGCGAGACGTGTGGCTGCTGGCGTGGACAGTGGCATTAGATGGGAGCGCACCGCTTGGAGCTTCGGAGCCACCGTAGGTTGACGAGGCGCTGCGTGGATAAGTAGAAAAATAGGGCTTTTTCTATTTATTTAAACTCCTTTAACTTCAAAAATCAATAAATTTGTTTAGAAAAATCACAAAAATAAAATAAAAATACCCTCTTGCTTAGTGAATAGAGGAGAACAATGTGGAAAGAATTTTAAGTCCATGCGATGAACATTTTATTTTCAATTAATTAAACACTAATTTGAATGTTTTGATTCTACATGCATGTAAACTTATCACAATAGCTTGAATTTTTGGCATGTTGTTTCCTCTGTCAAGGGGAACATCCTTTGATTTTTCCAAAGTCAGAGCAGGTTCCCAGATAGATATTCATATTTTCAAGTTTGTGTCTTCTATTTGCATAATTTAATCATGATAATTAGCATGTTGATTAAAAAATTCCAAGAAAATTTTGGAAGGTCCACCATGATCAGGGGAGCTTTTGGAAAAAATTTCATGGGTCAAGTCATTTAAAATGTACTTAACTTTCATAAACTCTAAATCATTAAAAAAATTAACTTTGCAAGATTTAAATATTTAAATGACTTGATTTTTTATCTCCACTATTATTTATGATCTAGAGAACTCACCATAAAAATTTCAAAGTATTTTGAGTTCATTTGAGAACTTAAGTTGATTTTTAAAGAGAAATATCATTTTGGCACTTAAATAAGTTTTTTAAAAAAATCAAAATATAACTAAAAAATTTATAAAAACTTACTTTTTGAGTTCTCTATGATCAGAGGAATTTTCTAAAAATAAAATGATATTTAAAATAAAAACTTCATCTTTAGCCTATTTTAAATATTTAAATAATTAAAAATCTCTAAAAATCACAAAAATAATAAAACTTATGAAAATGTACTAAATTTCTTCCTAAGCAATTAGGAACAGTTAGAATATTTATATTAATTTTCTAAATAAACAAAAAGAATTTTAAAGCTTAAAAATAATTTTTTAAAGGCTAAAAATGAGTTTTCACTAAAAATAATTCCAATAAATCAAATAAAATTCAGAAAAATATAAAATCTTTTCCTCTAAGTTCTCTGACCTCAGGAGACTTTTCAAAAATACAAAACTTAATTTTCCCCATTTAAAAATTTTATATTTAATAAATACCCCAAAACTTAAAATAATTCTTAAAATTCAGATAAAATTTTAAAAAACATGAAATTTGGTCCAAAGACTTCTCTGGACTAAGCCTACCTCCAATAAAACGTTCAAGGAATTAGGATTTACCTTGGTCAAGTTTGGAATTTTCTTTGGAAAATCCTACCTTTCAGGAAAACAATTATGTAAATTAAATTAAATTTTCAAAAAACACATTCTCTCCTCTGATGTCTTAATTGACCCATGAATGAGGTAGATAAAAATTTCAAAGTAATTTGAATTGAATTTGACAAATTATGAAGTGTTAGAGCCTTAGGGACGAATGTGTAATTTTGGAAATTTAGCCTTAATTAACATTTAGGCTTAACTCAAGGAGGGAAATGGGTAACCTCTGATCTTAATTTGGATGTTTGAAACATAAGGGGTTAATTGGTAGAACCCAACCTCACTTTCCGAATTGAAAAGATAGGTTAATAAATTTCTAAAGTAGTAAAATTTGGAAGTTTATTAAAATAAAATGAACCTAGAGCTTAGGGGTATGACTTTTGATGTCAATAATTAATCAATGTAATTCCCCTATTTTGATTTTCAAATAAAATTCAAATCATGAATCATGACCACCTAAAGCTTAAACTTTTAAAAACTAATTAAGAAACTCACCTGGGTCTTAAGAGCTTAGTAGTGACTTAGGCTAAATCAAGTTTCATTTAAATGAGGATTAGAAAAGTAAATATCATTGAAAATTAAAACATCTTTCAAACACTACAAGCCAAATTAGGGTTAAAATTTGGCTAAGTAATCTAAGAACACTAACTTGCCTCTTTAAGGGTCTTCACCCACATAATTCTTAAATTAAATCACATGTGATAATTACCCTATTCTTAGGTATAATTGAGACATCAGTGCTCACTGAGCATTAAGGTTATTTACAGGATGACTTATTAAACAACATAATAAGTTTAAAAGAACTCGGGATTTTCCACCAGGCAGCAAGAGAGTAGCACGAACCTACTTCTTTCTCTAGATCTGTTGCATATCTTAAAGATCTACTAAACTTAATATGTTTTTTTTGACAAAATCATCCTTAATTAAACTCCTAAGGACTCATTAAGATATGACTTAGGGTTAGGTAGGTCATCAAAATTTTACTTCCCAGTTTCATATAAAATGGCTTAACATGCCTTTTGAGTTTCGGGTGGTGGAACGAGAAAACTCGCCAGGTACGCTTTTACAGTTTTCAGTGTTGTACTTTCATACTGTACTTTTATACCTGTAAAATTTGCATGCTAAACAACGATGTCACCCTGCATGAAAACTAAAACTATTAGGATAGCCACAAAACCAAAACTAAAACTAAAATCAACTAAGATAAAATTCACCTCCACAACATTAAAAATATAAAACAACTCAAAATTTAATCACAAACATCACAAAAAACTACAATTACAAAAAAATTAAGATGTCTCTATCGGATGATCAGGAATCCCTTGGAGGAGGTAACCTACTATTGCAAAAGAGGCTTCCCATTGTCTAAATGAATTTATGGAACTCATTAAGTTGAGTTTAGTAAGTTCATTTAGACTAAGTGAATCTAATACAAAATAGTGGTGCCAGAACGAGGGAACCGTAGGATCCTAACCGTTGTCGCTCTAATCAACTTTAATATGCCCTCATAAAATTTAAATAACTTCAACCATAGGGCCAACTGATTTGACATTATAACTTGACACACTAGAAAAATCAAACTCATCGCGGTGAGGAGCTTGGAGCTAGCACGGTGGGTAGCACAGTCATCTTCAACAACAAAACCTGTCTTCCCCAACTAAGTCAATCTTCTTTCCTAAGATATAAACAACAAAATCCATAGGATTTCGTGGTTGCTTGCTTATGAAATGTAAATCCTCACCTTATCTTTAGGCGTTGGTATAGCCCTGTTATACAATATAAGCCCTAACTTGTCTTAGGATTCCGAGGTTGACATTTATCATGACCTAAATTCTCACATCTTCCAGGCTATTTGTTTTGATTGTTTCACACGAATGTAAGCCCTAACTATAAAATTGACAGGATGAAACACTTAAATTTCTCTCCTCAAAACTAAAGTCAAACATTAGGATAGCTTGGGAAGTCACCAAGGTTCTCCTCTGTATTCATGACATCTCCTAATTCTTCCTCCTTTGGATTCTACAACAAAATTTTCTAAATTTTAACCAATCCCCTTTCACACCTCTACGTCCGATCTCATTGAAAAGTCCTACCCTTTGAAACTCCTTGAAGATAATATTTCCTAATTTTTATCAAGAGTCTTCTTAGGTGACTTTGTTCATTTAAGATGTAATTAATAATAGGGGCTTGCCCTTATAGGAAGCATGTCCGAACCTAGCTTAATATAAACCCTATTTAGTTTTTTATGTTAAATAGGGGAACTTGTCAGCAAATATAAAAGTTTCACAGACCAGACAGCTGTCATATATTCTTTAGTTTATTTGATCGAGCCTCATCCTCAAGTCTTGTGTTTTTCTTTCGGGATAGATACATGATTTAAGGTAAAGCGCTCTTTCATTTAAACTATGAAAATTATGGGGTTAGTATGATTTCATACTTTTCTAAACTTCAACGTCCTTCTGAAGCGGGCGACATGATTTCGATTCCGGTGACCGATAACTTCTTACGGACAACCGCAACCAAAAATAGCACCAACACCAACACAATAAACAACTAAAATGAATAGTCCTAAATAAAATGTTTCATGCATAGATTAAGTTCAAATATTTTCTTCACTCTCATCCCCCCGGATATCTCCCATAGATTAGCAGTGCACATAATGTTGTAGAAAGTTCAATAAGGAATTTTATCAGTCAAATCCTCCCCAATCCAAGCATTTTTCTTAAACATTCGTACCAAGCCATCTTCAATACAACCAGTATGCTCAAAATATTCTTTGTCTCCAATCCAAATGACCCAACATTTCAGAAATATTCCCCATTGCATGTATAAGTTTCTACACCTCTTTTTCTAACTTCTTGACCCTTTTCAAAAGTGCATTAGAACTGAAGTAAGGCTGAATAGGTGAAGAATTCTATGATCCCTGATCCATCAGTACATTCATTTCATTTTCATCTCCCATTCCAATACAGTTGCAATAGACTTCTGAATTCATCAGCTTCCAAGGAGGAAGAAATTTTTCCCAACTCTCGTAAGGTACTTGTGATTGACTGCATAGCAAGAAAATAGTTGATGGATGTTCAATTTCGGTTGTAGAACATTCATAATTAAATCCAAAACTAATTTCACAATGATTGCTCCAATATCAATAGGTTTTCTGGTTTGAATACAATAATTTAAAAGAGCACTCTCCTTCGTTAACTTACAGATTTTCATAGTAGGCAATAACTTCAATGCAATAAAGAAGTGTCATGCCTTAGAAATAGGATTTGACAATATTGACAAAAAACTTACATTCTCATCATCTATGGCCTCAAAATTTGCATCTTCATCCGTAAGGTACCGATAGAGTTCATTTATATGATCTCGTAGGGGTAAAATTCACATAATGGCAGATACACAAATTTTCAATCATAAATAACTTGTTTAATCTTGAAGGAGTGAATTACATAAACTTTCCTCACACATAGAAAATTCCTTGGTTGATTCCATGTAGATTTGCATAAAACGTTTTCACTATATTGACGATTATGATGGCAGTAGTGTAACAAAGCACTTTCCAACGTCTCTGCGTAATAATCTCTTCAACTCGGGTATTCAGTGTTTTGAATCATTGATTTACAAACCTCTGTTCCTTGATTAGCCTCTTCTTCACTAGAATATGATTATGCAACTTCTGCGCATCGAAACTGATGAACTTTCTCTGGTTGAAATTACCAAATCTAGCTAAATTTTTAGAGTGGGACACCATTAGAATTGAAATCTAATCACTCCGCTCTCTTCCCCCCCCCTAAAATTAACTTTGGAATCACTTTTTGAAAGTTTCAAATAGAAGAACCCACCAAAAATTGCCAAAAATCGCCTTTTAAAATGATTTAAGTCATTTTTGTTGCCGCAGCGCATCATGCACCAACTCTTTGGAATTTGGAGCATCATGTGCCAATCTAGTGTATCATGCGTTGGATAAAAAAATTTTGCATTTTTGATTTTGATAAAAAAATTGACTTAAATCATTTCAATATTAACACACTGAAAGAGAGTTTCCTCAAATCTCTGAAAACAATGCCAAAAAGTTGATGCTGGTGGATTTAGTGTGTTAATTCTGTAAATATTTTTCAATATTACAAAATATACATGGTAGTTATAATAACAACAATGAAAATTAATCCGAATAAATTAACTTTAATTAAAATAGTTTTATCTTTTAAAAATATTTAACTGTCAAATCTTATTTAAAAATAACGCAAGTATGTGTATCACTCAAGTAATAAAGGGCTCTAATGGAATCCTAGATATCGATCCCACAGGGAAGTTGAAAATGCCTGTAAATAAGTTCCTAAAATTTTAATGTAAAATACTATTTTAAAACTTCAAAATGTAAAGTGCGAAGTTTGAATATTAAGAAAGCATCCTTCCCCTTTATAATGAGTATATGGTTCGTGAAGAAATTAAAATCATTTGAAAATATATATAAAAACTGTTTTTTGTCAAACAGGAGCAATCTTATTCCACTGACTAATCCAGAGTTTGGTCCCTAATTATATGGTTAGGCTGGGAGGATACTGGCTGCCACTTCAGAGCTCCACTACTCCCTCCCCTGAGGGCTAACAATCTCGCATCAGTTTACAATCAACCGGACCAAATTAGAGATTTTAATCTGTCACCTTAAAATCTCCAATTGTGCATCCAACAAAGTTCATTTCTCTATTTATTTGCACCCATATCCATGGATGAAATACTCTCCCATGAAATCAAATGTGATTCTCCCCATGTTATAGAAATGATAGCCCTTTCGAAACATATGCTTCTCAACACATGTTAATATTTCAATTGGGCAGATCGAAAAGTAAATGAAGATTATAGTTCAAATCACCAAAAATTTTTGACATTTAAAACCATATAAAACAAAAGCAATTATTTACAAAACCATTTTTAATAGTAGGGAGAAGGATAAATAAGTGCTCAGAATTCATGAGAATGATATGACGAAACACAGATTTCATTAAAAAAATAAGTTTACAAACAAAAGAAATAAAAGACACAACTTATCTCACAATCCTTCCCAAGAAAACTCTTAGAAGTTCTTTCCAAGCATTTTTCTCTTTACAAGCACTCTCAATTCTCTCTTAGAAGTATAATGAACAAGAAATCTCTCACCTTCCCTCTCCTACAATCCTTGAAGAAAATCTCCAAACCCTTGACTTTCTCTCTCTCTCTCTCTCTCTAACTCATGCCACACACCTCAACTTGTCTCCTCCAAACTCCTCTTCGACTCTCTTTTAAGCCCTAGACTTCCATTTCTTTTATTAAAGGCTGCCTCCCTCCAAAAAGAATTCAAAATTGCCTCCAAAATTCAGTCTAAAAGTTAATTCTTTTGAATTCAAACGACATGTCCATTGATCCAAGAGGCATATGCCTTCATAAAATAACCTTCCAAAGTGTCTAGATGCATTGAATTACTCCAAAGGGTCTTTAGAATAAGTGTAGCCCTGAAAATTTGAGCAAAATTTGTCTCGAACTACCTTAATCTGCAAAAAATCGTCCCTAGTGCATCATGCTCCAATTCTCTATCAAATGGCGCATCTGGCGCCAATCTGGCGCATCATGCTCTAGTCTGCTAAAGACCACGCTGTTCTGGGCTTTAGCGCATCCGACGCCGATTTGGCGCATCTAGCGCATCATGCGTTAGAATTCAAAATTTCACTGTTTTGGCTCCAAATTTTGTCCTTTTTGATACTTTTGTTCTGAATGCGTAAAATTGATATACCTACAACAAAAATATTAAAATTTCCTTCTTTAAAGTGCAATACCACCAAAAATAAGTATAAAATATATACTTAAAATAATATATTATTTTTGTGTATCAAAATCACCCAAACTTAAAAGTTACTTGTCCTCAAGTGACACTTTACCACATAAAAGCATATGACTTATGCTGAAGACTAATGTATAACTTCCATAATTTAGTTCAATAAATAAAATAAAAAAATTTAAGAAAAACCTTTAATAACTTAGAGTCTATTTCTAAGTCTAAAAGTACTTAGTAGTCAATTTTATGATTTTTTAATCTTTATTTATTTCAAGAAAAATTGCAATTTGTCATATCAATGACATCTAGAATATTTATATGAAAAAAAAAACTTCGGGAAAACTTTACTAATAATGCTACTAATAATCCAATATAAGTTTAGAAAATGTAGTAAAGCTTTTTCCTTAAGTTAATCCAAGTGAAGCGAATTTTTGATAAGACATTTCCTTAAGCTTCTCATCACTTATTTTCTTTTCTTTACTTTTTCTTTTTCTCTTTTTTTCTTTTAGGATCTTATCAATCCTTTCTTTTCTTTCTCATTTTCAAGTGAGGATTAATATATATATATATATATATATATATATATATATATATATATATGTTTTCTCTCTCTCTTTACAAGCACTCTCAATTTTCTCTTAGAAGTGTAATTAACAAGAAATCTTTCACGTTTCCTCTCCTCTTACAATCCTTGAAGAAAATCTCCAAGCCCTTGACTTTCTCTCTCTCTCTCTCTAAGTCATGCCACACACCTCTCACAATTCCATGAAGAAAATTTCCTCCTACAATTCTTGATTCACTCCTTCAAGAAAAAATGAGATGTTTGTAATAAGTCTAATTCACCTATAGGTATGTCCCCTTATAGATTAATTTTTGGGAAGACTTGTCACTTGCCAGTAGAATTAGAGCATAAAGCTAGTTGGGCTATTAAGGAATTCCATTTCAATTTGACAGATGCTGGTGAGAAAAGATTATTGTAATTGAATGAGCTTGAAGAAATTATGAATAATCTTACGATAATGCTAGGATTTTTAAGGAAAGAAAGAAAGAATGGCATGATCGGAAGAGAATAAAAAAAAATTTGAACCTTGAAAGGAAGTTTAATTATACAATACAAGAATTAAATTATTTCCTGGAAAACCGAAGTCTGGATGGAACGGGCCATTCAAGATTGTAAAAGTATATCTTTATGAAGCTGTTAATATTGAAAATCCCAAGGCTGGAAGGATATTTAAAGTAAATGGGCATGGATTGAAAGCATATTTTGATGATCAAAGTCCAATTTTTAAAGAAACTATAATGTTAGGTCAACCAGAGTAAAGAGAGGGAATGTCGGGCTGACGACATTAAACCAAGTGCTTTATCGAAGGCAAACCATACTCATCGTTGTTTATTTTGCTTTTTGAGTTTTTGTTTGTAATATTTCACATATATGTTTATATTTAAGTTTTCATAGAGTTTGTGTATTTGAGAAAATAATTTAAAAAACATCTTTATTTACCTAATTTTATGGAAGAATTGAGATATTTTAATCGAAATAAAAAATGCAAACTTTTTGGAACTAAATTGTACCGAATTCTAGGGAGCTGACACATGATGTGCCAAAATAGGTGCATGATGTGCCGCTGCGATGAAAATGACTTAAAACATTTTAAAAGGCAGTTTTTGGCTGGTTCTTCTCTTTAAAACTCTCAAAAACTAATTCCAAAGTCAATTTTCTGGGGGAAAAAGAGAGAGCAGTGATTAGATTTCAATTCCAACGACATTCCACTCTAAAAATTCCTCTAGATTTAGGATTATCAGCCAGAGAAAGATCGTCAGTTTCAATTTGCAGAAGTTGCATGATCATGTTCTAGTGAAGAAGAGGCTAATCAAAGAACAGGGGTTTGTGAATCGAGGATTCAATTCACCAAATACTTGAGTTGAAGAATTATTACGAAGAGACGTTAGGAAGTGCTTTGTTATACTACTATCACCATAGTCGTCTCTATGGTGAAAAAGTTTTATGCAAATCTACATAGAATCAACAAAGAAATTGTCTATGTGCGAGGAAGATTTATGCAATTCACCCTTTCAATAATAAATGAGATGTTTATGATTGAAAATGTGTCTATCTACCATTATGCAAATTTTACCCCTACAAGAAATAATATGAATGAACTGTATCTGTATTTTACGGATGAAGATGCAAATTGGGAGGCCAAAGATGATGGGAATGTAGGTTTTTTGTCATCATTGTTAATTCTTGTTTCTAAGGCATGACACTTCTTTATTACATTGAAGTTATTGCTTACTATGAAAATCAAGAAGGTAACTAAGGAGAGTGTTATTTTAAATGACTGTATTCAAACCAAAAAATGTATTGATATTGGAGCAATCATTGTGAAATTGATTTTGGTTTTGATTGTGAATGGGTCTGCAACCAAACTTGGACATCCATCCACTATTTTCTTGTTATGCAATCAATCGCAAGTAACTTACGAGAGTTGGGAAAATGTGCTTCTTCTTTAGAAGTCGATGGATCCTGAAGTCTATTGCAACTGTATTGGAATGAAAGATGAAAGCAACATGAATGTACTGATGGACCAGGGATCCGATAATTCATTCAACCTTACTTCAGTTCTAATGCATTTTTAAAAAGGGTCAAGAAGTTAGAAAAAGAGGTGTAGAATCTTATGCATGCAATGAGGAATACTTTAAAGAACATTTTAAGCATACTGGTCGTATTTAAGATGACTTGGTACGTATGTTCAAAAAACCTCATTGGATCGGGGAGGATTTGACTGATGAGTTTCATTATCAACCCTTCTACCACCTGTATGTGCAGTACCAATCAATGGGAGATATCCAAGAGGACGAGAGTGAAGAAGGTGTTTGAACTTAATCTACGCACGAAGCATTTTATTTAGTACTGTTCATTTTAATTATTTATTGTCTTGGATTGTATTTACTTTGATTGCTGAACTATATTGTTGTTTGTGTTTGAAATTTTAATGTTTAGATTTTAGTGTTAGGATGTATTAGTTTGCTTTAAACACTGAATTAGATGCTTGTTGTCTTGATAAATGTTAGTTTGTAATAACACAAATTTTATATATATAAAGTGAGTTTTGTGTTTTTTGTTAAAGATGACATTAGAGTAATGTTTAATCATGCTTATAAGGGTTCATTTGAGTTATCTAGAGGTAGATGTAGAGCGATATGGAGCAGATTTTCATTGAAAACAAAATCTAAAAAAATTAAAGTGTTGGCGTATGATGCGCCGAACTACAGAGAGAGTTGGCGCATGATGCGCTTGATTTGGCGCATGATGTGCTAAATTTCTGCAAATGCCATATTGCTTAAAAAATAGTGAAATCACACAATAAACTCAATTTTTACTGTTTGGTTTGTCTCCTACCTTTAAACCTTGACCTAGGGCTTCACATTGGACGTGATAGAGAAGATTTTGGATGCTAAAAATCGTAGATTTTATCTTCTCTTTGTAAGAGCTTCAATTTAACTTAAAAATTCTTAATTTTCAACATGGATTTTTCTTACATTATGGAAATTAAAAAATTGGGATTTTTGATCAAAAAGTTTGAAGAAAACTCATGGTGAAAAGTTTCTTACCAAATAATCTTACTTGGGGAGTTAGATTTTTTATTTTGTAATTTATTTGGATTTTAGAAGAATTTCAAATAGCTCCACGAGTAAAGAGAGGAAGGATAGAGGATTTTGATGCAATAAGATTTGTTAATTTGATGGCCCAACACAGTTATAACACTCAAATTGAATCAAGATGATTGATCCAGGTACAAGCATTTGCTAACCCGGGTGGCGAGATCGAGAGGTTGATTCTTAGCAAAAATTGGGAACGGTTTTGCTACTTCACTGCAATAGTAATTGTGCCAATGATTCAGAAGTTTTATGCCAACTTAAGATTTACTGATGACAATCACATTTTCGTGAGAGGTAAGCAAGTTGAATTTACTGTAGAAAGGATCAATGCATTTTATGTGTTGAGGAATGTATTTCATGTTGAATATGCTGCATTCGTGATGACTGATTCATCACTGGATGAAGTGATTGCCTTCCTTACTGATAAAAAAGGAGAATGGAGGATTAAAAATAATAAGATAGTTAACTTCTCCGCTTCCATGTTGACTAGCTAGTCAAAGGTATGGCACTAATTCATTTCTTCTAGATTACTACTAACAAATGATCTTGTCAATGTAACAAAGGATATAACTATATTGAACTATTGCATTCAGAACATGAAAAAAATAAATGTTGGTGGTCTTATAGTTCATCATGCATGGAGTATAACTAAGAGCTCTACAACTAGTGGTTTGGGTTAACCTGCGTTGATTTTCACACTTTGTGAGCAATCATGAGTAGAGTACCATAGAAATGAAGAAAGATTACTGACCAAAGGAAAATATAAGATTTTCATACATATTTTATATGAATGTAAGCCCTAAAATAATAAAATTGGCAAGATGAAACACTGACCAAAGGAAAATATGTTTAGATTTTCATACCTATTTTATGCTTTTTTGATGATATTGCACTTTAAAGAAAGGTATTTTTGATGTTTTGTTGCAGGTATGATGAATTACGGCATTGAAGCAAAAATATGAAAAAAGGAATGAATTTGGAGCGAAAATGACCAAAATATGAAGATTTGAACTAGGGTACCGACGGTGAGCCCAACGACGCCGACGAGGAGAATTTCCCAAGACTCCATATCAAAAAATTTAGAAGGCCCACCGACGGCGGCTTTAAGGCCGCCGACAGTGAGATCAGTGGTTAATTCTAAAGGTACATAGAATGTGGATGATTTTTGGAGGGATGTGTTNGACCAACTGATCTGAGTACGCGGTGCATATATATATATATATATATATATATATATATATATGATCAAATAATTATATATGTATAATTTAACAATACGTCTATTAATATATACTAAGCTCTATATTATTTATAAAAAAAAAAGCAAAGAAATTAAAAAATCCCTCTCCGCCTTTCTTCTCACACAAAAGCCTTCTTCCCTCTGCCGAACACCACCCCAACTCCGCCATCTCCTTTCTTCGGTCGATGAGCTTCCGTAAGTATTCTAACTCTTGTGCCTCTCCCATGCAGTTCTTCATGTGTGAAACTCTCCGGTCGGCGAGCTATCACACAACAACACTTTTTGCCGACGATCCATTCTTCATGTTGAAAATCAATCAGCCGAGCCAGATCTCCCTTCTCTTACTCACACAACAATTTTCTCCTCATCCTCATGCAAAAAAGAACCCAACAACACTATAGCCTGCCACCTCCATCTTTGTAATTCGGCGAGCTCCACAGCTTCATGCCTTCATCCACTCTTCTGCAAATTTTTTGTTAGATCCACCTCATTGCCGCAATGCTCCATCACCAGAACCTGCAACCAACTCCCCAACAGCCATTGTGCCTCCTCCCTTTCCAATTTTCACACGAAGCCCGCAGCTCACACCGGCATCTTTCCCATCCCGCAAAAACAGCTGCAGCCCACTGCTGCTCTCCTCAGCGCACGCCCAAACTCTTTCAATGGCATCCCCCACTGCTTTCCTGAAAACCCACAATAACCCGNTTGTGCCTCTCCCACGCAGTTCTTCATGTGTGAAACCCTCCGGTTGGCGAGCTATCACACAACAACACTTTTTGACGACGATCCATTCTTCGTGTTGAAAATCAATCAATCGAGCCATATCTCCCTTCTCTTACTCACACAACAATTTTCTCTTCATCCTCATGCAAAAAAGAACCCAACAACACTATAGCCTGCCACCTCCATCTCCGTAATTCGGTGAGCTCCATAGCTTCATGCCTTCGTCCGCTCTTCTGCAAATTTTTTGTTAGATCCACCTCTTTGCCGCACTACTCCATAACCAGAACCTGCAACCAACTCCCCAACAGCCATTGTGCCTCCTCCCTTTCCAATTTCCACACGAAGCCCGCAACTCACACCGGCATCTTTCCCATCCCGCGTAAACAGCTGCAGCCCACTGCTGCTCTCCTCAGCGTACGCCCAAACTCTTTCAATGGCATCCCCCACTGCTTTGCTTAAAACCCACAATAACCCTTTCTCTCTCTCACCCAAGCAGCAGCCTGTCCACCTCCTTCACCTGCATGCAACCCGCTGGCTGTTGCTCCAGACTGTGAATGGCGCAAAAAATAATTTGTTTGCTGTCCTTCAAGCTAATCTCACCTCTATTACAGCAGCAAACCAAATCCCATGCAGCCCCCATCGTCCTCCTCTCCTATCTCACGCGACTCCCGCACCAGTTCACCATCTTGTAATGTGTGAAACCCATCCAAGGAGATCTCCGCTTTCCTTGATAACAATAACAAATCATCAACCTGCTTGTTTCGCCGGCAGCTAGCCCGACACCTCAATCTCCCTTGACAGTTGAACTTCCTTCAGCCNAAGGAGATCTCCGCTTTCCTTGATAACAATAACAAATCATCAACCTGCTTGTTTCGCCGGCAGCAAGCCCGAAACCTCAATCTCCCTTGACAGTTGAACTTCCTTCAGCGAAAATCAGCTCTACATGTTGCTCCCTATGACAAAACCTCAGCCTATTTTGGATATTTATGCAGGTACTTGAAGGTCAACTCTAGAAGTAGCAGTTTGGGGTGTCCATCTCGGCGGGGAAACACTGTTTTGCTTTTCACAGGTACCTAGAGACCCATGCACGCTTTTAGGTTGTGGGTTAAAATACCCTCTGGCCGAGGTGTCTTACAATACCTATCATACATGTCTTTTTAGCGAGGTGGGAAGGTCAATCACTCATCTTACCTCCCCACTGGAAGAGAGGATGTTGGAGTGTGCCAAAATTCAAACTGATAGGGAACCTTAACGTAAACAATACCTAAACATGAGTTGAGAAGAACAAAATAAATACTTCAACTGATAATTAAGTTAAAATTCAATTCCAAAATAAAAAAAAAAGTTCCAAATTGAGCATTAAAAATGAAATTTGAACGCTAATCAAAACCTACAAGGGACTCGATAGCTCACCTACGAGCGCGAATACAACCTGTAATAAACTCAGTCACTCGGCAGTAAACATAAGCAAGAGCTACAATGAATTCGTAGCCCGCCCGCTAGCACGCTCAAAATTCTTTATTAAATATTCAAACTATTTTGTTGTGACTTGAATGTAAAAAATTAAACGTGTACCCTAAACCCTAAACTGCTGAAATATTTGAATTAGCGTGTAAGTGCACTATTCAAATGCACCAAAGTCTAGACAATTACATTAGGCAAATGAATCAAAATGCATGCTAATATGCTTACACAAACACATCAAAATATGTGCACTTGACATCTTAACTCCCCCGTGCTCCGACCATCGTACCGAAAGCTCAATCATACAGTTTGAGAATGCTGCACTAGCTTAAATTAAACTGAATATTAAAACATTGACTTTGAAAAAGTGTTTTGAATGCTTAAAACATCCATTTTACCTATGCTCTAAATAGCCTACAAATAAGCAAATTTTACGAAAAAAAAATTCTTTTCAAAATTAGATTTGAATATAAAATTATTCGTGCTTTTGATCTATTCATCATGTCCATAGGATAAGTTCATTAAGTCCCACTGGCTCTGTCTAATCTTTCTTCTAATAAGGACTGAAGTTCATGAGACTGAGTGACACTTAGTCATTTTGATCCTTCTCGGCGTAGGGATAGAAATTGAACATTATTTTATATAAGAAATGGGGTGGATATTTTATCTCTAAATTCACATAAAATTATCAATTCTAAACTGAATCTTCATAAGCAGATCGGAGTTGACAAGTTCAAATTTCAATTAATATTCTATGATGGTCGAGTTGATTGAAAATTTCAACTATAGGGGCTTACTCTCAAAGCTAAATTTCAAAATTCATTTAAAGGAATTCAATCCATACAATTCTTGAACCCGATTCTTTGTGAGTTGGACAGAGTCGACAAGGTTCAAATTAAATGATCAATCACTTCTTAATGATTGCTGTCAAGTTGATATGAAATCTCAACCGGAATGGTATAATTTTTAAAATCAATTTACAATAAATATCTACTAAAATTCAACTATCACAATTTAGAACCCAATATTCTATCAGTAGGGCAGAGTTAACTATCAAATCAAAGGTCCAGTTCAAATATGTTCAAAATTCCCAATGATGGCCAAGTTGATAGATGCTTTCAATCAAAGGGGTTAATTTTAAAATTAAGCTTCAAAGTTCAAATTTTATTTGAAATTCAATCATCAAAATTATTGAACCCAATCCTCCATAAGAAAAATGAAGTTGGCAATGTTCAAATTTTATAAATTCCCTGATAATGAGAGAGTTGATAGAAGATTTCAATCGAATGGGTTAATTTTCCAAAGTAAGCTTCAAAATCTATTTAAAATTCAATTATTTCAATTCGTGAACTTGATTCTTTGTAAACATGATAGAATTGATAAGATTCATATTCAATTATGTCTCAATCCTAAACCCAATCCTTTGCAAGCAATATGACATGGTTCAACTCTGGTAAAAATTAATAAAATTCTAAAATTCATAAAAATTATTAAATATTAAAATTAAAAAAAACCATAAAAATTTATCCTCTCCGCACTAGTTTGTCAATGACGATAAATTTATGATTGACCTCAGCTTACATAGAGATAATATCATATTAAATATACTACTATATTTACTCTCAAATCAATCAACACCAGTAAGGATGTGGCCCGTGCCTTCTGTCTGCGCTTACATAGAGATAATATCATATTAAATATACTACTATATTTACTCTCAAATCAATCAACACCAGTAAGGACGTGGCCCGTGCCTTCTGTCTGCGTGGCTTAGCGAGCTCGCTCCACAAAAATTGATTAAGACTTGTTCCCTCTGATCTGGTTGTTGTCAAAAATGACATCATTAAATTACGGTCACGGTTGTGGCTTGTTGGTTCTTCAACGACTCTCTGCTCTGTGAGACATGAATCATATGATATATTTGATATGAAACAAAACTTTCTATCATCCAAGCTTGACTCAAATTAGTCCTCTTAGATAAACATTACCCTTGGTCTATAAGATGCTTTTGGACGAAGTAACCCATTGTTGTTGACTAGGATCATTCGGTCAGGTTGTGTTGATTACCTCCTTGGACTAAGTAAACCATGGTTCAGAATAGCCCAAGATGCAGTCATGAGATCTTGATCGGGTTCACATCATTCCCCTAACAATATGCTTTTAAGCGCAAAATGATAAATTCTTATAATCTAAAAATTTAACCAATTTCATAACATAAAACTCTGAAGTGCTGCCATTATTCGCTGAGTAATCAGCGCCTGCTATTAATCGAAACTGCTCTCTTGTTATCGAGAGGGGTAATTAACCATAGGGGCTTGAGCTAATAAGAAACCTCAAACCTCATATAAACAACTCCTCACAAAATGAGTGTTAAATATCTTGGTAGTGTCTTATCTATAATCTCATTTGGGTTGCACAACCATGCTTGTTTAATAAAGGGATATATTCACTATACAATAAAGCTTTGGGTTGTGCACAACCATGCTTGTTTAGTCAAGGCGTCTGGGTGAGTCATCTGCGGTACTGCAGACTAATCAGGGGTCAATGCTCCACCAAGTCTCTGGAGGTAAACAATGTGAAGTTTCTCTTTTATTCTCCCTTCTTTCGTCCTCTTACCTCCATAAAACAATGTATATAAACTCCTCACCATACCTCACATTGTTCTGGCCTTTTGCATTGGGTATGCGGTGCCCTATGTCTTCTAAACCTTATCTTCACCATAACATTAACTGGAGTGGAGGGCAGAGAAATGCATTTTTGTTTTCCAAGTAATAATGTAGGATAATGTGGCTATCTTAGGAAAATCTCTTATTTATTTCAGTTTTTAAATCATGTTGAGTAATTTGATAGTTATGTAGAGAGGGACGGCGGTTGTCTTTCGTTTCAAGTCCTCATTTACGGGAAGTTGTTTGCTTGCGATAGCTGAGCATGAAAGAGGTGCCGTGAAGAGCAAGATATTATATCCAACAAAGCCATCAGCTGTGTCATATTAATGGAATAAAGTTAGGTTTTGAGGGGTTATAAGTAAAAATTAAAATTAATGCAACTTTGATTAGGAAGAAAAATTGAAGTTAGATGCTTTTTGTTTCACAATCGTTTATAAAAATTTCCTTGGTGTTCCAAATAAATTTGCTTTTCCTTTTAGGGGTATTTACATACATACCACACAATCCGTGCGTCTTACATATATAACACCTAATCACCATATTTACATGCATACCACTCAAATCTTTAATATCACATAAAAAATACCACAATCACTATCTTTTTAAAAAGTGAGATGCATCTTTTCATGCATGGGTTTATGACATCAAGGTGTTATAAGTGTAAATATCAAACTTTAAATTTTAGATACGTAATATATATGAATAGTGTGGTATTTATGTAAATTTTCCTTCCTTTTATTAACATTCCTTAATTCTTCTTTCTATCACTCAGCATAAGAACATTGCCTTGACATATGTTAGCTCGTGCATCAATAATTACATTAATTTTTTTTTTTTCTTACATGCCCTTAAATGGTTGAAGCTTTATCCTCTTTTTAAGGAAAACTTCGAGTATACATGACTAAGAGGGTGGAGGGGTTATCTTATGTTTTAAATCCGCACGTGTGAGTGATTATTTGTTCATGTTAATCAAACATGACGAAGGTGTGGTGAAACCGTTAGCAAAGAAATCATATAAAACCAAGGCATTTGGCCTTGTCAGATCATTTTCTGGAGTGCAATTAGGCTATTTAAAGCATTTACAATGAAAATTAAAGTTCTGTATTTTTTATTTGGAAGATGAGTAGATTTTGCACGTTATTGCTAAAGAAAAGTATATAAATGATTACGATTGCTATGATTAACCTCAACTTTTCATCAGATAATGACTGTAGCTTATTCTCTTATGGTTGCAGGTTCGTTCTCCTCGTTTGGGGGACAAATTCTCAAGCATGCATGGCCAGAAAGGGGTCATTGGTCTACTGGAGCACCAGGAGAACTTCCCTTTCACTCGTCAAGGCATAGTACCTGATATTGTCATCAACCCACACGCCTTCCCCACCCGGCAAACACCAGGTCAATTGCTTGAAGCTGCTCTTGGGAAAGGAATTGCTTGCGGAGGTTCAACAACATATGCCACTCCTTTCTCTACCCCCTCCGTTGATGTCATATATGATCAGCTGCAACGGTATGATGTTGATTTTTCGATAAATTCCTTAATCGTAATAAAAGTAGATCCTGTGATTTATGGATTTCCTATATTTACTTTGTTGTATATTTATTTGAAGGGCCATTTACATGCATACTATTATGGGTGTAAATGGGCCATTGATTATTTTTTATTTGAAGTGGGTCATGTTCAAAATAGCTCACAAACATTTTTTTCATGTTCGGCTCAAAACAATGTTCGAAAAAAATGTTCGTGTTTGTTTTCGGCTTATGTTCGGCTCGATTTAACTTGTTTAAATTAATTAGAAAAATGGATAGAGTGAGCTAGGTTCAAATCTGCACCATTTCTATGCGATAAAAAACACAATCAAATGGCCACAAGAGTTGCAGCGATTTAAACATTGATATTAATATATATAATATATTATTATATAAATACTATATATAATTTCTTTATTTTGAGCTAAAATGAGGCGAACATGATGGAACAAAGGGTTGTTTGTGTTCGGCTCATTTATAATTCAAGCTCAAAAAAAGTATTCATATTCGGCTCACTTATTTAAAGAACAATTCAAAAATGAGCTACTTAACGAGTCGAACACGAGTTGTTCGCGAACAATGAGCTTGTTGACAGCCCTGCATACATATATAGCATGCAAACTTTACCTTTTACGCTTTTACCACTCAAATCTTTCATATCGCATCAAAAGCATCACATTTTCAACTTTTAAAAAGTGAATGGACCTTTTCCTGTATTGAGAAAGTGGAATATATCTAAAAATTAAAGTTTAGGTGCTAGATATGTAAATACATAAGAATTGAGTGGCATGTATGTAAGTCTTCCTTGTTTGAACTTCTAAGGTATAGGTTTCCACCCGTCTTAATTACAAATAGCTAGNGCATGTATGTAAATCTTCCTTGTTTGAACTTCAAAGGTATAGGTTTCCACTCGTCTTAATTACAAATAGCTAANGCATGTATGTAAATCTTCCTTGTTTGAACTTCAAAGGTATAGGTTTCCACTCGTCTTAATTACAAATAGCTAGACTTTGGCGCCTGTTGTATTCAGGTCCGGGTTTTGTCGTTGGGGAAGCGAAAAGGTTATAAATGGCCGCACAGGGGAACTGATGCAGAGTATGATCTTCATGGGTCCAACCTTCTACCAAAGACTGATACACATGGCGGAGGATAAGGTGAAGTATCGGAACACCGGCCCGGTCCATCCACTCACCCGGCAGCCGGTGGCCGACCGGAAGAGATTCGGCGGTGTTAAATTTGGGGAGATGGAGCGCGATTGCTTGCTCGCCCATGGAGCAGCCGCAAACCTCTACGAGAGAATGTTCACACTCAGCGATTTCTCTCAGATGCACATATGTCAGATCTGCAAGAGGGCTGCCAACGTCATACAGAGGCCGGTGTTGGGTGGTCGGAAGATTAGAGGACCTTACTGTGTGTTCTGCAAATCAGCAGAAAATATTGTGAGAATCAATGTTCCATATGGTGCAAAACTTTTATATCAGGAACTTTTCAGTATGGGTATCTGTCTTAAGTTTGAAACAGAGGTTTGAGGTGTTTGGCTAAGCTTTCTGAACTGAGAATTCGGGATGTAGTCTTGTGGTCTGGATGTTTTAGTTATGCTCAGCTGGTTAGTTTTGGCTGCCATGGCTGCTTGCTCAAACAATTTGACGTTGAGGTTTAACTATGTGGTTAAAATGACTGCCATTCTGGCTCATGTAGATATTATTATGTAAGGCTTTTGCATCTGGTAATTATTTAAGTTTATCCTTGCTTTTTATTTTTAAATTTTTTGGGCCTTAAGTTCTTTGTTTACATGAATTAATGATGGGAATGGTATATTTCAAGTACTTGTTGGTTAAAATGCTAAATGTAGAGTATTTAAATATTTTTTTTTTTGTAGCATGTGGCTTTATCCCACAAGTCTGCGATTTTACCCATCAGATTGGTGGTTTTACTAAATCAGTGGCTTGGTTGGTTAGCCATGAGTTATGCTAAATAATAAGTCAAGACAATTTATACAAGTGGATCTTATAAGTATTCACGCATGTATATACGAGTTTCGTGAAGTAATTTTTAATCTTTTTTGGTACTTTATTCACGCAGTTTCAAAGATTTTATGAGTAAATTGTTAAAATTAGTTTACACAAGGAAGACCGTTAGGAATCTGCATAAGTTTCTCTCTAGATAAATCTTTTATTTGTGTTCTTCAAATTTTTGTTTGTTCTCTATTATATAGGATCTTGTAAGCATTTCTAGTAAGGTTTCGATATTGCTTGTTGATGTGTGATAGAAGATTCCCGGTGTAGAGTGATTATTTGGAGTCTTAGTGTTATATGAAAGTTTAGCAAACAATAAGATAATAAAAGAGTAGCAAGAGGAGATGTATCTACATTTTATGTGGAAAATTTTGGAAAGAAAAAATCTTGGAGCTCGGTCTAAAATAATTCACTTTTTTATAGTGAGAAAAAAATGCTCACTCTGCTCCTGAGTGAGGGAAGATGAATTATAAAATTAATGTACAATGATATTTTAGCAATAATAGTCATAACGAGTAGTGAAGGTCCTAGTCGATTACTATGAAGACAAGATTTCGTCGTGAATGTTGTAAATGGTGATTGTAGATCCAGTTTGTCATAAAGGCCGTAGTTGAAAGCTATGATAATGATTGACCATGTAGGCGGTAGATGGTTGCTTCTGGGTTATCTGTTGGTCATAAAGATTGTAATAGAGAGCTATAGAAGTTATGAGCTGTGTAGATTGTAATTGGTCACATAATCCGCAATGGTGAGTTGTGAAGACATCCATAAGTTGTAGAGACCGAAGTTGGGAGTTGTGTAGGCCATGTACCATTTAGATTATAGTTGGTCACGTAGCTCGGAATGGAGAGGTGTGATAACAGTCGCAGGTTGATGAGGCCGGAGTTGATAAGTGTGTGAGCTGTGAGCCGCGTTGGATGTAGTTGGCCACGAAAGTCATAGTACTGAGCAGTGAAGTTGAGAGCTACATGAGATATGAACCATGCAAGCTATAGTTGGTCACGTAAGCCATGATTGTGAGCTGCATTAACATTCGTAATCTGTAGATGCCGGAGTTGAGAGCTATGTGAGCTGTGAGCTACGTAGATTGTAGTTCATCACATAGGTCATAGTGGGGAGAAGCAATGACATTTGTATACCATAGAGACCAAATTTTGGAGCTGCATAAACTATGATAACCACTATAGGATGTAGAGGCCGGAGTTGAGAGTTGCATTAGTTGTGATAATGTTTGTATGTCACATAGGCCGGAGTTTATAGACGCATGAGTTGTGAGTCAAGCAGGCCATAATTTGTCATGTATGCCATATTGGTAGGTTGTAATTATATTTGTAGTTCACAAATGCTGGAGTTGAGAGTCATGAGTTGTGAGTCATATAAGTCATAGTTGTTAGTGATGATTTGCAATAATGTCCATAGGCCGCAGAGGCCGGAGTTGAGAGATGTATGGGCTTGGAGTCACGTAGGTCATAGTTTGTCACATAGGCCACAATAATATTTACAGGCCACAAAGGTCGAAGTTAGTAGCTACATAAAATGTGATCACACCCGTAGGTCTTAGAGGTTGAAGTTCGTAGCTACATGAAATGTGGTAAACGTTCGTTGTCTATAGAGACCAGCGTTGGGAGTTGCATTAGCTGTGAGTGACATGCTAAAATATATTACTTTTATTTACACGTTTAATGCTTATTTTTAATTATATTGCGCTTTAATGAAAGATATTTTTGATGTTTTTGGTTGCAAGTACAACAAATAGAGCAATTGGAGCAAATAGAATGAAAATAAAGCAATTTGGAGTCAAAGGAAGCAAAAAGACCAAAGTTGACCTAACGCCTACGCGCTAGGATTTGACCCCTACGAGCCAGAGTTTGGCGCCTAGGCACTAGAAACGGTTTTCTAGAAGGTTCAATAAATGTTGTAAATTTTGAAGGGGTGCGTGAAGTGACTCTTGGTGATTTTGAGAGCTCTATTTAAAGAGACTTCTGAAGAGTCCAAGAGAGAGTTTTTTGGAGGAAGAGCTTTTGGGAGAGAGGGAGAAGGGTTTGGAAGTTCTTGGAGGCTTGAAGAATTTCCTTGGTGGCTTGCTTAGCTTTGGAGGAAAAGAGAAGTGAGAGATATCTTCTTCACTACAGTTCTAAGTGAGATTTGAGCGAAATTTTAAGGAGAGTGGGTGATTCAAAGGAACTAAAATGATTTCTTGGAAAGGAGTTTGATAGAAGTTTTGTATTTTATTTATTTTACTTAATCTTGTTTTTTGTAAACTTATATTTATCTATAAATCCATGTGTTGTTGTGTCTTCCTCTTGAGATTTAAGTGGTTTCCTTTGTCTTTCTCCTTATAAAGAGAATAATTATGTGTAAGAATAAAGTTTAGTAGAAGTGCTTTTAATTCCATAAATTGTGATGATTTAAACTCTATGCTTAATTTACTTATTGATCTTACCAATTGATTAGTTAAAATTTGTTGTGAAACATAATGACCCAAAAGGGTTATGCTTTCCTCAACATAGTAAGAATTACATTTAGTCTCATGGATGAAAATGTAGTCCATGAGATTAAGTGCAAATAAATAGGGAAATAAGTTTTGATGAGTGTAAATTGGAGAGTTTAGAGGGACAGACTAAAATTTCTAATTTGATCCAGATGTTTGGAACCTAAAGAGAGATGTTAGCCTTCAGGTGAAGGGTACGTGGGAACTCTAGAGTGACAGCTGGTATCTTCCCAGCCTAACCACGGGTTTAGGGACTTAACTTCAGATTAGCCAATGTTCTTTATGCACTCAAGAGAGGGTAAAGTATAATTATGCTTTTATTTGACACAATACATTAATTTTAGTTAAAATTATTAGATTTTTACACTGATTATAAACTCATTGCAAGGGGAATGATGTTTTATGCAATTTGAACTCTTTTGTACTTTGTTAGTTTAGAATTGCTTAATGGTAACTTTACATTTTAGCTTTTTTAGATTGTCTTGCATTTGTATTCTGCATTTGCTTAGCTTACTTAGCATTCCTTTTAAATTTTGTAGGATTAGTTAATACACAAAAAAATTCCATCATTTACTAAATAAGTTTACTACAGTTTAAAGAGGGTTTTACTAAAGTCAGCCTATAAGAGTTTTGCTTATCTCTGTGGGATCGATACTTATGACTCCATTATGTCCCTATATTACTTGAACGTTGCGTATATTTGTGTAGTACCCCTAGTGTGTGAACCATTTTATTAATTTTATATAATATTTAATCTTGCTCATTAGCCTTAATATAAATTGGGTCAAGCGTATTGGCCATCGTTCAGGACTTAAATAATTGCGTAATTGGCTGGGTAAAGTTTTTTGGCGTCGTCACCAAGGATAGCAATGAAACCTTTTGACTTGGGAAAATTTTTATTTGTACTATAGAATTATTATAGCAAAACTCTAGTGTTGTTCATATACGTGCTTGTGTGTGTGTACTATTTTAATTTATGTGTTTTGCTGGTTTTTGTTATTTATCTTTAATGGTGTATGCGTAGTACGAGATCTAAAGGATTAGTGTTTTAAGATTCTGAGTTAGAGCGAACTATTAGAAAAATTAGAAAACAAAAAAAAAACTTTATAATTTCCAAGAAATAGTAAATACTTTACATAATAATTTAGAAAATCAATTTGATGAGAATATGCAAAAAATATTAAGAGATTATGCTAACCCTACGACAGATAAAATTCATCGTAGGATTCAAACTCCTGTCGTAGAAGCCCACATATTTGAATTAAAACCTATTATCATTCAGATGGTATAGAATAACCAATTTGAGGGAATTCCATCTGAAGATCCTAACTTACATCTTACAAGTTTTTTAGAACTTTATGCCACATTTCAGTATAATTGTGTCTTTAAAGATGCTATTTGACTTAGGTTTTCTTCCTTTTTCCTTAAGAGATAAAGCTAAAATGTGGTTGAATTCATTAGAACCTGGATCTATTAGAACTTGGAGTGACCTAACACTGAAATTCTCAGCTAAGTATTTTTCACCTTCAAAGACTGCTAATCTTAAAAATGATATTACATCTTTTTGATAGTGCGAAGGAGAATCAATATACTAGGCTTAGGAACGCTTTAAAGAACTTCTTAGGAAGTGTCCACATCATTCTTTGCCCGATTGGTTACTAATTCAAACATTTTATAATGGGTTAATAGAACCTCTTAAATCTATTATCGATATTGTTGTTGGTGGTTCAAACCTTTTGATGAAACATATTCTTTAATTGAAGAAATGACTACTAATAATTTGCAATGACTTTCTATAAAGGTAAATCTTAAAAGAATAGTAAATGTTCATGATTCAGATGTTATTTCTATGTTAGCATCTCAAGTAGTTGCAATATCAAGAAAGATAGATCAATCGGGAATGATTTTATCTCAAACACCTCCAGTAATTGAAGAAAATTCATTAGGACAAATGATTGATTCTAACCTTCCTACATTTGAGAATTTAAATGCAATTAACAATAAACCTACTAACCCTTATTCTAACTATTATAACCCAGGTTAGAAAACCCACCATAACTTTAACTGGAATAATAATTCTGGTGGTGTTAACCAACAATGGAAGAACAATCAAGCGAGCCCATTAGGAAATTGGAACAACCAGGGTAGTACTAACTATAGACCAACTTATTCTACAAGATTTAATAGTAACCAACAATTTAAGGTAAAGAAGTTTTCTATAGAAGAAGTGATGTTACATATAGGTAATCAATTACAAAGTCAAGGAGCTACAATTGGAAATATTGAGAATCAATTAGGACAAATTGCTAACGCACTTAGTAATAGGCCTCAGGGAATTCTTCCTAGCAATACATAAATTAATCCTAATGACCAGAACCAAGAGAAAGTTAAAGTTGTTTAACTATGAAGTGGAAGAGAATTGGAGATGAGTGTTCAAAACGCGATTGAAGTTGAGAAAGAAGATAAATTGAAAAGTCAGATGAGATATTCCTCAAGACTTAGAAAAACTTATTTCTCCAATGAAGATCAATTTATAACCACCACCACCTCCTTTTCTTTAGAGACTTTGATAATAGAAATTGAATAAACAATTTTTAAAGTTTCTGGAAATATTCAAGAAACTAACTATTAATATACTGTTTGTTGAAGCCCTTGAGCAGATTTCGAGCTATGTGAAGTTTATGAAGGATATTCTTTATAAGAAAAGAAAGTTTAAAGACAATAAGATCATTGCCCTTAGTGAAAAGTGTGCAACATGAGAGATTTTACGGGAAAGCTCTATGCGATTTAGGGGCTAGCATTAACATTATGCCTCTATCTATTTTCCGAAGGTTAGGTTGAGGAGAGATTTATCTCATGGTTGTAACGCTTCAGTTAGCTAGTCGATCGATCACTTACCTGAAGGGAATTATAAAAGATGTGTTAGTAAAAGTAGATAAATTTATCTTTCCTGTAGATTTCACTGTGTTAGATATGGAGGAAGATAAAGAAATTTCAATCATCTTAGGGAGACATTTTCTTTCTACTAGAAGAGCTATGATAGATGTGCCAAAAAAGTGAGTTAATCATGAGAGTCAATGATCAGGCAGTTATATTTAATATATCAAAATCGATGAAATATCCAACAATGGGAAGAGATGATGAATGTTTTAGAACTAGAGTACGAAGAAGATACTGATCTGAAAGATAAAATAATTGAAAAAATTAATGAGAAAACAAATCATTTTCGAGAAAATTTTGAGTTGTTGGACACTAGTGAAAATGGTAAATCTTTTAGTCATTTAATTGATAAACTTCGTGAATTAGAGATAAAGGTTCTACCTGCGCATTTAAAGTATGTTTTTCTAGCGAACTCATCTACATTACCTGTTATAATATCCTCAGACTTAATTGAATATCAAGAACAAAAATTAATGGAAACTTTGGAAAATTATAAGAAAGCTTTTGGATGAACGATATATGACATTAAAAGTATTAGTCCTTCCATTTGTATGCACCAAGTGTTAATGTAATAAAATCATAAGCCGATGGCTAATCCTCAAAGGAGACTGAACCCAATAATGAAAGAAGTTGTAAAGAAAGAAATTATAAAGTGGTAAGATGATGGAATTATTTATCCTATCTCAGACAGTGCTTGGGTTAGTCTGATCCACTGTGTTCCTAAGAAAGGAGTAACTGTATCTATTAAAGGAATGAAATAATTCCAACTCGACAAGTCACTAGGTGAAAAATCTGCATTGATTATAGAAAATTGAATATAGACACAAGGAAAGGTCACTCTCCTTTACCTTTTCCGGATCAAATATTAGACAGGCTAGCGAGGTACAAATATTTTTGCTTTTTANTTATAGGAGCTCAATTTGAGCTTCAATATGTCGGTCTTTCGATCGACTCAATCGAATGTTGAGGATCTGAAACCGTCCATATGAAACTGAAAAAAGCAAAGAAATGACTTGAATTTCTAAGGGGTGTGGGTCCCAATCTAGTCCTATAAGAGAGTCAAAATAGGGAAATCTTAAGGATAGATCCTAGGGTAACTAGAGAATGGAAGACCTCAAAATGAGGTCAACAAACTCGAGAAAAAGTAACCTACCAGCTCTATAAAAAAACAGTGAAATATTTTGTGAATCTTTGATTGTTGTGAGGTTGTTTTTTTTTATTCAAGGGTTTAGGGTTTACTTGTATGCAGGTACATTGAAGAAATACGCAATACCCTGAGAATAACCCTACAATAATATAAGAATAATCTTAAAAAGTAACCTACCAGCTCTCTTAAAAAAAGTGAAATATTCTGTGAATCTTCGATTGTCGTGTTGTTATTTTTTCATTATTCTATGCTTAGGGTTTATTTATCTTCGAGTACATGGAAGAAATACTCAATAACCTGAGAATAACCTAACAATAACCTAAGAATAACCTGAAAAAATTACCTGCCAAGTATCTCCAAAAAAGTGAAATATTCTGTGAATCTTCGATTGTCGTGAGGTTATCTTTTCATTATTTTGTGGCAAGGGTTTATTTATGTTCGGGTACATTGAAGAAAGACTGAATAACCCGAGAACAACCCAACAAAAACCTAAAAATAACTCGAGAAAAAGCAACCTACCAGCTCTTTCAAAAAACGGTGTAATAGCTATAGGGTGTGTTCTTTTCTGAATATTTGACTATCTTTATGGTATAATTCAAATTTGTAGTTATCTGAGCCAGAAATATATTGCAATGATCTAATTGCTCGTAACTTTCTTAATACTATTGTTCGTAATGAGGAAGAGGCTTACAAACATTATTATGCTTATACACATTATGTTGGTTTCATTGTACACAAGGACCACACAACTTACTAGGCTAAATCCAAGAAAATTAAGTCGAAGGATTATATTTATAAAAAATCAGGTCATAAAAGAGAGAATTGCAGCTAGCTACTACTGTAAAGTACAGAAAAGTAGATACAAGGACTGGCTGTCAAGCAATGGTTCGCTATGCTATTTATCTTGATGGCAACTGGACTATAAAGAAATTTGTTGAAAGTCATAACCACCCCTTGGTGGAATCCGGTGACAAGAACCTTCTACGTTCCAGTCGGAGGATTAGCGAGTTAAATGCAAATTTGCTGAGATCAATGACAGGTTCTAGGATTAGAGCAGCGGATGCATTTAATTTCCTTGCTACAGAGGTTGGTGGAGTTGAGAACTTAGAGTATATGAGGCAAGATGCATACAACTTTATTCAAAGGGATAAAAGAATTAGAATTGAACAGGGTGATGTCAACTCTCTCTTACAATTATTCATGGAGTGCCAAAATGAAGATAACGTGTTTGCATGAGATTTCCAAAGTGATGAGGAGTGCAGACTTACAAGCTTTTTCTGGAGTGATGGGTCTTGCAGACTAGATTATGACTATTTTGGAGATGTCATCATTTTCAACACTAGCTACCATTTGAATAAATATAATTTATGTTGTGCTCCTTTAGTAGGGATTAACCACCATCGACAAAATGTTCTATTAGGAGTTGATTTTTTATCTGACGAGGACGATAGAATCGTTCAAGTGGTTATTCAAAACCTTCATTCGTATAATGGATGATAAGCATCCAATTACAATGTTTACAGATTAGGATCAAGCGATGGCAAGAGCCATTGCAGATTGTTTTCCATTCAAAAGACATAGATTATGCCAATGACATATCTATAAGAAATTATCATCAAAAGTTTATTTTGGTGTGACTTACAAGAGCGTTAACAATCTATTTTACAAATACATGAGCAAGTGTGATTCAGAAGAGGAGTTCAAAGTTACTTGGGCTCAAATGATCGGGCAAGGAAACCTGCACAATAACATGTGGCTATATGCATTATACCGTATAAGACATAACTGGTCAACTGCATTCAATAAAGAAATTTTTGAAATGGGAATCTTATCTACGCAAAGAAGTGAGTCCAAAAATAATGTCTGTCATGGTGCATCTAAGCCCACTAGTTCCCTCACAGATTGATTTCTTGGTCTAGAAAATATTATTTGTTCCAAAAATTCCTCCAAATTCAGAATCATGACATCTTTCAATTGTTTATTGAGTTTCTTCATAACGCACACACCTTGTAATAATTAGATCTTCACATTGTTTATATAAATATGAGTCATCCCAAAAATAGAGTTTTGAATCATATATAAATTTCTTTAATTGTTGATTCTTAATATATAGTGGTAGAATATCACTTACAATATAATTTACTATATCGACATACGATGGTATATTCATTTCATCAATATTATACAATTGTTCATCAGGGAAATTTTTTAAAATTTAACTTCCAAAATTAGTTAATATTTCTTTTTCTAGTCTAGACAAATGATCAACTATTTGATTATCATTTTCCTTTCTATCAACTACAATAAAATCAAGTATTTGATAGTAGAATGATCTGTATGCACTATACATTTGGTTCCAATCAAGTAAGGTCTAAATTTATCAAATGCATAGACAATAGCTAATAACTCACTTTCAGTAGTAGTTTAGTTAATTTGAGCATCATTTAGAGTTTTACTAGCATAATATATTACTTTAAAAACTTTGTTGTGTCTTTGTCCTAAAACATCTCCAATAGCATAATCACTGACATCACACATTATTTTAAATGGTTTCTCCCAATCAGGTGGAACTATTATTGGTGCAGTGATTAATTTTTCTTTCAACAATTCAAATGCTTTTATGCATTCCTCATTAAAATCAAATTTTGTATCTTTTTCTAAAAGTTGGCATAAAGGCTTAGTTATTTTTGAAAATTTTTTTATGTAACATCTGTAGAAACCAACATGTTCTAGAAAACTTCTTACCCCTCTAACCGTAGTAGGAGGTGGTAACTTTTCAAGAACTTGAATTTTTTATGGATCTAATTTCATGTCATTTTCAGAAATTTTATGCCCAAGTACAATTTCTCTTGCAACCATATATTGACATTTTTCCCAATTTAGTACTAGGTTGATTTTTTCACATAATTCCAGAACTTGTTATAAATTATTTGAACATAATTAAAATGAAGTCCCGAATACAGAGAAATCATTCATAAATACTTATATTCCATGTTCAATCAAATTACTAAAAATTGACATCATACATCTTTGAAATGTCGCATGTGCATTGCATAGTCCAAAAGAAATTCCACGAAAAGCAAATGTTCCATAAGGGCTTGTAAATGTTATTGTCTCTTGATCCTCAGGAGCAATTGAAATTTAATGATACCTGGTATATCCATCTCCAAAGCAGTAATACTTTCAGTTCAAGTTCAGGTGGTTTAATATTTTAAGGAATAAGATTTTTATTATTATTTTACAATAAATTTAAAGTTTCAAATTTGTCCTGAATATAATCTAAATTCTCTTCTTTTATTTCATTTTCATTCTCACTAAATTCTTGTTGCCTTAATTTTTCTTCAAACACTTTCTTAAATTGTTTATTACTTAGAAAATCAGTAACTTCCATCCTAAAACATTCATTATCTTTTTCTATTGCAGGATACTTCTTAGCTTTTGAAATATTAAATGTTACTTCTTGATCATTAACTCTCATATTAATTCTCCTTTTTACACATATATCACAGCTCTCCATGTTGCAAGAAATGGTCTCCCTAAAATAATAGGAATCTCTTTATCTTCCTCCATTTCTAATACTATAAAGTCTACAGGAAAAATTAATTTATCCACTTTTACTAATACATCTTCTATAACTCCTTTAGAATAAGTTATTGATCGATCAGCTAACTGAAGGGTTACAGTAGTAGTCGAAATCTCTCCCAAATCTAAACGTTTAAAAATTGATAGAGGCATAAGATTGATACTCACTCCTAAATCACATAAGGCTTTTCCAAAAAAAATTTCACCAATTGCACAAGGTATAGTAAAACTACCAGGATCTTTTAACTTTCAGGAAGCTTTTTCTAACTAATAGTGTTACACTCTTCTCTGAGTGCAACTGTCTCAAGATCTGCAAACTTCCTTTTCTTATTTAGTATATCTTTCATAAATTTCACATAACTTGACATTTGTTCCAAAGCCTCAATGATAGGAATGTTTATCGTTAACTTTTTAAGGATTTTCAAAATATTTGTAAATTGATTATATTTATTCTTTTGCTTCAATCATTGAAGAAACAAAGGTAGTGATTTTTCTAAAGAAACTTGTACTTGTTCATTTTCATTAAGGTCACTTTCAATCTCTTCCTTCTCCTCATCAAATTCAGTTTCCCTTTGGATTCATGTTTCAACTTCTTTTCCACTTCGTAATTAAATAGCTTTAATATGCTCCTTATTTTGATTTTTGGGATTAACTTCCACAGTACTAGGAAGATTTCCTGAAGGTCTGTTACTAAGTGCAGTAACAATATGGCCTAATTGATTTTCAATATTTATAATAATTGTCCTTTGATTTTGTATCTGATTTCCCATATTCAACATTACTTCTTCCATCATCAATCCTTAACTTGTGGGCTAGGGTTATAGTTAAATCCAGGAGGATAATAAGGTCAATAATTGAGATTTCCTTGGTTGTTTAAATTTCCCGAGGGGTTCATCTAATTATTATTTTTATTCCAACTAAAATTAGGTTGATTTTTTCATCCAAGGTTGTAATAATTTGAATAGAGATTGTTATTTTGATTATTTATAACATTCAAAGTTCCATAAGATGATTGAGTATCAATTATTTGTCTTAGCAAATTTTCCTCTAATAATGGTGGTATTTGAGAATAATTCACTCCAATTTGACCAATCTTTTTTGATATAACAGCAATTTGAGATGCTAAAATAGGCATTGCATCAGAGTCATGAATACTAGCTACTCTTCTAGGATTTACCCGTTCAGAGGGCCATTAAAAATTATTAGTAGTCATTTCTTCTATTAAAGAGTATGCTTCGTGAAAAGGTTTTGACATTAGAGATCCTCCTGCAGCAGCATCTATAATAGATATAAGTGATCCTACTAATCCATTGTAAAAAGTTTGAATTATTAACCAATCTGGTAAAGCATGGTGTGGAAATTTTCTAAGGAGATCCTTAAATCTTTTCTAGGCTTCATATATCGATTCCTCTTCAAACTAACAAAAAAATGTAATATTGTTTCTAAGCTTAGCAGTTTTCGAGGGTGAAAAATATTTAGTGAAAATTTTTTGTGATAGTTCTCCTCAAGTTCTGATAGATCTAGGTGTTAATGAATTTAACCAAGCTTTAGCTTTATCCCTTAATGAAAAAGGAAAAAATCTAAGCCTAACAGCATCATTAGATGCTCCATTATATTTACAAGTAGCGCATATTTCAAGAAAACTAACAAGATGTAAGTTAGGATCTTCAGTAGATGTTCCTCCAAACTGATTATTTTGTATAATTTGGATAATAGCAGATTTAAGATCAAATGAATTAGCAGCAACATTAGGATTTTGAATAGTTAAGTGAAGTTTATCTGTTGTTGGATTAACATAATCTTTTAAAAGTCTTTGTCGATTATCATTTATTTGATTATCTAAGTTATTCCCCATTTCGTTCAAATTTTTTATTTCTTTTTGTTGTTTTAAAATTTTTCTAATAGTAAGTTCTAATTTTGAATCGTAAGGTACTAAATCTTCATATCCAATATTTCACATAAACAAATATAATAAGCAAATAAAAATTTCTTAAAAATACTCTTAAGTATATATAGTTTTTTTTTTGAAATTTTGATTTTAAATATTTTTTTATTTTTTTATATTTTATCTCTAAATTTCCTAATTTACCAAATCTATTTAATTTACCATTACCTTCCCCGGCAACAGCGCCAAAAACTTGATCCCGGAAAATATAGTTGTGTAAAATTTATAAAGTTGACTCCGCTTTACAACAGTGCCAAAACTTGATGTGGTATTTTATGAATAATAACGTTAAACACTTAGTGTTGGAATTCTACGCAAGTATACGTATCGTTATCAAGTAATATAAGACTTTCTAATTTAGTCTCAAATATCGATCCCACGAGAAAAGTTTAAATTTGAAATAATAAATTAACTAAGAAATTCATAGAAATAAAATGAAATTACTGTCACTAATTTTGAATATTTGAGATACTATCAGAACTAAATTATTAACTACTAGTAAAATTTAAATGCAGAGTTTAAAACAGTAACTACTAAACTATGTTTAGTGATGAAATTTTCTAATATGAAAAAGCATCTTTTCCACTACAATGAGTTTTTGGTGAAATGAGATGAGATAAATGTTTTAATTTGTATTGTGTCAAATATGAACAATTTTAATTCTCTACCCTGATTCAGTGTTATAGAAAATCATTGGTTAATCTTAGGTTTAGTCCCTAAATCTGTGGCTAGACTAGGAGGATACTAGCTCCTCCTCCAAAGCTCCCACTTCCATTCCCCTGAAGGCTAAATCTCGCTTTAATTCTTAAACACTTAGATCAAATTGGGGATTTTTGTCTGTCACCCTGAAAATCTCCAATCCTACACCCAATAATATATATTTCCCTATTTATTTGCACTAATTACATGAACGAAATACTCTTTCATGCACTTAAATGTGATTCTCACTCTGTTGTAGAACTCACACTCCATTTCCTAAATCAGATATTTCACAATACAATTCAATTGGCCAGATCGAAAAGTAAATTAAGAACGGAGTTGAAAAACCATCACAATTTATTTTATATTTTAACATTGGCACATCCAAATTATCTCTTTATTTCATCATATCTCAGAGTAGGGAGAAAGATAAATGAACCAACACAATTTATTTTAAATTTTAACATTGGCACATCCACATTATCTCTTCATTTCACCATATCTCAGAGTATGGAGAAAGATAAAGGAAACTACTCAGACTTCATGAGAAAGATACAACGAAACACAAATTTCATATATAAAAAAAATTTCATACAATAATAATAAGCAAACAACACTTATCTGAAACACTTTCTCAAAGAAAATCTCTTTTTGCCTCTCTTAGGAAATGTGGGAAAAAGAAATCTCTCACTTCTCTCCCTCTCCAACACTCTTAGAGAAGAATTCACACTTAAACTCACTACAAAAACTCAAAACTATAAAGAAATTAAATGACTAATGGACTCTAAGTGGCTAAATGGAATGTGGAATAACGTGGAAGAGAGTGGAAAGCGGTTGAAGGGTGTGAATGGGTGCGAAAAGGTATCTTTTCTAATCAAATTCGGCTCTAAATAGAGCCTAAGGTTGGTTTTCCAATAAGTGCATCCAAAAACTCTTCAAAAAGCATCCAAATTTGTCGAATCTTCTAAAAATAGGACCTGCACCGACACTGTTGCCGTCAGCGCCCATTCTGGTACCTTTGGTGCCAATGTTCCGTAAATAAAATCTGTGTTCTCTGTCAAATGGTGTCGTCGACGTTGAACATTTCTTCAAAAACTCCATTTTGACTCCAAATTCCATCCTTTTTTCTTCCTTTTTGCTTCAAGTCCTAAAAATCAACAACCTGCAATAAAACATGAAAATTATCTTCCTTTTTGCTTTAAGTCCTAAAAATCAATAACCTACAAGAAAACATCAAAATACCTTCCATTAAAATAATATCACCAAAAATGAGTATAAAATATGGGTCTAAAAATGCATATATTTTTGGTGTATCATGGACACATTTTGAAGATACACCAAGGCACATTTTGGCAAATTATAAAGAAAACTTGGATTGAAGAAGAAGGCATCCATCCATCCATCCAGAGACATCATCCATCATACTCATACGCCGCCGCCACCAACGTTCGTTGCCGCCGCCGCCGTCTACTTTTCTTTTTATTATAAGTTGTAGCTCATATTGTGAGTGAAGGAAGAGATTCAAATGAACTTCAAGACTTTGGTGGAGAGGATTTAAGATAAATTTTTACCTTTGTGACTACAATTGATTTTAATTTAGACTTCTTGTTTATTTGCATGACTTCTACTTGCAAATTTAAGTGTGATTGTGTTTTCTTCATGAATTCTGAGTAGTTTTCTTTATCTTTTTCCTTAAAATGATAAGTGATTAAGTATTGTATCGAAGTTGTGTGAAGTATTCATCTTTAATGTTGGAAGAAGTTATGATGATTTAAGCCTTGCACTTTATTTACTTCTTGATTTGATCAATTAAGATGTTAATACCTGTTGTGAGAAGATGTAAGATCTGAGATGATATTGTCTCAGTAAACAAATGGTAAGAATCACACAAAATTGTATGGATGAGAATGTAATCCATATTAATGAGTGCAAATAAATAGGGAAATAAACTTTAAAGGGTGTAGAATTATAAGAATTTAGAGTGACAGGCTAAAGCCCCCAATTTGATTTATAGTTTTAGGTTTTGATACATGATGTTAGGCCCCAGATGGAGGGAGAAGAGAGAACTCTAGAGTGAGAGCTAGTATCTTCCTTACCTAACATGTCTTCAAGACTATTCAAACTTTAAATTAGCTAATTTTCTTTATAACATCTCTAGCAAAGGTAAGGAATATTATTGCTCCCATTTGGCACAACACAATTTGAATACTTTCACAACAGAATTCTTGTACTTATTACTGATTCATGATAAGGAAAAAATATATTTTATTTATATTACCTTCATTTTACAAGTATCTACTTAAGTTTAGTTAGTTGTTTACTTTATTTTCAATTATCAAAAATTACAAAAAGAGTAGAACTTTCATTCCTATTATATCATCTAAAGTTTGAGTAAGAATATTTTGTTAAGTAGAACTTATTTTCTAATTTCTTCTGATTTGTAATTGTATATTGAAGTTTTCCCTGCTAACGATACATATTCTTGTGAAGTATCTCATATTTAAATATAATAATTGTATTGTTATTTGCTTCGAAGTCAAGTTTTTGTCTAACTATTACTGGTGATCAAGTTTTTGGCGTTGTTGCAAAGTAAGAATTATAAGTAAGGAAAATTAAGAAAATAATTACATACATCACAATAACTTATAAAAAGTTAGGATCAGATACCCTTCTCTTACCTTCACTATGTGTCCGCAGTTTGGTGCAGGATTTGAAAATTGGGAGGAGTTAATACATCCACTGAAGCCAATCAGGAAAGCGAATGTACATTCATATGATAAACATGTCATTCTTGGTAGTGGAGCTAACACTTGAGACACTCCTACTTCTAGACCATCTACTTCACGTGGTTCTGCTCAACCTCCTATTAATTTGGACTCTATTTATGATTATTTGAAGAATTTATAAGATTATATAGATGTTGTTCGAACCCAAGGTTATGATAATGTCTATTATTTAGAACATTTGGATTTTCAAAATAAGAGGCATAGCGATTATGAAACTGGTTTTCATGCTTCTCTTGTGAACTTTCTTAGAGGAGATAAGACTATGGAGTTCCCTTCCTATCCACTTTATTAGATGTTTGAACATCAAAAGTAAATGGATGAGGAAGATGATGCAGTTGAAGATGATGATGATGAAGAGAAGGAGTTGTAGCTTATTTTCATTTTTGCTGGATGTATTGGACTTTAGTGTTTATGCTTTCCTTACCACTATTTGGTAGTTGTACTGTTTATTTTCATTTCGGTTGGATGTATTAAACTTTAGTGTTTATGCTTTCCTTAATCGTTGCTTGGTAGTGGTAGTGTTTATTTTCATTTTTGTTAGATGTACTTGACTCTATGTTTTATTGCTTCTGCTTGGATGAATTGATTAACTTTTTGTTTATGTTTAGCAATTTCATATTAAAACTACTGAGCTGAGATGTAATTATTTAAGCATGTTTGTCATTTCCATTTATTCCTGTAAACATGTAATAAAAGAAAGTTTGTTTCCTTTTCTCCATGTTTAAATTCTAACACTTAATGTTATACATGTGTAAAAATCAAGTTTGGGGGGGAGAGGGGAGAGAGAGACTTAAACTTTATTTGTCCTTAGTAATTGTTGGCATCAATTTTTGGATGTCATAGGTGTAAGTTATCCACCTGCGATCGACAAAAATTAACTATCGCGTCGCGCACGAAATTAGCTAAAATTGACCCGTTCGTCGGCGAAGTTATCCAGATGACCTCAGACGACGAAATGGACCACATGAGTGCGTCCAAAACGTCGATTTCATCTACGGAGGACGCTCATTTCACCACGATTTCGTAGCAGGGTAAAAATGCAAAAATTATTATTTTGGACCAAATTGCTAAAAAAAAACGGTTCGAATGACTCTGGATAATGAAATTGACCACACCNCTGAACGACCCCGAACGACGAAACGGACCACACCAGTGCGTCCAGAACGTCGATTTTACCTAGGAAAGATGTTCATTTTGTCGTGATGACGTGTTCGGTGAAAATGTGCGGGGAGATGTTAATTGAATAATAATTATTATTATACTATAATAATAATATTATTATACAGGTTTTTAAAAAGGTTTTTTTTTAAAAAACCTCTCTCTCTCTCTCTCTCCCAAAAAAACATCTCTCCTCTCTCCTCCCTCTCTCCTCTATTCTCTCTCTCCCAAAACAAAATAAAAAAAAAAACTGCTCCCTCTCAAAAAAAAAAGAAGAGAACGCATCCTCTCCCTCTCTCCCTCGGGATCACGACGGACTGCGAAACTCCTCTCCCCTTCGCGAAAACCGCCGTCCCTCCTCCTCTCGGCCTTTCGAGCAGCACCCGCCGCTGGTCTCTTCGTCGCCGGCGAAGATCGTCGGCGTTCTCTTCCAGCTGCCGGCCGCGCCTCTCTCTTTCTTCTTCTCCTCCTTTTTCTTTTCCTTCTTCTTCTTCTTCTCTTTTTTTTTTCTGCTTGTTTCTCTCCTTTTTCTTCTTTAATTTCTTCTTCTTCATCTTTATCTTTTTCCTCTTCTTCTCCTAACTTTTTTTTTTTCTCTTCTATTTCTTCTTCTTCTTCTTCTTCCACTTCTTCTTATCCTATTTCATTTTCTTCTTCTTCTATTTTATTTTATTTTATTTTATTTTATTTTATTATTATTTTTTTTTCTTTCTTTCTTCTTCTTCTCCTTCTTTCTTTTTCTCGGCCAACCCCACCAACCTCACCGAATTTTCTTTACCTCGCCGGTTTTTGCCTTACTGGTGTTGTGTTTTCTTTCGCCGGAGTAAAATAGTGAGGAGAAGCCTCAGATTTTGGGCTATCCTCCGTGTTTCATTCGCTCCCGGTGCGCACCGCCGAGCAAGCCTCCTCGAAGGTATATGTGTCGTTTGTACTTTCATATGATTTTATCAATTATTTTGGGTACTTTTTGTCCCTCATTGCCTCTTTTATTATTCCGTGCATGTTCTACGAGACAATTGGCGCGCGGACTAGACCACTGTCGAGGTTCGCCGGAAACGTGGGCTATCTTTCCCTCAGCATAAAGAGAACGCATCCACAACCTTCGCGGTGGTGAGATCCTCTAAACTCCTAGCTAGCCTTAGGTTTAGTGGTGTCTAGGCGTGTGAGTTCGATCGCCCACACGGGGTGCGTGCGCTGGCATGGGCAGGCGCGACGACGTGCCTGCGTGATGGATCGTCGATTTCCTAGAGCTAACATTTAGGTTAGGACTTCCTGTGCGTAACCAAACGCCATTCGTAGAGCCGAGTGTCTCCACTTTGTTGTGAGCCTTAGCACAAGTCCCGATGGGTTGGAGTCCCTCACTCCCCTTGCTTTGGGTTTCACCAGCTTTACTTGGAGAAGCTAGGAGGTCGGACTTGGCAAAGCGAGAGAAGCTTTGTAGCTGGCTCGCTTTGCAAAGTCTGGAGGAGTTCGCGAAATGGGAAAAGCTTTATAGCTAGCACATTTCGCAACACCGTGGAGAGTTTACGCCTCGGAGATCCGGGGAGAAACTCCCCACATTTCCTCACCAAAACAAGAGGCGGTGATGCCGCGTTTCCAAGGGTCTAAACCTTAGGTTTCCTAGGTGAGGTCGTTAGTACAAGCGTGGCTCACTATCTTGTGTGGCATTTGCACCTCATTGTTTGCATATGTGTTTCTTGCATTGTTACATATTGTGTGTCATATACGACACTTGCACATTGCACCTTGCACCTTGCACCTTGCACTTGCACGTTGCACTTGCATTTGCATCTTATATCTTGCACTTGCTCTTGCACCTGCACTAACACCACTTGTGCCTCGATCGGTTATCCCAAACCGGTCACATCACTTGTGTTTCAGCCGGCTACCCCGGTCCGGTTGGCACAATACTTTGGTTTGACCGGGTGCTCCATCCCGATCGACCTACCACTTGCTCCTTTGCATGTTGTGTATGTGCATGTACATGTTTGTTTGCATGA
>JXCR01145426.1:4762-83087 GCA_002079205.1 Phalaenopsis hybrid cultivar | reverse complement strand
ATTACAGTCAAAATTCTCAGGAAGACATAAAGAATGATTTGGTGTGATTTTTAGAATTTATTGGTGACTCTGGGAGATTTTCGAAAAATTTGATATCTCGGGGGTCCAGGAGCATTTTGGTATTTTTTGGGAAAGTTGGGTATTTTTGCAATTTTTTTGTATCAAATGGTCTAAATGATAAAATCAAATGGTTTGAAGTCTNTTCTTGTCAACATCCACAGAATGCATCGTCCAAGGAATCTTCGTAAACTAGAACAAAAAAGGGTTTAAGTTGTGTTATGTGATCTTTGTGATTAAGATTTGATCAATTCTTGAATTACTTCATCAATTTTAGGATTGAAATATTTTAGGTTATTTACATCTTGTTGTCAGATTTTAGGTGTTTTATTTTAGTTATTTTGGTTCACTTGTTATTACTTATGTGAAGTTGACAACTTCGAAGCTGACTTAACCTCAAAGTCATGCTTTAAAGCCTTGTTGTATTTGTTTTCGTTTACGTTTAAGTTTTAATGTGTTTTATGTAAATTTTACCCCAACCAATGTATTTTATTTTATTTCTTAATTGATATTCAAGTTGAGAGGTTTAGGTTTAACTTAGGCTGAAGGTTTTACCTAAAAGGTTCTCCTGTGTTCAACATATGGATTAGGCTCTTAACCTAAGGTTTAAGGTAGGTTTAGCTTAAGGCTAAGCTATGATTCAAGTTTGTTTAGCCTAAAGATCAAGGTTGGATTAGGGTTAACTAACCTAAGGTTTAGGTTCACTAATCCAATTGGTTTAGGGTTAACTAACCTAGGGTTTAGGTTAGTTAATCCTATTGGTTTAGGGCTAACTAACCTACGATTTAGGGCTAACTAACCTACGGTTTAGGTTAACAAATCTTATTGGTTTAGGGTTAACTAACCTAGGGTTTAGGTTAACTAATCCTATTGGTTTAGAGTAACTAACCCTAATGGTTTAGGTTAAGGCTGACCTAAGATTAAGGTTTAGTTTAGGATGAACATAATATGTAGGTTAGACTAAACTAAAACTCATGTTGACTAACCCTAAAATCCAAGAAGTTTATTTTGAATTAACTGATAAGATGACTTAAATTTCAAATTTAAAATGGTCCAACTATTCCATTTGGACTCAGCTAAAGGTTAAGTCCTCCCATGCTAGACTTGGTCTAAAGACTGGCTAACCTAAAGCCCTAAATGACTAAAATTGGACTTAATGGGTGATTTGACTCAATTCTTATGTTGGTTGACCAAGTATGTAATCAGGTTGAACAGGACCTAAAGAGAATTGGCTAGGTTGGACTTAGGTTGAGCTTGGGTTAGGTAAACTTAGCCTAAGTTAAACCTGAACCCTAATTAACGTGCTTTAATTATAAAAAATTATTTTAAACATGATTTTAAATTGNTTTGAATTTTTTATTTTAAATATTTTTTTATATATTTTTATATTTTTTATGTTTTATCTCTAAATTTCCTAATTTACAAAATCTATTTAATTTACCATTACCTTCCCGGGCAACGACGCCAAAAACTTGATCCCGGAAAATATAGTTGTGTAAAATTTATAAAGTTGACTTCGCTTTATAACAGTGTCAAAACTTGATGTGGTATTTTATGAATAATAATGTTAAACACTTAATGTTGGGATTTTACGCAAGTATACGTATCGTTATCAAGTAATATAAGACTTTCTATTTAAGTCCCAAATATCGATCCCACGAGAAAAGTTTAAATTTGAAATAATAAATTAACTAAGAAATTCATAGAAATAAAATGAAATTATTGTCACTAATTTTGAATATTTGAGATACTATCAGAACTAAATTATTAACTACTAGCAATATTTAAATGCAAAGTTTAAAACAGTAACTACTAAACTATGTTTATGTGATGAAGTTTTCTAATATGAAAAATCATCTTTTCCACTATAATGAGTGTTTGGTGAAATGAGATGAGATAAATGGTTTAAATTGGTATTGTACCAAGTAGGAGTTATTTTTAATTCTCTACCCTGATTCAGTGTTATAGAAAATCATTAGCTAATCTTAGGTTTAGTCCCTAAATATTCTTGATTCAGTGTTATAGAAAATCATTGGCTAATCTTAGGTTTAGTCCCTAAATCTGTGGCTAGACTAGGAGGATACTAGCTCCTCCTCCAAAGCTCCTACTTTCATTCCCCTGAAGGCTAAATCTCGCTTTAATTCTTAAACACTTAGATGAAATTGGGGATTTTTGTCTGTCACCCTAAAAATCTCAAATCCTACACCCAATAATAGATATTTCCCTATTTATTTGCTCTTAATTCCATGAACGAAATACTCTTTCATGCACTTAAATGTGATTCTCACTCTGTTGCAGAACTCATACTCCCTTTCCTGAATCACATATTTCACAATATATTTTAACAGTTCAATGGCCAGATCGAAAAGTAAATTAAGAATGGAATTGAAAAACTATCACAATTTATTTTATATTTTAACATTGACACATCCAAATTATCTCTTCATTTCACCATATCTCAGAGTAGGGAGAAAGATAAAGGAAACTACTCAGACTTCATGAGAAAGATACAACAAAACACAAATTTTATATATAAAAAAAATTTCATACAATAATAATAAGCAAACAACACTTATCTGAAACTCTTTCTCAAAGAAAATCTCTTTTTGCCTCTCTTAGGAAATGTAGGAAAAAGAAATTTCTCACTTCTCTCCCTCTCTGACACTCTTAGAGAAGAATTCACACTTAAACTCACAACAAAAACTCAAAACTATAAAGAAATTAAATGACTAATGGACTCTAAGCGGCTAAATGGAATGTGGAATAGCGTGGAAGAGAGTGGAAAGCGGTTGAAGGGTGTGAAGGGGTGCGAAAAGGTATTTTTTCTAATCAATTTCGGCTCTAAATAGAGCCTAATGTTGGTTTTCCAACATGTGCATCCAAAAACTCTTCAAAAAGCGTCCAAATTTGTCAAATCTTTTAGAAATAGGACATGCACCGACACTGGCGCCGTCAGCGCCCATTCTGGCACCTTTGGTGCCAGTGTTCCGTAAATAAAATATGTGTTCTCTATCAAATGGTGCCATCGACGCTGAACATAAATTCCATTTTGACTCTAAATTCCATCCTTTTTTCTTCATTTTTGCTTCAAGTCCTAAAAATCAACAACCTGCAATAAAAAATGAAAATTACCTTCCTTTAAAGTGCAATATCACAAAAAATGAGTATAAAATATGGGGCTAAAAATGCATATATGTTTTGTGTATCATGGACACATTTTGAAGATACACCAAGACACCTTTTGGCAAATTATAAGGAAGACTTGGATTGAAGAAGAAGGCATCCATCCATCCATCCAGAGCCATCATCAATCATACTCATACGCCACCGCCGCCGCCGTCCACTTTTCTTTTTATTTTAAGTTGTAGTTCATATTGTGAGTGAAGGAAGAGATTCAAATGAACTTCAAGACTTTGGTGGAGAGGATTTGAGATATATTTTTATCTTTGTGACTACAATAGATTTTAATTTAGACTTCTTGTTTATTTGCATACTTCTACTTGCAAATTTAAGTGTGATTGTGTTTTCTTCATGAATTCTGAGTAGTTTTCTTTATCTTTTTCCTTAAAATGATAAGCGATTAAGTATTGGATGGGAGTTGTGTGAAGTATTCATCTTTAATGTTGGAAGAAGTTGTGATGATTTAAGCCTTGTACTTTTTTTACTTCTTGATTTGGTCAATTAAGATGTTAATACCTGTTGTGAGAAGATGTAAGATCTAAGATGATATTGTCTCGGTCAACAAATGGTAAGAATCACACAAAATTGTATGGATGAGAATGTAATCCATATTAATGAGTGCAAATAAATAAGGAAATAAACTTTAAATGGTGTAGAATTAGAGGACTTTAGAGTGACAGACTAAAGCCCCTAATTTGATTTATAGTTTTAGGTTTTGATACATGATGTTAGCCCCCAGATGGAGGGAGAAGAGGGAACTCTAGAGTGAGAGCTAGTATCTTTTTTACCTAACCTGTTTTCAAGATTATTCAAACTTTAAATTAGCTAATTTTTTTATAACATCTCTAGCAAAGTTAAGGAATATTATTGCTCCCATTTGGCACAACACAATTTGAATACTTTCACAACAGAATTCCTGTACTTATTACTGATTCATGATAAGGAAAAATATATTTTATTTATATTACCTTCATTTTACAAGTATCTACTTAAGTTTAGTTAGTTGTTTACTTTATTTTCAATTATAAAAAATTACAAAAAGAGTAGAACTTTCATTCCTATTATAGCATCTAAAGTTTGAGTACGAATATTTTGTTAAGTAGAACTTACTTTCTAATTTCTTCTGATTTGTAATTGCATATTGAAGTTTTCCCTGTGGGTTCGATATTTGGGGCTTAATTAAAAAAAAAACCTATATTACTTGATAACGATACGTATTCTTGTGAAGTATCTCATATTTAAATATAATAATTGTATTGTTATTTGTTTCGAAGTCAAGTTTTTGTCTAGCTATTACTGGTGATCAAGTTTTTGGCATTGTTGCAAAGTAAGAATTATAAGTAAGGAAAATTAAGAAAATAATTACATACATCGCATTAACTTATAAAAAGTTAGGATCAGATACCCTTCTCTTACCTTCACTATGTGTCTGCAGTCTGGTGCAGGATTTGAGAATTAGGAGGAGTTAATACATCCACTTAAGCTAATCAACAAAGCGAATATACATTCATATGATAAACATGTCATTCTTGGTAGTGGAGCTAACACTTGAGACACTCCTACTTCTAGACCATCTACTTCACGTAGTTCTAATCAACCTCCTATTAGTTTGGACTTTATTTATGATTATTTGAAGAATTTATAAGATTATGTAGATGTTGTTCGAACCCAAGGTTATGATAATGCCTATTTTTGGAACATTGGGATTTTCAAAATAAGAGGCATAGCGATTATGAAACTGGTTTTCATGCTTCTCTTGTGAACTTTCTTAGAGGAGATAAGACTATGGAGTTTCCTTCCTATCCACTTTATCAGATGTTTGAACATCAAAAGTCAAAGGATGAGGAAGATGATGCAGTTGAAGATGATGATGATGAAGAGAAGGAGTTGTAGCTTATTTTCATTTTTATTGGATGTATTGGACTTTAGTCTTTATGCTTTCCTTACCACTATTTGGTAGTTGTTCTGTTTATTTTCATTTTGGTTGGATGTATTAAACTTTAATGTTTATGCTTTCCTTAATCGTTGCTTGGTAGTGGTAGTGTTTATTTTCATTTTTGTTAGATTTACTGGACTCTATGTTTTATTGCTTCTGCTTGGATGAATTGATTAACTTTTTGTTTCTGTTTAGCAATTTCATATTAAAACTACTGAGTTGAGATGTAATTATTTAAGCATGTTTGTCATTTCCATTTATTCCTGTACACATGTGATAAAAGAAAGTTTGTTTTCTTTTCTCTCTGTTTAAATTCTAACACTTAATGTTATATATGTTTAAAAATCAAGTTTGGGGGGGGGGAGAGAAGAGAGAGAGAGACTTAAACTTTATTTGTCCTTAGTAATTTTACTTTTTAATTTAATCTTATTTTAAAATGATATGAGGTATGTGATGTTACCTTTAGGATTGCATAGTTTTCATTTTAGTTATAGAAAATTTAGTTGAGATTTTAGAAAAATAGGATTGTTTTAAAGTTAAGATATTTAGTAGGAAATGATAGGAAAATGATTTTTATATTGCTAAAAATAAATTATATTTTTGAAAAAACTAAGATTCCTAGATCTATACTTCTTAAGAACTAAGCCTCTATTAAACTCTATTTTTAAATTAATACTAACTAATTTCAAGTGAGAGAAAGTGATGAGTTCTTAACTTTAAGAGAAGGATAGTGAAATTCAAAACCATTAAAGGCTTGTCCATATACAATAAACTCACATAGAAAAAAAAGAAGAAATGATTGAAAATGATCCAGAAAGAAAAAGAAAAGCAAAATCAAAGGAAAAGAAAAATAGAAAAAATGAAAAGTGAGGAGAAGTTTGAGGGGATGTCTAATTAAAAATTAGTTTCACTTGATTTTTCTTCATAGAGAAAGCTCAATTACAATCTTAAGCTTGATTTTCTTTGGTATTAGTTAAAGCTTTACTGNTAAGAGAAGGATAGTGAAATTCAAAACCATTAAAGGCTTGTCCAGATACAATAATCCTCACATAGAAAAAAACAAGAAATGATTGAAAATGATCCAGAAAGAAAAAGAAAAGCAAAATCGATGGAAAAGAAAAATAGAAAAAATGAAAAGTGAGGAGAAGTTTGAGGGGATGTCTAACTAAAAATTAGTTTCACTTGAATTTTCTTAATGGAGAAACTCAATTACAATCTTAAGCTTGATTTTCTTTGGTATTAGTTAAAGCTTTACTGATATATGTGTTTTAATTCTATTTTTAATACTTTATAGGAATCACAAAGTTTGACAAATTATAATTTAATTCTAAATAAATAGAAAATTTGAATTCGTAGGTTGAATACAAAGTATTCTGATACTTTAGTTCTAGCCCTATTCACTAAAATTTCCCCTAAATTACACTATAACATTTTTAAAGCAAAATTATAGGAAGCCATGAAGAAGCACATTACATCATATCAATAATTAAAATCTTAAATTATAGTATTACTTACGGATAAGTAATTTTAAGTTTGGAGGATTTTGACATGTTACTTTTGCTCCTATATTTTACACTTATTTTTTATGATATTGCACTTTAATGGAATGTGTTTTTATATTTTTGGTTGCAGGTATAATAAGTAAAGCAATTAGAGCGAACTAGTGTGAAAACAGGGCGAAAAGGAGGCAATTAGAGCAATGAAGCTTGGTGTTGAACTGGTGCCTAGGTGTCGCTCGATATCGTCTTGGCACCAAATTAGGCAACTAGGTGTCAATCCCTGAAGAATTGACAGAGAAGGTGGCACATAGGTGCCACATATCGGCGCATATGTGCCAATTCATTTCCTCGGTTGATAGAGGAAGAGGCGCCTAGGCACCAGAACTATCTATGGCAGCTTTTCAGCAATTTTTCACATGAATGGAGGCTTTTCCTTAGCATGGAACAATTCATATTGGGGGAGAAGACATTAGAGCAGCCTTGAGAGAAGAAAGTTGAAGAGAAGAAGAGAGGAAAATTGAAAGTTTCTTTTCTTTTCTATATTTTATGTGAGATATTTCTGAGAGGTGTAAGGAATTGCTGTAAAATTGCAAGGAGAACACTTTGGGTGAAGTTTTTCTTCATTTCTCAGTGAATAAGATAAGTTGCTTATATTTTTATTATCTTGTATTGAAGTAATTCATAGTACTTGACTTTGTTTTAATATAAGATGTTATGTTTTGTGGTTTTCTTCATGAAATTTGAGTAGATTCCTTGTTTTCTTTCTTTTGTAATGAAATAACACCATTTGTAGGGAGTAAATTTAATTGGAATCAAGCTAATTTAGTAATTGTGATGGTTTTTCATTTGAACTTCATTTACATTGCAATTTGGCTAGTTGTAGCGTTAAAACTCATTGTGAATCCATAAAGATCTGTGATGGCTATGGCTTGAATCAACTAGTGAAAAACACGCTAATCTTTAGGGTGAAGAAAAAGTAATCCTTAGGTTAGTGCACAGAGACAGGGACATGATTTTAATGGGGATAACTAGAAAGTTTTTAGGGTGACAAGCAGAAACAATTCCTAAGTTAACCTAGTTTTTTAATGCACTTGAAAAAGGGTAAAGAAAATACATGCTCCTATTTTTCACTAATTTAATTATGGATTCTAGTTGATTTACACCTACACTAGCTATTAGTTTCATTACGAGGGGAGGGAACCTCTAAAATAATTGAACTTTATGTTTCATTTAACTTACTGTACTTAGCTTATTAAAAAACTTACAAGGTTAGTAGTAGTTAATTAGAATTCTCTAGCTCACTAAAAATCAAAACTATTTCTTAAATAAGGCTCCTTATATTCAATTAGAGCTTTTCTAAAGTCTGTACAATTTACAGTCTTTCTCATGGGATCGATACTTGGGTTTAAGGAAAATGTTATATTACTTGAGTAATATGTGCACTTGCATTTATACCCGGTGAATGGTGACAGGGAGTAGAAAAATTAAGTGATTAAATTTTATAAAATATATTTTCAAAATTATAATATTTAAACCCTAAATCACTAAGTTTACTGTAGAGAAAGTAGTGATCAGTTAATGTGAAGCATAGGTCTGGTTAGGCAGTTTTAAAGGATGTTGAAAGAGGTTCCTCCTTTATCCATAAATGGCATGATGGCTTACAAGAGGCTCATGAAAGGCTTCATGGCTTCCATTTGGCTTGGGTAAAGCCATATAGCTTGCTTGTGGCTCATGCATGGCCTACATGACATACATTAGGGGGGACTTTAAGCTCTTAAGAATATTTTCCATGGGCTCTACTTTTGGTTAATTTAATCATGAAATATTTCACCATAGGTTTGATAAAATTTGATGTGGCGGTGATAAACCTAAAATATATAGTCTTTATGTACACATTTTTATACCTATTTTTTAGATATTGCACTTTAATAAAAGGTATTTGTGTGTTTTTCTTTCAGGTACAATTAAATGGATGAAAAATGGTGAAAGGATTGAAAAATGATCAAATTTGGAGCAAGAATGAAGAAGATGTTAAAATGAACTCAAGCGCCTAAGCGCCAGTTCATCCTATGCTCCAAGGAGTGGCACTTACACGTCAGTGAAACAAAGAGAGTTGCACCTAAGCGCCAAGCACCTCGTGCTTTGACCAAAGGAAAATATGTTGAGATTTTCATACCTATTTTATACTATTTCNTCAATAATTAAAATCTTAAATTATAGTATTACTTGAGGATAAGTAATTTTAAGTTTGGAGGATTTTGACATGTTACTTTTTCTCCTATATTTTACACTTATTTTTGATGATATTACACTTTAATGGAATGTATTTTTTTTATTTTTGGTTGCAGGTATAATAAGTAAAGCAATTAGAGCGAACTAGAGTGAAAACGGGGCGAAAAGGAGGCAATTGGAGCAATGGAGCTTGGAGCTGAACTGGTGCCTTGGTGCCGCTCGATAGTGTCTTGGCACCAAATTAGGTGATTAGGCGTCAATCCCTGAAGAATTGACAGAGAAGGTGGCACATAGCTGTTACATATCGGCGCATAGGCGCCAATTCATTTCCCCGGTTGATAGAGTAAGAGGCGCCTAGGCACCAGAACTATCTAGGGCAGTTTTTCAGCAGTTTTTCACACAAATGGAGGCTTTTCTTTAGCATGGAACAATTCATATTGGGGGAGAAGACATTAGAGCAGCCTTGAGAGAAGAAAGTTGAAGAGAAGAAGAGAGGAAAATTGAAAGTTTCTTTTCTTTTCTATATTTTATGTGAGATATTTGTGAGAGGTGTAAGGAATTGCTGTAAGATTGCAAGGAGAACACTTTGGGTGGAGTTTTTCTTCATTTCTCAGTGAATAAGATAAGTTCCTTATATTTTTATTATCTTGTATTGAAGTAATTCATAGTACTTGACTTTGTTTTAATATAAGATGTTATGTTTTGTGGTTTTCTTCATGAAATTTAAGTAGATTCCTTGTTTTCTTTCTTTTGTAATGAAATAACACCATGTGTAGGGAGTAAATTTAATTGGAATCAAGCTAATTTGGTAATTGTGATGGTTTTTCATTTGAACTTCATTTACATTGCAATTTGGCTAGTTGTAGCGTTAAAATTCATTGCGAGCCCATAAAGATCTGGGATGGCTATGGCTTGAATCAACTAGTGAAAAACAAGCTAATCTTTAGGGTGAAGAAAAAGTAATCCTTAGGTTAGTGCACAAAGATAGGAAGATGATTTTAATGGGGATAACTAGAAAGTTTTTAGGGTGACAAGTAGAAACAATTTCTAAGTTAACCTAGTTTTATTATGCACTTGAAAAAGGGTAAAGAAAATACATGCTCTTATTTTTCACTAATTTAATTATGGATTCTAGTTGATTTACACCTACACTAGCTACTAGTTTCATTACAAGGGGAGGGAACCTCTAAAATAGCTTGAACTTTATGTTTCATTTAACTTATTGTACTTAGCTTATTAAAAAACTTAAAAGGTTATTAGTAGTTAATTAGAATTCCCTAGCTCACTAAAAATCAAAACTATTTCTTAAATAAGACTCCTTATATTCAATTAGAGCTTTTCTAAAGTCTGTACAATTTACAGTCTTCCTCATGGGATCGATACTTGAGTTTAAGAAAAATCCTATATTACTTGAGTGATATGTGCACTTGCATTTATACCCAGTGAATAGTGACAGGGAGTAGAAAAATTAAGTGATTAAATTTTATAAAATATATTTTCAAAATTATAATATTTAAATCCTAAATCACTAAGTTTACTGTTGAGAAAGTAGCGATCAGTTAGTGTGAAGCATATGTCTGGTTAGGCACTTTTAAAGCATGTTGAAAGAGGTTCCTCCTTTATCCATGAATGGCATGATGGCTTACATGAGGCTCATGCAAGGCTTCATGGCTTTCATTTGGCTTGGGTAAAGCCATATGGCTTGCTTGTGGCTCTTGCATGACCTACATGACTTACACTAGAGGGGACTTTAAGCTCTTAAGAATATTTTCCATGGGCTCTACTTTTGGTTAATTTAATATTTCACCATAGGTTTGATTGAATTTGATGTGGGGGGTGATAAACCTAAAATATATAATCTTTATGTACACATTTCTATACCTATTTTTGAGATATTGCACTTTAATAAAAGGTATTTGTGTGTTTTCATTCAAGCACAATTAAATGGATGAAAAATGGTGAAAGGAGTGAAAAAGAGTCAAATTTGGAGCAAGAATGAAGAATGTGTGAAAATGAACTCAAGCGCCTAAGCGCTAGTTCATTCTATGCTCCAAGGACTGGCGCTTACACGTTAGTGAAACAGAGAGAGTTGCACCTAAGCGCCAAGCACCTCGTACTTAAGCGTCAGAAGTAGTTACTTGATGATTCAATGAATTTGGAAAAATTTTTGAAGAGGTGTTTGAAGCAACCCTTGGTGAAAACGTGGGATATAGTTAATGGACACAAAAATTCATTCAATTGGCTTCTGAAAAGAGGCAACTTCTAAAAGATTCATTGAATGTGGACACATTTTGAAGAAACACCAAGACACATTTAAAAAATTATAAAATAAGACTTGGATTGAAGATCAAGGGGAGGATCCATCCATCCATCCATTAGAGGATCCATCTAGAGCCAACCACCACATGTTGTCGCCACCCATAACCGTCGTCGTCACTTTTCTTTTTATTTTAAGTTGTACTTTGTATTGTAAGTAAAGGAAGAGATTCAAAGAAAATTCAAGACTTTGGTGGAGAGGGTTTGAGATAAGTTTTCATCTTTGTGACTACATTTAGTTTTAATTTAGACTTCTTGTTTGTGTGNATTAAATAATAATAATATTATTATTATTATTATTTAAATCTCTCCGTGCAATTTTCGCCGAACGTGTCATCGCGGTGAAATGAACGTCCTCCGTAGGTGAAATCAACGTTTCAGACACGCTCGCGCAGTCTATTTTGTCATATGGGGTCTTTCGGACCACTTTCGTCAATGGTCATGTCAAAAATGCGTCAAATTTAATTTGCGTTGAATTTTTTTGTTTGCGATCGACCGTTTTGGAAATTAATCATGGGCCAATTAAATTGATTTGAATTCATTTGATATTGGATCTAGACATGGTGAATTTGAAATTAACGTATTTGATTAGTCATGGAGCTTAATTTGGAGATTTTGATCAAAGTGAGTGAATTTGGTCAAATTAGACCTAATGGATGGTCAAGAATTGATTTTAGGTGTTTGAGATGATTTTGGAGAATTTGAGAATTTTTTGTCCATGAGTGGCATTTTGGTAATTTTGGCCACCTTTGGTCAAAGTGGTCAAGAGGTTGATTTAAAGGCTCGAGGTGGTTCAGGATGAAATTTGGAATCAAACGACAATGTTCGAGGTCATTTTCAATCAATGTAGAAGGTTTTATGATCCCCGAAGTATTTTTTAAGTATTTGTTATTTTGATGTCGAAGTGTCAAAAAGTTATTCAAAAGTATGGTAATATTACAGTCAAAATTCTCAAGAAGACATAAGGAATGATTTGGTGTGATTTTTAGGATTTATTGGTGTCTCGGGAGATTTTGGAAAATTTAATATCTTGGGGGTCTAGGGGCATTTTGGTAATTTTTGGGAAAATTGGGTATTTTTGTAATTTTTTGGTATCAAATGGTCTAAATGATAATATCAAATGGTTTGAAGTGAATTTTGTGATTCAATGACAGTTTTGGGGAATTTTAAAAAATTAGAATATTCAAGTGAGGTATTTTAGGGTAAACTGTGTTCAAATAATTTTGGTCAGCCCCATGGATGTAATGACTGCAACATTGTGAAATGAAAATGCAATGTTTTTTATGATCATGAGGNATGACTGCAACATTGTGATATGAAAATGCAATGTTTATGATGATCATGAGGATTATGAATGATGATGTAATGTATTGGAGTTCAAAGAAGTGTAGAACAGTGCAAGACTTTCCTATGGTCCAAAGGTCCTATAGGAATTCTCATCAGGGTTCCTTTATGTAATCTCTAATCTTTGTATTAAAAAATTATTGATCACATATAGAACCAATATAAAGAACAAATATTTGGTTGAAATGTATAAGAAGAATGTGGGTTCCATTTCTAAGATGCTAAGATAGTCATCGGGGAAGTCTTAAGGCTAGTTCCTAGTCACTAAAGGAAAGACCCAAAACCCTCACCCAAAAGTGAGGTCAACAAGGGAGAAGAGGGAACTCGAGAGTGAGAGTTAGTATCTTTCTTATCTAACCAGTTTTCAAGGCTACTCAAACTGTTAATTAGCCAATGTTTTTTATAACATCTCTAGTAAGGGTAAAAAATATTATTGCTCTTATTTGACACAACACAATTTGAAATACTTCCACAACAGAATTCATATACTTGTTACTGATTCATGATAAGAAAAAAAAAGATATTTTATTTATATTGCATTTATCTTACAAATATATAGTTAAGTTAGTAAATTGTTATTTTATTTTCAAGTATAAAAAAATTACAAAATTAATCGAACTTTCATTCCTATTATAGTATCTAGAGTTTAAGTAAGAATATTTTGCTAAGTAGAATTTGTTATCTAGTTTCTTCTGTTTTGTAGTTGCATATTGTAGTTTTTCCTGTGGGGTTCGATATTCAGGGCTTAATCAAATAGTCATATATTTCTTAATAATGATACATAGACTTGCGTAGTATTTCATATTTAAATATAATAATTGTATTCTTATTTGCTTCGAAGTCATGTTTGTGCTTAGCTATTGCTGGTGATCAAGTTTTTGGCGGTGTTGTGAAGTAAGAATATAATCAAGGAAAAAATAATAATATAATCACATACATCACATTAACATATATAAAGAGCGTCGGGATCATGAGGCTGAAACTTTTCATGTGGGCTTGGGTTTAATGAAATTTGGAAATTGGGCTCAATTTCTTTGCTTTTGAATTTTGATATAAATAGGTTAATTTTGGGCTTGGATTTGGGCTTGGTGATTTTTTAATGTTAATAGTATTGAAAATTGATCATGAAGGGTTTCATGAAGTCCTGAATTTGTCATGATGGAATTTATGACTTGAGCTTGATGAATTTTGAGCTTGGTATGATGATCCAATTTTGGTGTCTTTTGGGTTCAAAGTGAACTTGTGATGAATTTCGATTTAGGGCCCATGAGAATTGGATTTGAAATTGGAATTGGGGGAGTTTTGTGGAAATTGTGAATTTTGGGAATTATGGGTAAATTGAGTGGAAATTAGATAATTCAGGAATTTGGTCAATTTTGGGAAATTTTGGGGGGATTTTATGGATTTGGGTGGATTTGGTGATTAGGATTGGTCTTAATGGATATTTGAGTGAAATTGGGGATTTTATGCAAGTTTGGGTGTTTTGGAAATTTCGGGGGATATTGGTAATTTTGAGGGGTTTTTTTGGATGATTTTTGGTAGAGAATTGGGTGTTTGGGTAATTTTGGATATTTTGGTAATTATGAGTAAATTTGAGAATTTTGGGTGAATTTTGGTATTTTGGGGGAGGTTAGGGAATTTTGGTTGGAGAATTGAGTAGTTGGGTGAGGCATGTGAGTGAGAGGTGTAAAGGGTGTGGTGATATGAAGTGGTGGTGTGCGGGGGNTACTTGCGTAGTATTCCATATTTAAATATAATAATTGTATTCTTATTTGCTTCGAAGTCAAGTTTGTGCTTAGCTATTGCTGGTGATCAAGTTTTTGGCGGTGTTGTGAAGAATATAATTAAGGAAAAAATAATAACATAATCGCATACATCACATTAACATATATAAAAAGCGTCAGGATCAGGGGGCTGAAACTTTTCATGTGGGCTTGGGTTCAATGAAATTTGGAAATTGTGCTCAAGTTCTTGGATTTTGAATTTTGATATAAATAGGTTAATTTTGGGATTGGATTTGGACTTGGTGATTTTTTAATGTTAATAGTATTAAAAATTGATCATGAAGTGTTTCATGAAGTCCTGAATTTGTCATGATGGAATTTATGACTTGAGCTTGATGAATTTTGAGCTTGGTATGATGATCCAATTTTGGTGTCTTTTGGGTTCAAAGTGAACTTGTGATGAATTTCGATTTAGGGCCCATGAGAATTGGATTTGAAATTGGAATTGGGGGAGTTTTGTGGAAATTGTGAATTTTGGGAATTATGGGTAAGTTGAGTAGAAATTGGATAATTCAGGAATTTGGTCAATTTTGGGAAATTTTGGGGGGATTTCATGGATTTGGGTGGATTTGGTGATTATGATTGGTCTTAATGGATATTTGAGTGAAATTGGGGATTTTATGCAAGTTTGGGTGTTTTGGAAATTTTAGGGGATATTGGTAATTTTGAGGGGTTTTTTTGGATGATTTTTGGTAGAGAATTGGGTGTTTAGGTAATTTTGGATATTTTGGTAATTATGAGTAAATTTGAGAAATTTGGGTGAATTTTGGTATTTTGGGGGAGGTTAGGGAATTTTGGTTGGAGAATTGAGTAGTTGGGTGATGCATGTGAGTGAGAGGTGTAAAGGGTGTGGTGATATGAAGTGGTGGTGTGCGGGAGGCAAGGTATGGGGAATATGAGTGTAGTGCATGTGTGAGAGACTTGAGTGATGTGTGGGGGGAGGTATGGGTTGGTGTGGATTGTAGTGGTATGTATGAATGTGTATGTGGTGTGAGGTGAGAGTTGTCAAGTTATCCAGGGTCTTCCTAGGGCCTTAAGATCCAATGGGAGTCATCTTTTAGCTTTATCATGTTGGTCTTAATCCTCTCAACCAAGTGTTGAGGGTTTGAGACCACCCATGTGAGGTTTCACAAAAAGCTAAAAAAGTGGCTAGAATTGCTAAGTGGGGTGGGTCCCATCACTAGTTCTCTAGGATAGTTAAGAGGACAGTCCTATGACTAGATCCTAAGCTCTAAAGAAAGAAAAAAAATAGATCTCACCAAAATGAGGTCAATAATATTGTTATCATTTTCATCCATATTCATACATTATTACTTGCAATTATGATTACAACTCATTCCTAATACTATAAAGCATTTACGCATTTTTACTATTGAATACTACTTGAATCATATATGTATCTTTAAGGAGTTAATTTAATGCAATATATTTTATTAAAATTTCTAAATTAAATTTCAAAACTCATTTCAATTTGTGCCATGCTCAATCAAACCAATCTAACAAGGGGAAGCATTGTTAGAGTGATAATGTGTAATGAACCTTACTAGGGCAGACATTGTTAAACTAGGGTTGTGTAATGGAGCTAACTAGGGTTGTGTAATGGAGCTAACTAGGGTAAGTTTCATATGATCAATTACATGTGAAAGATCTCACAAATGAAGGCTCCAGAGGACTAGTGGGTTTTGTCAAAGAGCTTTATAGTAAAGGCAATGAAGAAATAGTGACATGGAAAGAAGAAGAGTCATTCCTGTTTGTGCATGTTATGTGAATGCATTGACATAATTGATCCAATGTGACAATAATGATGAAGGTTCCATGTTCAAGAATAATGAGAATGATGACTATTAGAAATACAATTTGAATATGGTTCTAACTCAAACCTCAACTGAAAGAAAGTTTGAATCACACTTAAATAACATTTCAAACGAGTTTAAATTAGAACCAGCTCAAACTAGTCTTATTTTCTTATGGACTTCAATAAGTAATTCACAAATATATGAGTTAATTTTTTAGAAGATATTTTCACACATATTTATCCAAGAATTTAAATAATGGAAATATTTATTTAGTACATACATTATTGCCATAATTTGTGAAAATTTTCTTATTAAATGAGTGAAGGAATATTTCATAAATTTAAGATAAGTTTATTGTTGAAATAATAAATTTGTTAATAACAAGATAAGATTAGATTGTTATTGTTGAATGAATTAGAATAGACATGTTTAGTAATTTACAAATAATATTAATGATATTTACTTTTAAAATGCTTTATATAGTTAGAAATTAAAAATTATGTATTTATGATACAAATTAAAATTAAATGTAATTCATACATTAAAAACGAATATTTTTGCAAAGGAAAAAAATTTACAGCATTATTTCATTTAAAGCATCTAACATATCAATTGAATATAATGCAAAATAGTCAACTTTTTATGATAATATTAAAATAGATCAGGAGCATTTTTATTAAGAAAATCAGTAAAATTTAGGAAAATTCCCATAATTTGATATTTACATTTATATCACCTTATTGTCATAAACATATGCATGAATATGTGCATTTGCATTTAAAAAGAGTGTGATGATAATTTTTTTGACGTGATATTGAAGATTGAAGTGATATGCAATAAAATATGAATGTTTAGTGGTTAGATATGTAAATAAATAATAATTGTGTCGCATGTGTTTAGTTATGATTTTTTTAGCATTTATACATTATACTTAGAGTCTATTTGGTGCAGCTACAACTTATTGAATAATCTGCTGATAAACTGATTAAAAATAATCTGTTGATAAGCTAGATGCGGTGGATATTACAAATATTTATTTTTTTGGAAAAATCACTGTCAGAAAGCTGTCGCCGCATAGGTGCGGTGTGTTTTCAGCGTTTTCAAAATGTATAAGCATCTAAAACTCAGTTTACCCAAACGGGTGAGGTGAGTTTTCAAAACACTATCGCACCAAATAAGTTGTCCAAAAAAAATTTTTTTCTATGCGGACTCCTAACGTAGCTATACGTGCGGACCAAAGTTATTTTCGGTTATTTCTGGGTTATTTTTAATAATACCGAAATAACCCAGAAATACCCCAAAAATAAAGACCGTGGGTTATTTTTGGATTATTTTGGTATTATTGAAAATAACACAGAAAAAACCTGAAAATAACTAAGAAATAACTTGGTCCGTACGTAGAGCTACGTCAGGAGTCCGCACAGAAAAAACGCTCGCCCCAAAAGGACCCTTATTTAAAAAATTGATTAAAAAATAATTTTATCATATTAAAATAGTAAATCAGCTAATAAGAAAAATTAATAATTGGGCTTTAATATAACTCACAAATTAGATTTATTTTCTTGCGGATAAAGTTTTATTCATGAATCCATTTTACTGGTTCATTCCCAGCAACCAAATTCGGAAACCGACTTGCTAATAACAAGCAAATTTTATTTCGAGGGATAAGGAAATTAATTACTACCGATGCTTGCCGTATTTCTCTCTCTTCCCCATTCGTCCTCCCCTCTCTGGAGTACATGAACGCGAACCAGTCTCCCGAGCTCTGCTATTTTCCATGAACGTCGTCGAATCCGTAAGTCTCCAATTCCTCTTTCCACTATGCGCGCATTAGAAAATTTTTTTTTTTTTTTCATTTTGTANATGAGATTGTTATTGTTGAATGAATTAGAATAGACATGTTTAGTAATTTACAAATAATATTAATGATATTTATTTTTAAAATGCTTTATATAGTTAGAAATTAAAAATTATGGATATATGATTGAAATTAAAATTAAATGTAATTCATACATTAAAAACGAATATTTTTGCAAAGGAAAAAATTTACAGCAATCTTTCATATAATGCATCTAACATATCAATTGAATATAATGCAAAATAGTCAACTTTTTATGATAATATTAAAATAGATCAGGAGCATTTTTATTAAGAAAATCAGTAAAATTTAGGAAAATTCCCATAATTTGATATTTACATTTATATCACCTTATTGTCATAAACATATGCATGAATATGTGTATTTTACATTTAAAAAGAGTGTGATGATAATCTTTCTGACGTGATATTAAAGATCGAAGTGATATGCAATAAAATATGAATGTTTAGTGGTTAGATATGTAAATAAATAATAATTGTGTAGCATTTGTTTAGTTATGATTTTTTTTAGCATTTATACATTATACTTAGGGTCTGTTTGAGGCAGCTGCAACTCATTGAATAATCTGTTGATAAGCTGATTAAAAATAATCTGTTGATAAGCTAGATGCGGTGGATATTACAAATTTTTATTTTTTTTGGAAAACCTACTGCCAGAAAGCTGCCACCGCATAGGTGCAGTGTGTTTTCAGCGTTTTCAAAATGCATAAACTGCCAAAACTCAGTTTACCCAAACGGGTGAGGTGAGTTTTCAAAACGCTATCGCACCAAATAAGTTGCCCAAAAAAAAAAATTTTTCCTATGCGGACTCCTGACGTAGCTCTACTTGCGGACCAAGTTATTTCTAAGTTATTTTCAGGTTATTTTTAATAATACCGAAATAACGCAGAAATACCCCAAAATTAAATACCGCAGGTTATTTCTGGATTATTTTGGTATTATTGAAGATAACCCAGAAATAACATGAAAATAACTTAGAAATAACTTGGTTCGCACGTAGAGCTACGTCAGGAGTCCGCACAGAAAAAACACTCGCCCCAAAAGGACCCTTATTTAAAAAATTAATTAAAAAATAATTTTATCATATTAAAATAGTAAATCAGTTAATAAGAAAAATTAATAATTGGGCTTTAATATAACTCACAAAATAGATTTATTTTCTTGCGGATAAAGTTTTATTCATGAATCCATTTTACTGGTTCATTCCCGGCAACCAAATTCGGAAACCGACTTGCTAATAACAAGCAAATTTTATTTCGAGGGATAAGGAAATTAATTACTACCGATGCTTGCCGTATTTCTCTCTCTTCCCCATTCGTCCTCCCCCTCTCTGGAGTACATGAACGCGAACCAGTCTCCCGAGCTCTGCTATTTTCCATGAACGTCGTCGTATCCGTAAGTCTCCAATCCCTCTTTCCTCTATGCGCGCATTAGAAATATTTTTTTTTTTCATTTTGTAGGTTGATTTCTGCAGGCTGCTGAAGAAACCCTAATCGATCCGTTCCTTGTTGAGGTGNCTTGCCGTATTTCTCTCTCTTCCCCATTCGTCCTCCCCCTCTCTGGAGTACATGAACGCGAACCAGTCTCCCAAGCTCTGCTATTTTCCATGAACGTCGTCGAATCCGTAAGTCTCCAATCCCTCTTTCCTCTATGAGCGCATTAGAAATTTTTTTTTTTTTTTCATTTTGTTGGTTGATTTCTGCAGGCCGCTGAAGAAACCCTAATCGATCCGTTCCTTGTTGAGGTACGCCCAAAAAAATTATTCGAAGAATAGGGTTTTCTTAGATTGATAGGATTGTCTCTACTCTATTACTTCGGATTAGGGATTTCGTTATTCCAATTCCACTCCGGGAGAAGTTACGGTTTTGGTAAGAGGTGCTGAAGAATTTGTTCCGGACTGCTACAATCGATTGAGCTTCTGGATAATGTGTATACTCTGTGTGATTCAGAGGTGGTCTCGGCGGGTCGCGACCATGCTACCGTGGCTTGTGATCCCGCTTATCATTCTCTGGGCGCTTTCCCAGCTTCTCCCTCCCGCTCTCCGATTCGAGATCACATCACCTCGCCTTGCCTGTGTTCTCGTCCTTTTAGCTACGCTTTTCTGGTACGAGATTCTAATGCCCCGCCTCTCAAATTGGCGGGCTCGCCGTGCTGCCCGCCTCCGCGAGCGCCGCCGAACTGAGGCTTTAGAGCTCCAGAAACTTCGTAAAACTGCTACACGTCGTTGCCGGAATTGCCACATGCCTTATCGTGATCAGAACCCTGGTGGTGGCCGGTTTATGTGCTCCTACTGTGGTCACATCTCGAAAAGACCGGAGCTTGACCTACCGGATCAGATGGAAAGTTCGATCATTGCTGATTTTGTTGGGAAGAANTCAGAACCCTGGTGGTGGCCGGTTTATGTGCTCCTACTGTGGTCACATCTCGAAAAGACCGGAGCTTGACCTGCCGGATCAGATGGAAAGTTCGATGATTGGTGATTTTGTTGGGAAGAGNTGATCATGAGGATTATGAATGATGATGCAATGTATTGGAGTCCAAAGAGGTGTAGAACAGTGCAAGGCTTTCATATGATCCAAAGGTCCTATAGGAATTCTCATCAGGGTTCACTTGTGTAATATTTAATCTTTCTATTAAAAAATTATTGACACATATAGAACCAACATAGAGAACAAAGATTTGGTTGAAATGTCTAAGAAGAAGGTGGGTTCCATTTCTAAGATGCTAAAAATAGTCATCGGGGAAGTCCTAAGGCTAGATCCTAGTCACTAAAGGAAAGACCCAAAACCCTCACCCAAAAGTGAGGTCAACAGTGTAGTAATTAATTTTTCCTTTAACAATTTGATGGTGTTTAGCCATTCATCCTTAAAATTGAAATTCATTTTTTTTAAAAGATGACAGAGGCTTGCCAAATTTTGAAATCTCTTTAATATAACTCTTATAAAATTCATCATGTCCTAAAAATCTCCTTACTACTTTTAGAGATGTATGAGGTTGTAATTCATCAATAACTTAAATTTTTGCAAGATCAACTTCAATCCCATTTCAAAAATCTTATGCCCTAACATAATTCCTTCTATGACCATAATATGACATTTATCCTAATTGGGAACTAAATTTGTTTCTTCATAACATTTTAAAACCTTTACTAAATGATCTAGACATTAATCAAAAGAGGTTCCAAAAACTGAGAAATCATCCATAAATACTTTAATTCCTTTTATAATTAAGTCATAGAAAATAGACATCATACACCTTTAGAAAATTGTAGGAGTATTACATAAACCAAAAGACATTCTTCTAAAAGTAAAAGCCCCATAAAGACTAGTAAATTTCACCTTTTACTGGTCTTCCAGAGCAATAAGTGTTTGGTTATAGCCAGAATATCCATCCAAAAAGTAGAAATAGCAATGCTCAGTGAGTCTATCCAACATTTGGTCCAAAAAAGGTAAAGGAAAGGGATCATTTCTAGTGGTAAGTTTTAATTTGCTATAATTAATACAAATTTGCCAACGAGTTACTTGTCTTGTAGGAATTAATTCATTTCTTTTATTAACCACTATTGTCACTCCTTGTTTCTTAAGAATGCAGTCAATAGGACTAACCCATGCACTATCAAAAATAGAATAAATAATTCCTGCATCAAACCATTTTAAAATTTTCTTCTTTACCACTTCTTTAATTATTGGATTTAATCTTCTTTGAGGACTTTCTCTAGGTTTATGGTTATCTTCTATTAAAATTCTATGCACGCATATTGAAAGACTAATTCCTTTTATATCAGCTAATTTTCATCCAAAAACTTGCCACTGCTAGAACATGTCACCGTCATCACCAATTCCCGTTGTTCGTGTCATTGGTTAATGTTGTTGTCGAAAGGAGTCACCACTCTGTTTATCTATTTTATTTCCCTATTCTCCAAATGACTTATTCTCTTTAGATCACATGAATGGCCTTAAGATGCTAAGTAAATTGAAGAAAGTGGAAAAAGGGCAAATGTAAATAAAAAATAAGAGAAAATATTTGTACTGATTTTAATTTTAAGAGGGTTCATAATTGTTTTATTTATGAGTTTCACCACATGAAAGTTTTATAACCAGAGATTTAGGTGCAATACCTATTTTGAGTTCTTCAACACTCCTTTAAGTGCAAGCTCTTATAGTTAATTACATCTTAAGTAGTTAAAACTACTTACGAAAACTCTCGATTAAGACTAATGTTTGTTCTCATATAAATTTTAAGGTCAAATAAAGAAACATCAATGTTTGAGCTTAGGGTAAGAGTTTTTTAAGAATTTGATTCTACCCTAGAGATTTTGTTTTGTCGTTTTGTTTTTGTCATTTTGTTTTGTTCTTTTGTTGTCGTTGTTTTGTTTTTTTTGTTGTTTTGTTGGCTTGAGATTCACCTTTTCTTCTTCAGAATATCATTCCTGCAAAACAGACTGAGCACACCCTATTAACATGCAAAGAAAATCTAAAGCATAATTTGCCTCATGTTTTTAGCAAATCTGCAAAACAAAACATAATTAGCCATAAAATCATGTTTTAATTTGTCAATTTAGTTTATTGAATATTTTCTAAACAACTTGGTCAAGATATCTATGGTTCCTTCATTTTGGGTTCATAAGGGTATTCATATCTACTTACTTCGAAAGGTGTTTAAACCAAGATCAGAAGATTCTTGTCAGCAACCACATATTGTGTCATCTAGGAGATCTTCGTAGATCTGAACACAGATGTACAAGTTGCATCCGGTGAACTTTGTTCATTAAGGTTCAATTTAAGTTTTAATATCTTATTCAGATTTTAGGGGTTAGAAAATTTTAGGTTGTTTATGATTTATTAATAGATTGAAATTTGTTGTTTATTTTTGTTTGGGATGACCCAATCAACCGATCAAAATCCAATGGTTCAGTCATCTCGGGTCATTATGTTTGTGATTTGATTAGCCACAGGTGGCTGGAAGATATTTTGTTAGCAACCATGGGTTACCTCCTCCAAAATATCTTCTCAAACGTAGTTTCATTTTTAAGTTAAATGACTTTTAAAGTGAATTTTATAATATTTGTATTTTGTAGTGAAGTTTATTGTAATTTTGTTGGTTGGATTTAGTTCATCATGTCATTTACTTTAAGTTTGATGTCAGTTAAGCCTAGTGAAAGTTGGTTAAAGTCTAATAAATTAGACTTAAGATTTAGGTTCAATGTGGGTAGAACCTAAAAAAGGTTTAATTTTGAGTTTAATTTTTGTCAAGTTTTAAGATGTAGGTTCAATATGGGCACAACCTAAGGTTTGGATGGTTAAGGTCCAATTTAGGTAGGACTTAAGATATGGTGTTATTTAAATTCAACTTCTATAGAATCGAAGGTTTAAATTGGTTTAGGTCCAATTTTGGCAAAACCTAAAATTTGACTTGACTTAGGTTCAACTTGGGTTGAAACTAAGATGTTAGTTTACTTAGATTCAATTTGGATTAAACCTAAGGTTTGAGTTGACTTAGGTTCAATTTGGGTTAAAACTATAGGTTAAGTTTGTTTAGGTTCAATTTTGGTTGAACCTAATGGTTAAGTTGGTTTAGGCTCAAATTGAGTTGAACCTAAGATTTAATTTGGCTTAGGTTCGATGTGGATTGAACTTAAGGTTTAGGTTGACTTATGTTCAGTTAGGGTTGAACCTAAGGTTTAGGTTGGCTTAAGCCTAATATAGTTAAGAATTAAGGATTTAATTAAGTCTAATTAAGATTTCACCTAATTAGGCTTGAAGGTTAATTAAACCTAATATGGGTAACGTTTAATTAAATTAATTAGTTCTAATTAGGGTTAGACTTAATTATGGTTTGGGGTGAATTAAACCTAATGTAAGTAAGGTTTAATTAGAATAATTAGGTCAAATTTGGGTTAGACCAAATTAAGATTTATGGTTAATTAAGCCTAATGTAAGTAAAGCTTAATTAGGTTAATTAAGTTTAATTTGGGTTAGACCTAATTAATAAACTTAAACCTAATGTAATTAAGGTTTAAGGAGATTAATTAGGTCTCATAGGTATTAGACCTATTTAGATTTTAATTTGTCTTAAACCTGATGTAATTAAGATTTAAGAGGGTTAATTAGGTCTAATAGGGAATTATACCTAATTAGGGTTTGATTTGACTTAAACCTAATGTAAGGTTTAAGAAGGTTAAATAGGTTTAATAGATTATTAGACCTAACTAGGGTTTGATTTTTCTTAAAACTAATGTAATTAAGGTTTAAGAAGGTTAATTAGGTCGTCTAAAAGGTATTAGACCTAATTAGGGTTTGATTTAGGTTCGAGTTCATTTGGGTGAACCCAAAGGTTGAAATTTTTTATTTAGGTATATATGGGTTAGACCCAATGGTTTAAGGGGGGTGACTAAACCCAATGTTGGTTTAGAGTTTAAATTCACTCTAGGTCTAATTAGGAAATCAGATCTAAGCACTAAGAATAGGTCAATCCTATTTGTCAATCAAGGCGAAGGTTCAAGCCTCAAGGATTCTAAGGTTTTAAATGTAAATTTGAAGTTTACAATTTTAACCCCAAGTGGTAAAATGTTATTTTAAATTTTTCAGAGGCTAAAATTTGTTATTTTAGAGTTTAAAATTGTCACTCTAAATTTTCTAGCCTTTTTTAAAATTTAATTTCCAATTTTTTATTTTTTATAATTATTTTTGGAAACAATTACAAAATTTGGTGAAAATAGGCAAATTTGACTCTAGAAATTTTTCCTAGCCTTGGATAAATTTGGGAATGTTCCCAAGGAAATAAAGATTAATCCCTGAAAATTTTATAATTTTTGGATTTATAAATAATTTTTAATAATTAAATTACTCCAAAGAGTAATTATTTAATTAAAAATTAAATATAATTTATTAATTTCATATTTCACTTTCATAATATTCTCCTCTTTTTTTTTAATCCAAAGGAATTTTTATCATATTTTTTATGATTTTTTTTGTGCCAATATATGAATTTTTCAAGATTTTAGGCATTTTTTAAATTAATTAAATCAAAAAATCCTAAATATCTATTTAACCGACGCGGCGGCTAATTGGATCCTTGGACATGTCGAATTCACATGCAGCGCTATTTCATTCAGCCATGTGGCACACTGTTTAACTTGTTTTGTATGAACGAATCAGTGGTTCGGCTAAATCACAGCTGTTCATTTTCAGTTCATGGAAATGAACGACATCCGTTCATCATCCCCGCGGCATGATCAACAGAGAACCTTCTTCTTTTAAATGCCAAACTCTTGCTTGATTCACAATAAAATTTGATGAAATTTTCTTCTAAAGTGTCTTCTCGATGAAACGAATCAATCCATATGGTTAGATGTCTGTGGAGTGATTGTTCTCTTCAAAATGTGTGAAATTTGAGCACCAAATTAGGATTAGATGTCCATACTTGGTCTCCAGAGGTGGGGCCTCAATTAAGTAGTCTGGAATGGTTATTAGGTTCTTGCAAAGTAGCTCCCTTGCTCAATTTGTAGTGAGATTGAGTCTATGTATATGCTTAGTGAAAAGCTCTCATAGTTTCACCTAGCACTGGCTTGGAACTCTCAGGAAGAGGGGGAGGGTTTCAAGCTTGGGCGTTCATGCATGGGTGAAAGGAAACCTTTTGGGTTGGGCCTTCATGCATGGGCTAGGCTTCCATGAAATCTTTTTTGGCTAGGGCCCTTCATCAGGAACTTTTGATAATTTAATTAATTAATTAATTAATCAATTAATTAACTGTTGACCTCACTTTTGGTTGAGGTCTAGTCTCTTCCTTAGAAGCCTAGCATCTAGCTCTAGTGCTTTCATGTTGACTATCCTAGAGGGCTAGTGACGACACCCTAACCTGTAGAAATTCTAAAACTCTTCTTTGCTCAGCTTGAAGTTCTAAATATTGGTTCTATACTCTAGCACTTTGTAGGTGGAGCCAATATGAGGGAGCTCAAGAGGAGTCCCCATAGGATTGTTTGGCCTTAAGTTTCACCCTGGGTGATGTGCTCTTGGTCAGTCTCACACACAAATACACTTGATACCCTTAACTTACACTCATAACATTAACCCTTAAACAAATATGCTTAGATGATCCCCTACTCTTTCTGGAAACTCATGTGGATGGTCCCTTAAACCATTAGCCCTAGGCTAGGTTTTGGCTAAGAACAGCACATGGAGGATCCAAAATGGGATTTCCCTTGGCTCATGAAGGGTAATTTCACGATTGGCATCCCTATTGAACCCCAATTTTACCTAAATACCCCATTTTAGTCTTCCTAAAGTTTCCCATAGTTACCAAATTACCCTTGAAGCCCTAAAATCCTCAAAATTTCCCAAACTGTCCAACTTTGTCAAAATATCACCCCAAACTCTTTTAAACCATTCGAACAACCCAAAACACCAAAAACTCTCAAAATTACCAAAATACCCCTAGGTTTGCCAAAATTACCAAAATGACCTTAGTGGCCAAAATTTCTCAAAACCTCCAAAATTATTTCAAACATCCCAAGTCCAATCTTGACCACCCATGAAGTCAAATTTGACCAACTTTGACTGAAATACCAATTTTACCCTTTCAGGCCCAAAACCCCAACTCACCTCCAATTTTAACCAAATTTCCCCCAATTTCACTTCTACACTCAAGTTTATCATGTCTAAGCTTGATTGACACCAAATTGAAGCTCAATTGAACCTAATTTCTAACCTAAATTCTAAGTCCAACCAAAATAGCCAATTTGACCATATACCCAATTTCCCCAAATTGAACCCCCTAACCTATCCAACTTCCCCAATTTTGAGTTCCAAATTTTTTGTAACATTCCTTTTAACCAAATTTAACTTTCAATTGGCCCAAGCCTAGCCTTAAATCTCACCCAAATCCAACCTAAGCTAAAATCCTCAAATTTTCACTTGAGTCTAAATTCCATCAAATTGAACCTCATAACTCCAAAATTTCTACCCAATTGATATCCAAAACTCTTCATTACAAACCCTTGGACAAATTTGAACCATCAATTGAGCCTAACCTAAACCCTAGTCTAATCCAAACCCAAGTCTAACAAAAAATCCCCAATATTGGTCATGGACCAAATTCCACTAAATTGAACTCCCAAATCAATTCAAAATTACTCAATGACATTTCCAAACTTCTCATGACATTCATTCAAGCCAATTTGATCAATCAATTGATCCAAAAACAAAGTCTAGTCGAACACAAATTAAAATCCAAGTTCATGACATGATTTTGAACCCAAGCCTTAAATTGAACCAAACCCATTCAAATTTACCAAGCCATGGTCTCCATAGTCAGCCTTTGAACCCTAGGGACCAGGCTAGACCCACCTACCCCACCCTACATGAGCCATGGACCAAAGGTCACTTGATTTAGGGGATATTTTAACAGATTTGGTTAAACCCAAAATATATTTTCCATCAACCACCAAACTTCAAGGATAATCATCGTTAAACTCCCTCTGGCTCCCCTGACCACTATAGCCATTAGCCCTAGTCTGGCCTGTCAGCCTAGTGGCTGGAAAACACCAAATATGAGAGCCACCCCAAGCTTTGAACTAAAAATTTGAACTCTTTGAGTTAGCTCACTCTAATTTGTCACTTGCACCTTTTTTTCCTTCACATAAGAAACACATTGCACCCACTGGCCAATCATGATGGTCACTCCTTCTCCCTCTTTTTAAACACCACCTCCCATGGACAACTAGGAAGAATGCATAAAATCTTTGGGAAACTTTGTTAAATTGCTCCCAGATCTTCTCTAAGACTTGATAAGATCAATCCCACCATTTTCTCCCACTAAATCCCTCTGTCTGGCTCAATTTTGAGTTCAAAACAAGGGGTATTTTGTCACTGAACTAAAACTCCGCCAAACCTCAAACTAAACCATAAGCAAAACAATGAAGTTTTCCATCAAAACCCCTCTATTCCGAGCCCTCTACAAGCATCTGATTTTTTCAGGTTCTAATGAAGCTTCCACAAGCATCTTATTGAGGCCTCCCTTCTCAGGTATAGACCATCAACACTTATTTTTTGCTCAGTTTCACCAATTATGAAGAGAAGTTTGATTTCATGAGCATTTAACCATATAGATGTGTTCATCTTGAGTAGATAAAGGTGTAGGAACAAATCACATGTGATTTGGTTAAGTATCAGGTGAGAGCTTAGGGTTTTATGTTGGACAGTTCTCAGGTTAGGACAATCGAGGGTGATGACGGAGAACCGTTGGATCATGCGTGTATTTTTTGGATGACTGAGATCGCGTCGGATGAAGGGATAAAACATAAAATGTGGGTTGAGTCAGCGACTACATGGACGACGGCGTCAAATGGCGGAGCAAGCCGTGTGAGTTTGGAGCTGCTAAAGATGAGGCGGCGCTGACTCGGATAAGTAGGAAAATTAGGATTTTATGTATTTATTTAATTCTAGAGCTTAAAAAATTCATATCTTTCTAGAGAAAAATTATAAAAAGAAGAGAAAATACCCTCTTGCTTAGTGAATAGAGGAGAATAATATTGAATGAAAGTCAAACTTATTTGACATATCTCTAATTTTTAATTAATTAAATACCATCTGAGGTATTTTAATTTTAATTAGATAAATATTAATCACCATGACTTGATACTTTGGGGGTTTATTGCTCATGTTAATAGGGACGTTCTTTGATTTTCCTAAGGTCCGAGAGCATCTCTAGCTTTGAAAACCTAGTTTTCAAGTCTGGTCGCCTATTTTTGCATAAAATAATTTTATAAAATAAATATAATTTAGAAAATTATGGGATTAATTTTGATAAGTTTCCCTGTTGAGAGGATTCTAAGAAAAATATAAAATGGATTTAAGTAAGTTTCTATATTTAATAGTTAATTAAATATCTAAAACTTATAATAAATTAATTAAGTTAAATATTACTCAAAATTTAACAAAATCAATTCCACATCATAAAGTATAATCACATTAACTCACTATACAAATTTGGAATCAATTTGGAGTATATTTATCACTAAAGTTCTTTTTTTAAATAAAATAGTATTTTTTCATTAAAACAATTATAATAAATTAACTATAATTAGGAGAATTATGAAAAATGGTTTTTTGAATTCTTGTGATTAGGGGCACTTAGGAAAAATAAAAAAAATTATTTTAAAATAAATAGTTCATTTTTTAGCTATATTTTGAATTAAAAACAATTAAAAAATTATTAAAATTTTAAAAAATAAAAAACTGCAAAAATTGTTCCCAATTATTCCCTGATTACTTGGGACCCTTTAAAATATTTTTCATAATTTTTTTGATTTAGTTATGAATTTTTAGATGCCAAACATATTTTGTAGACTTAGAGAGATTTAATAAAAATATAAAATCTAATTTTTATAATTAAAACATATTTTGTATTTAATTAATTCACTAAAATCAATAAATAATTATAATAATTAAAATATAATTTCAAAACTCATGAAATTTTGTTCAAGGGGTCTTCTAACCTAGGTGAACCTTTAATAATTTTCTCATGACCAAAGACTCTATTTTGATTAACTAAATAAATTAATATTGAAAATCCCATTTTTGAGTTAAAAATAATTATTTAAATTAAATAAAATTTTGAAAAATCACATTTTCTCCTATGATATTTTAATTGACCCATGGGAGAATTTCTCTAAAAATTTAAAAGTCATTTGAGTTATATTTGATGACTTATGAAGTGAGGAGCCCTAGAGACAAAATGGTAATTTTGAATTCTTAATGCCTTAATTAAATTTTAGGATTGATTAAAATGGGTAAAAGGGTAATTTTGATTATATCAAGTTCTTTTAGATGATTGAAATATAAGGGACTAAAATGGTAGAAACCAATTTCTCACTCTTTTACAATAAAGTCATAATTATATTTTTTTCTTAATTCTTATAATTTGGAGGTTAATTAATTTAAATGATTCTAAGGTGGTGGGCTTATGTTAGGAAAATCAACTGACTATTTAAGTGACATCCTCATGAGATAATTAAAATATCCAATTACATGAGCATAGGGTGTATTAATTCATTTAATTCATTTGAACTAAATCTAAGTTTAGATGATCAATTGAATAATATAATAAGGTAAAGTGAACTCGAAATGTTTCAAAGATTTTTAAAAATCATTAAGGGTTATGCCCTGAACATTTTAGAATCTTTTGGATATTTTGAAGAAAAGTTGAACTTATTATACTTTGTCCAAGAAAGTCATCCATTAAGACCATTAGGGACTCATCAAGTCATGACTTGGGGTTTGATAGATACTCCTTCAACTGCCCTTCTTATGTTCTGTTTCTGCAAAATCATGTATATTACAAAAGCTACTTTTTCAGTGTGAGTACTGAGAAGATCATAGGTACGCCTTTATAGTTTTATTTACTTTATGTCATTTTATTTACTACAATTGATTCTCGCTTTAAAATATGATACATGATTGGTTGTAGATTTTACTTCACCTACAAAATAAAACTTTTTTAAAAAATTAATCAACAATTTTCAAAATTAAATTAAACAGTTTCAAAGGTAACAATAAATCCATTAAAATACAATTAAACATAAAATGTTCTTTTGAATTTACGAGAGTCCCTCAGACGAGGTAACCGACGGTTGCTAATAAGATCTTCTAGGTTTAAATGAGCTTAACAACTCATTTGGATAAAGTAATTTCAAAATAAAATAGTGGTATTAGAACGAGGGAACTGTGGGATCCTAATCGGTGTCTCTCTAATCCACTTTAACTCCTCCATAATGATTGAACTAAACTCGTCATTTAAAACCTTTGAACCTTAGAATCTATTATTGCTACTTCATTGAGGAGCTTGGAGCTAATTTTGTGAGCAAAAATCTACAAAAGCATGAGGATCTACAATACCACGGAGATCTACAATAACACATCTTTTCCCTAGAATTAATAACAATCCATAGGACTCTAAGGTTGTTTGCTTATGCAACATAAATACTCAATTTATCTTTAGTCATTTGCACAATTACGTTGCGCAATTTAAGCCTTAACTTATTCTAGGATTCTAAGGTTTTCATTTGTTATGACATAAATCCTCCCATCTTCTAGGCTATTTGTATGATTGGGTCATGCAAATATTTCTTCAAAATTGAAGCCAAACCATAAGATACCCAAAGAAGTCACTGAGGTTCTCCTCGAAATCCATGATAACCCGTAGTTTATCTCCATTTGGATTCACGAAATCAATGTTCCAAATTTGAGCCATCCCCATTTGACACCTCTTTGTCTAATCTTTGAAAAGTCCTATTCCTTTGAAATACTTGAAGACAATATTTCCTGTTCTAAATCAAGAGTTTTCTTAGATGACTTTAGTTATCTAAGATGTAATTAACTATAAAGGTTTGCTCTAATAGAAAACTTAAGAACCCAGTTTAATATAAACCCTGTCTAATTCTTCATATTAGATAGGGGAGCTTGTCGGTCAACATAAAAAATAGTTTTTTGAAGACTAAAATGGATGTAAAAAATTCTTTAGTTTATTTAATCGAGCACTACCAACAAGTAGTGTATCTATCCTTCGAGGTAGATATATTGCTTGCAGTGTTGTACTCGATTATTTAAACAATTGCAAATATGAGATCAGTTTTGTCTTATATTTTCAAAAATATATCTTTATTTAAATAATATATATATAAATTACATTAAACATTTTTTAAAATCAAGCGTCAGAATATCCATTTCAGCGACCAACAATTTCTAATTTGGCAACCAACATTAACCAATTAATTAGGTTAAATTTATGGAGTTGACTTTTGACCCGAATTGGTCATGGGATTGGTCAAGGTGTCCTAATGTTGATTTGTTGACCAATTGACCATGATGGTCAAGTTGACCATATGGTGATGTTTTGACCATATGGTAGTTGAAATTATTACAGGGTCAATAGGGTGATCATTTAGGTATAAGGTTGACCAAATGGTCAATGTGGTGACCATTGGGTCCAAAATTGACCATTTCGACCAAAGTTTGATAAATTGGGTATATGGTTGACCAAATGATCCACTTTGACCAATTTAGTGTTAGGGTTGACCAAATGGTCTAGTTTGACCAATTTGGCGTCAAGGTTGACCAAATGGTCAAGTTTGACCAATTTGGTGTCAAGGTTGACCAAATGTTCCAATTTGATCAATTTGGTGTCATGGTCGATCAAATGGTCCAAGTTGACCAATTTGGTGTTAGGGTTGACCAAATGGTCCATATTGACCAATTTGGTGTTAGGATTGACCAAATGGTCCATTTTGACCAATTTGGTGTCAAGGTTTACCAAATGATCCATGGGGTGTTCAGTGAGTCCAAGGTTGACCAAAATGATCAATGTGGTGACCAGTAGGTCCAGAATTGACCAAATGGTCAATGTGGTGACCATTGGGTCAAGGGTTCACCAAATCAGGGTTTGTAATTACTGATCTGATCATTTTGGGGCGTCATCATGGTTTGACCTCAAAGAGGGTGTATTAGGGGTTAATCTAATTTTTAAGGTTTTAAGGACCCTAAATGGATTCAAAGGACTTGATCACATTTTGAGGGTTTTGTGGGACCCTAGATGGGTTCAAAGGGGTCAATATTGGTAGACCTTCTTTTAGGATAAATTTAATGATCATGGTGATCATTAAGTCGTTAAAACTGTGTTTGAGGATCTTTAGCCAGTGTAGATGGCTCAAGACATTCCTTATATGTGGGTGTCAATTTGGGGTCCTCATCAAAGTGAGGTCAACAAGCGGGACCCAATATGTGTGGAATACCGAATGAGTATGCCACACATATTGGCATTGACCGAAGTGGTCAATATAACCAGAGACACTTTATAGTTGGCTTTAAAGAAGAATGTTATTTCACTTTAGAAAACATAACATTCGGCCTTTAAAGTTTGCTTGAGAAAAAATATCATGACTTGTAAAGAGTCATTAGAAAAGGCAAACTATAGGAAAGCCATGATTCCTTGTTAGAAAGGCCTTAATTCCCATAATAATAGGGAGAATGAATACCATACTACATTGAAGGAGATTTCATATCATCACTCAAAAGTATCTAATGTCGGTTTTGGGAAAGGAAAACTAGGAGACTTATATCCTATCCCCAAAAAGAAAAACTAAAGAAATGTCATAATCTTCTTGTCATAAAGGTCTTATATCCAATAGTGGAGAGAGAGTGGATGCCATATTCCATTGAAGGAGGTCTTATACCACTTCTCAAAGATGTCAAACTTTTGTTTTGGAAGAGGAATGCTATGCGAATTATATCCTTTTCCAAAAAAAAAATTATATGAATGACATAACTCCCTATCAGGAAGGTCTTATATCCAATAGCGGAGAGAGAGTGGATATCATATTCTATTGAAGGAGGTATTATACCACTTCTCAAAGATGTCAAATGTCAGTTTTGGAAGAGGAATGCTATGAAACTTATATCCTTTTCTAAAGAAAAGCTATAGAAATGTCCCAACTCCATGTTAGGAAGGTCTTAACATCTAATAGAGGAGAGAGAGTGGATGTCAAATTCCATTGAATGAGGTCTTATACACTTCTCAGAGATGTTAAATGTCAGTTTTGGAAGAGGAATGCTATGAGACTTATATCCTTTTCCAAAGAAAAGCTAAGGAATTTCATAACTCTGTGTCAGGAAGGTCTTATTCCAATAACGAAGAGGGAGTGGATGCCATATTCCATTAAAGGAGGCCTTATACCACTTCTCAATGAAATCTAAGAAAAGTAATAGGAATTTCATAACTCATTGTAACAAAGTTCTTATATCTGATAGCTAAAAGAGAGTGGATGCCATATTCCATTGAAGGAGGTCTTATACCACTTCTCAAGGATATCAAATTTCAGTTTTTGAAGAGGAATGTTGTGTAACTTATATCCTTTCAAATGAAAAGCTATAGGAATACCATAACTCCTTCTCAGGAAGGTCTTATATCTGATAGCAAAGAGAGAGTGTGCAAAATGCACTGAAAAATTTAAATTCTTTATTTGTTGGTCGAAAATTAACTCTTTATGTCATTTCAAAACTTTTTGTTCTTAATTCATGTCATTTCATTTTTTTTCCTTTTCTCTTCTTTTAATTGTGGGTGCTTATCTTCGCATTTCTGGACCTGCACAAGCATTGTTAAAAACTAGGGATTTTTTTATTTTATAGCAAAACTAGAGTTTCATTTCACTACAGAAGATAACATATAGTCAATAGTACATCATATGTCACTAGCAAAACATCATGACAAGACTTTCATCAAATCATGAAAAAAGTTATCATATTCATCTTTTTGTCATGTTTTTAAAATCGAATACTACTAAACCATCCATGGATATCCTGCACTCCGAGATACCTTTGGAAATAAGTCTCAGAGGTTTCAGTCCCTCGAGTGCTGATATCATCTGATATCCAATAGGACATTTCTCTAGATGCGTCCTCTATAATGTTTTTGAAATTCTTAGCCTGCTGACACTTGGTACACAATTCATAGCAACATCAACTCCATTTATTTCCAGTACTAATTCTGATCCTCATGGGAGGTGAATCTGGTAAGAACCACAAAATTCACCTCGTCGAATGACCTATATTTTCCTTCCAAACAGTATAGCACATCTGTTTAGCAGTGACACTATGCAGAAAGGTCTCTCAAGGTCATGATTGTTAATGTGTGGTGGAAGCAATCCCCTTCTTCATAGATGTTGATAATGCAACTGTCAGGCACACAATCGGATGGGATTATATTTCATTTTACCAATTGCTGATAATTACAATTATTATAGGGGCAATAGAGCCACCTCTTCATGTAGTAAAATTCCTAGAAATTGCCTTCTCTGACTTTAGCATTATTATAGCAACATTCATAATGTACCGTAACTTGTCCCTTTCTGCGTTTCCATCAGTTAGGTTCAGAGTATGTCCTTCTTAATTGTCCTGTTCACCCTTTATCGTGTGCCTCCATTACATTTTCTGTTAAGATGGCCAGTTTATCTTTGTTGAATACTCAAGTGATTAGCTCTATACTTTCGAGTATGTTAATTCTCTAATCGTCATTGTATTCAAACTTGTCAAAATAGTGACATTCAATCATTTAAATATGCTTATGCTCTTCTTCAGAGATAATTTGTCTTTCTATGGGTTCCACATACAATGTAGGGACAACGACTGAAGTATATAGACATGGTGCAAAAATCATTCTTTCAATTTATTCCTCCTCTGGATCTAGATTTTCCACCCCCAAGATAGGGTTTTCCTCCCCTGGTGTGTATTCCATGTTTGGAAACTTGAATTCGATAGTATCTTCCTCCATCAGTTCCAGATTTTTTTTTCTTTCATTGAGTCTTTTCAATCGTTTATTTTAGTTCTTTTTATGGGTTTTGGTCAACACTGATGTCCGCTTTGATACTCTAGTGATGAACGCATCCACAATCCCATGAGCTACATCAACCACGACGGATTTCAATTCTCCAGTGTCAATTTTTCGCTTTTGCTTTTTAGATTTTCTGTCCCCTTGATAACATTTTGCTGTCATGAGCGAAACTCTAATGCAGGTAATTTTTCTTTTGCTTCTTATTCATTAACAATGGACAACAATGGTCCATCATATAACATCTCGATTTGTTTCAAATTAAAGTCAAAGTGGATCCTTGATACTCTTTCTGTGCAGCGACGGTCCAGTGCCAAACATACACCACTACGAAAAGTGAAAAGCAGTATGTTGCTTGTCATTTTCCTGAAATCAATAGAGAAATGTAAAAATGTCAGACTTAATTCCCAATTATGTTTGTAAATGTAAAATTAAGAAAAATTTTGCTTTATCATCTTAGAAGATTATGCTCAAGAAAAGTTGTTTAATGAGCATTAAGGAAGTCTAAAGAGGCAAAAATTTCATTTCGACACAAACAAATTTATTTTCATTTTTATTATCATTTCCCAGTTTACAAAACAAGATATTTTATGTTGTATAATAATTTTTTCAAATACTGCCCATTGATTGGGGTATAATTCTTTTTTTCCTTGATAGTCAACCAATCATTAGGATCCTCTAGAGTATGTCTTTTCAACTACAGACGAGCCCTCCCATATCGGTTCGAACTTCCCACTTCTTTTTTGATGAGCGAGAATATGTCTGCAAAGTATCAAGACTAAATCACCAATTTGAAATGTCCTTATACGAACTAATTTTCCATAGGCACGTACCATTTTTTTCTGATATAGCTCCAGATTTTTTTAGCTTGTGAATGTTCGCCCTCTAAACTTTCAAGTTCTTTGAGCCATAATTTTGCATTTTCTTCTTCTACTATTTATTTTTTCCAACACGACTGTGAGGGATGGAAGTTGTACTTCAAGCAAAAGCATGACCTCAGACCCACACACTAGAGCAAACGGTGTTGACCGTGTCAGTGTGTGGTGTGTAGTATGATAGGCGCATAAGGCTTCTATTAACCATTCATTCCACTATCTTGGGTTGTTGGTTAATGTATTTTTTTAATTTTGAATTAATGTCTTGTTGAAAACCTCAAACAAACCATTAGCTTTAGGATAATAGATTGTTGAATTTCTCCAATCTATTCCATGTATTCGAGTGAAGTTATTTATTTTTGTGTTTTTAAAAGCCATTCTGTTGTCTGAGATGACTCTCCAAGGAACTCCGAATCTATAAATGATTTGTATTGTGAAGAAGTGGAGGACCTGTTATGATTTAACTTCTCTGAGTGGTACTGCTTCTACCCATTTATAAAAGTAGTTTGTGGCGGTCAGAACAAATTAATGGCCTTTTGAAGATAGAGAGTCAGCAGGGCCCATAATATCATTGTCCTAACATTTAAATGGTCAGGATGTGACTGTTGGGTATAATGCATTTGGCAATTGATGCAAGACCACTCCATAAGACCGATAATGATGGCACATTTTTGCATTTTCAATGTAGTTGGTCATCGTTGTTGGCCAATAATATCTCATTCTTTTTATTTTCATTTTCATTTTAGGTCCTGATTCGTGTGCACCACAAAGACCTGAATAAACTTCTTTAATGACGTCTTGAGCTTCAGATTGGCTCAAACATCTCAGCCACATCTAATCAAATGATTGTCAATAAAGAATGTCATTCAATAGAGCGTATGACAATGCTCTATGTTAAATTTGAGACGCGATAGAATTTGTTTTTGGTAGTCTTCCTATCTATAAGTATTCAATAATTGGTTGTCTCCAATCATATTTTTCTTTGTTAATGACAGTTATTGTTGTTTCATTTCCAAGTTAGTCAAGATTTTCTAAGTCGATTTGAAAAATTAGTTTTCATCCTTTCACAAAGATTAGGATGTCATCCTCTTATGGACAAGCAAATTCTTTGGCTAGCTTAGCTAAAGCATCTGTTAAAGAGTTATCTCATCTTGGAACAAGGAAGAACTTAACATTCAAAATTTGTTCCAGTAGTTTCAAGGTATAACGGAAATATTGCTCAAATCGAGGTTTCAAAGTCCTGTATTTTCCATAATTTGATTGATGATCAGTTGTGAATCTTCATAAATGTTGATTTTATTGATTTTCATTAATATTATTAGTTCCAACTCTTTTATGAGTGCCTCATATTCAACTTTATTATTAGTGAAAGGTTTGGTTAAGTGGTAAGATCAATCCTACTTCTGCCTTGTCAAGTTTAGTTTCTTGTCTGTCTTTATCTTTACAAACTGATGAAGCTCCATCAAAATATTATTGCCACTATTGCATGTTAGAATTTTCAACTTCCAGTATTTTCTCCTCTTGTAGATCATCGTTAAGACGAGATCCAACTGGCATAAGGTGTGCTGCTAAGAAGTCTGCTAAGACTTGTCCTTTGACAACGCATAATGGCACGAACGTTATGTCAAATTGGAGCAGTATCATTGCCCATCTTGCTAATTTTCCAAAAAGTGTTGGTCGTGTCATTAAATATTGTAAAGGATTAACTCTGGAGATAAGAGTCACCTTATGAGAAAACATATAGCGTCTTAACTTCTGAACTGTAAAGATCAAAGCTAAGCACTGCTTTTCAATTGTAAGAAATTTTATTTTTGTTGGAACCAAACATCGAATTAAATAATATAATAAATTTTCCTTTCCCTCATCATTTACTTGGGCTAGCATGCTCCAAGGGAATTTTCTATTGCCACAGTGTAGAGGATTAGAGGTCTTTCTAACACAGGGGCTGTTAAAATAGAAGGTGTTCTCAGATATTGTTTGATAATTTCAAAGCAGTGTTGGAATTTTTCATCCCACACAAATTTGGTATCTTTTCTGGTTAAGGCAGTGAGAGGTTGACACCTACCTAAAAGACTGGAAATAAAGTGTCTTATATACGCTAACTTTCCTTAGAAGGACCTTAATTGGATAGATTTCTTGGAAGAGGCATGTTTAGAATTGCTTCAATTTTGAGTGGGTAGATTTCGATCCCACTAATTTGAACCACAAATCCTAAGAATTTCTTTAAAGAGAAACCTAAGATCACTTTAAGGGATTGATTTTAAGATTGAATTGCTATAATCATTCAAAGACAATTCTCAAATTGTACACATGATCTTCCTTTTATTTGTTGTTAACGACTAAATCATCCACATAACATTCAACTTGATGGTGAATGAGTTCTTCAAAAATACGTGTCATAGCTTGTTGGTAAGCAGCTGATACACATAAAATATATAGTATTTTTAGACATATTTTTATACTTATTTTTGAGATATTATGCTTAATGGAAGGTATTTTTGTGTTTTTCTTACAGATACAAGTAAAAATGGAAAAAAATGCTTAAATGAGTAAAAAAAGATCAAATTTGGAGCAAAAATTTGAAAAATTTTGCAAAAGAGTTTTTGCGCCTAAGCGCCAGATCTGGCGCTTACGCGCTGGTTTTACAGAGAAGGTCGTGTCTAAGCGCCGAGACCCCGTGCTTAAGCACCAGTGGTAGTTACTAGATTAGTAAAATTGGTTTTCACAAATTTCAAAGAGGTTTTTGAGGCACCTGTTGGCTTAATAGGTGGTTGTAACCACCATGGATGAAAATTATCATGAAAGGATGTGACTCTTTGGTAAATACATCGAATCAAGACACATTTTGAAGAGATCCCAAAACACCTCTTGGAAACCTATAAAAGAAAGATGACTTAGAAAAGGGAAGAGATCCCAAGGCACCTCTTGGAAAACTATAAAAGAAAGAAGGGAGGACTTAGAAAAGATTCTTGAAAATATTGGGCAGTTTTGAGATCCTAAGGCACCTCTTGAAAAACTATAAAAGAAAGAAGAGAGAACTTAGAAAAGAGTCCTCAAAATATTGGCAAGTTTTGAAAGTTCTTCTCTGACTTAGAAAAGAGTCCTGAAAATATTGGCATGTTTTGAAAGTTCTTCTCTGGGAGTTAGTTCGGAGAGATTTTTCAGGAAACCACTTTTTATTTACTTTATCCTTTTTGTTATTTTGTTTTGAGTGATTGTAAAAGAGAAGAGATTCAAGAGAACTTTAAGAGTTTGGTGGAGGAGCTTTTATTTTAGACTACTTTTGATTTTAATCAAGACTTTTTGTTGTTTGACAATGATTTATACTTTTAAACTAAAGTGTGGTTTTATTTTCTCATGGATTTTGAGTAGTTTTCTTTATCTTTCTTCTTAAAATGATAAGTAATTAAGTTTTAGATTTTGAGTAGTTTTCTTTATCTTTCTTCTTAAAATGATAAGTAATTAAGTTTTGGATGAGACTTTAATCAAGACTTGTTGTTGGTTTGACAATAATTTCTTCTTTTAAACTAAAGTGTGATTTTATTTTCTCCATAGATATGAGTAGTTTTCTTTATCTTTCTTCTTAAAATGATAAGTAATTAAGTTTTGGATGGAAGTACTGAGTATTTTTTTCTTCTTAAAATGATAAGTAATTAAGTGTTGGATGGAAGTTGTGGAGAGTATTGATCTTTAAAGAGACTTCTTAGTGGTTTGGCAATGATTTCTACTTTTAAACTAAAGTGTGGTTTTATTTTCTCAATGTATTCTGAGTAGTTTTCTTTATTTTTCTACTTTTAAACTAAAGTGTGTTTTTTTTTTCTCCATGGATTCTGAGTAGTTTTCTTTATCTTTCTTCTTGAAATTGATAAGTAATTAAGTTTTGGATGGAAGTTGTGGAGAGTATTGATCTTTAATGTTGGAAGAAGTTATGTGATTTAAATCCATGCACTTCATTTACTTCTTGATTTGACCAATCCATATGTTAAAATTGGTTGTGAGAACATGTAAGAACCGGGTTGGTATTGTCTCAGTCAAAAATAGGAAAGAATCACATGAGGTTGTACGAATGAGAATGTAGTTCATATAATTGAGTGCAAATAAATAGGGAAATATTTTTTGATGGGTGTAAAGTTAGAGGACTTTAAAGTGACAGGTTAAAGCCCCCAACTTGGTTTAATGCTTTAGGTTCTGATATGAGAATGTTAGCCCCCAAGTGAATAGAATCGAGGGAACTCTAGAGTGAGAGCTAGTATATTCCCTGCCTAGCCAGTCTTCAGAACTATTCAAACTTTAGATTAGCCAATGTTCTTTATAGCATCTCTAGTAAAGGTAAAGAATATTATTGCTCTTATTTGGCACGACACAATTTGCATGCTTCCACAATGGAATTCCTATACTTATTACTGATTCGTGATAAGAAGAAAGATTTTTTCATATTAAGTACTTTTCTTCTACAAAATCTTTAGTTATCTTTTTAAGTTACTGTTTCGTTAAAATATCAAAAATACAAAAAATATTTAAATTTTAAATTCTTGCAAAAATCTTTTTTAATTTAAGTAATTATCTTTTTAAAAGTAAAAAAAAACTTTCTAAAAAGTGCATATTGCATAATCTTCTCTGTGAGTTTGATATTCAGGTTTTAATCAAAAAGTCCTATATTACTTGATAACAATACATATACTTGCATAGTATCCCTATATAAATATATATAAATTAAAAAGTTAAATTCTTATTTTTCTTTAGAATCAAGTTTTTAGTTTTTTTTACAAAATAAGGAAATATAAGTGAAAAATATCATCAGAACTATTGCAATACTATGCATAAGCATTAAGTCGGGATCAAGTTTTTGGCACCATTGCCGAAGAAGAAAAATAATTAAATTTAGAGAGTACTATTTAAACTTTAGATATTGTATCTCATTTTGTATGTTTTATTTTATTTTATGTTAGTGTATGTATAGTTCAGGTTCTGAAAGACTAGTGCCCTACGATTCTGAATTAGAAAGAATTATTAGAAAAATCAGAAAAACCAAAAAAAATAAAAATCTTGAAAAATCCAAAAAATTACAGAAATGGCAAACCAAAATAATCAAAATGTTGAAATACATCAAGAGTTTAGACCTTTAAGAGATTATGCCAACCCTACTGTAGATGAACTTTATTGTAGTATTTAAAAACCTACTGTAGTGGCTAATTCATTTGAGCTTAAGCCTGCTATTATCCAAATGGTACCAAACAATTAGTTTGGGGGATCACCAACTAAAGATCCAAATTTACATCTTACCCATTTTTAGAATTGTGTGCTACATTTAAATACGATGGTGTTTCAGATGATGTCATAAGACTTAGGTTATCTTATTTCTCACTGTGGGATAAAGCTAAGATGTGGTTGAATTCATTAGCACCTAGATCTATCAGAACTTGGCGTGATTTAGCACAAAGATTTCTTGCTAAATATTTTCCACCATAAAAAACTACGAAGCTTAGAAATAATATTACATCTTTTAATCAGTTTGAAGGGGAATATATTTATCAAGCATGGGAATGATTTAAAGAACTCTTAAGAAAGTGTCCACACCATACTATACTAGATTGGTTAATAATTCAAACCTTTCATATTGGATTAATTTGTTCTCTTAAATCTATTATCAATGTCGTTGTTGGTGGTTCATTGATGTCAAAACCATTTCATGATGCTTATGTTTTAATTGAAAAGTTGACCACCAATAACTTTCAATGGCCTTCTGAGAGGGTTAATCCAAAGAAAGTATCCAATATTCATGAACTAATGCATTTACTATGTTAGCAAATCAAGTTGCTGAAATTTCAATGAAGTTAGACCAATTTGGAATGAATTTTTCTCAACCAGTTTTCATGTTTGAAGAGTATTCATTAGGCCAAATGGTAGATTCTAAAACATCATTAGAGACTTTGAATGCCATAAATAACAAGTAGAATAACCCATATTCCAATTATTATAACCCAGGTTGGAAGAACCATCCCATCTTTAACTGGAATAACAATTCGGCTAGTAATAATCAGTAATGTAGGAACAACCAAGTAAACCCATTGGGAAACTGGAACAACCAAGGGAATAATAATTATAGATCTAATTATCTTCTAAGAATCAATAGTAATACACAATTTAAGAGAAGTTATTTATAGAAGAAGTGGTGTTACAAATGGGTAATCAGTTACAAACTCAAGGAGCTACAATTAGAAATATTGAGAATCAACTTGGGCAAACCTCAAATTCATTAAGTAATAGTTCCCAAGGAACACTTCCTAGTAATACTAAATCAAATCCAGAAGACCAGAATAAAGAGCAAGTTAAATCCGTACAACTTAGAAGCGTAAGAGAGTTGGAAGGTAGGGTTCAAACAGAGATTGAAGTAGAGAGAGAAGAAATTGAAGAATCAAAAGAGGATTCTACGAAAGATTCTGAAAGACTTATTTCTCCGTCAAAAATTGATTTAGAAAAACCACCACCTCCATTTCCTCGGAGACTTCAACAACAAAAGGTGGATATACAATTTTCAAAATTTTTGGAAATATTTAAGAAGCTTACAATCAATATTCAATTTGTTGAAGCCTTAGAACAAATGCCAAGTTATGAAAAGTTTATGAAGATATCTTAACGATTTGCTAAAGCCTTAGAACAAATGTCAAGCTATGTAAAGTTTATGAAGGATATTATCAACAGAAAAAGGGAAGTTTGAAGATAATGAGACTGTTGCACTTAGTGAGGAGTGCAGTGCTATAATTCAGAAGAAACTTCCTGAAATGATTAAAGATCCTAGTAGCTTTACAATTTCATGTGATAGGAGAAATATTTTATGGGAAAGCTATATGTGATTCAGGTGCAAGAATTAACCTTATGCCATTATCAATATTTAAAAAATTCAGATTATGAGAAATAACCACTACTATTATAACTCTGTAGTTAGCAGAAATTTCAATAACCTATCCTAAAGGAGTTATAGAAGATCTCCTAGTGAAAGTGGATCACTTTATCTTTCCTGTTGATTTCATTGTGCTAGATATGGAGGAAGATAAAGAGACACCTATCATTTTGGGAAGATCTTTCCCAGCCACAGGAAGAGCAATGATAGATGTGCAGAAAGGAGAATTAACAATGCTAGTCAATGATCAAACTGTTACTTTTAACATTTTAAAATCAATGAAATACCCTACAAAAGGCAAAGATGATGAATGTTATAGATTGGATTTTATAAGATATTTGAGCGAACGACATTTCAAGACTAATTATGAAGAAAAATCTAAAGAAAAAGATTTAGAACACGATCAAGAAGAGGAATTAAATCAATGTGTAAACCTTTTTAAGGAGGATTAAAGTTATGTTCAAGAAAGTTTTGAAATTTTGGACACGATAGACAAAGATAAATCATTTTGTTCATCTATTAAAAAACCTCCAGAACTGAGTTGAAATTACTTCCTAAACATTTAAAATATGCCTTTGTAGGAGATTCCTCTACTTTATCTATTATTATTTCCTCAAAGTTAACAAATGAAGAAGAAGAAAAGCTGATAAAAACTTTGAAAATTTTTAAGAAAGCCTTCAGATGGATAATTGCTTATATTAAAGAAATCAGTCCTCCAATTTGTATGCATAGAATTAATCTGGAAGAAAACCGCAAAACCGAGGGCTGATCCACAAAGGAGATTAAATCCTGTTATGAAAGAGGTTGTTAAGAAAGAAATTAAAGTGGTTAGATGCTGGAATTATCTACCCTATTTCAGATAGTGCATGGGTTAGTCCAATTCATTGTATTCCTAAGAAAGGAGGAGTAACTGTAACTGTGAATGAGCATAATGAGTTACTACGTACTAGACAAGTTATAGGGTGGCGAATATGTATTGCTCTAGAAAATTAAATCTTGCCACTAAGAAAGATCATTTTTCACTGCCCTTTCTAGATCAAATGCTGGATAGACTAGCTTGGCATAAATACCATAATTTTCTGGATGGATATACCGGTTATCACAAATTTCAAATATCTCCTGAGGATCAAGAGAAAACAACATTTACCAGTCCTTATGGTACCTTTGCTTTTAGAAGAATGCCCTTTGGTTTATGTAATGCCCCTGCTAAATTTCATAGATGTATGATGGCATTTTTTTGTGATTTAATTGACAAAGGGATTGAAGTCTTTATGGATGGCTTTTTAGTGTTTGGAACTTCATTTGACTAGTGTTTAGAACATTTATCTAAAGTTCTTAAGCGTTGTGAAGAAATAAATTTAATCCTTAACTGGAAAAAATGTCAATTTATGGTAGTAGAAGGAATTGTATTAGGTCATCAAATATCAGAAACTGGTATGGAAGTAGATCCTGCTAAAATTCAAGTTATCTTATCTAACAAATGTAAGGCAAATTAGGAGTTGTTTAGGACATGTTGGATTCTACAAGCGATATATTAACGACTTTTTTAAGATTGCTAAGGCTTTATGTTATTTACTGGAGAAAGATGTAATTGTTGGCATCAATTTTTGATGTGACGAATGTAGGGTGTCCACCTGCATGATCCAGGATAGCTTACGGCTAGTTCGTAGCCATCCAATAGTTGGACACCCACGTGAGACCTTGTGGTGCGTGTTGAGGGGCATGTTTCCAAGGTCGTTTTGTTAGGATTTGGCTTTCACTTAGGCGAAGACCGGTCAACATTTAGTACGTCAGACAACTCCGTTCAGGTCAACAAATATTATATGTTGTGTCACACACAAAATTGGCTTGAATTGGCTCGATCATTAGTGAGGTCGTCCAGATGACCCCGGACGACAAAACGGACTACGCAATCACGTCTGGAACGTCGATTTTACTTTGAAAGGACGTTCAGTTAGCTACGACTTTGCGGGTGAGTCTAAAATACACGAATTATTGTTTTTTTAGCCCGTTTGCCGAAAAGGTGGTCCGAACAGCCTCAAACAATCCCGAATTCAAAAATAGACAGCGCTAGCATGCCCGAATGGTCGTTCCCATCTAAGTCAGACTTTCATTATGTCATAATTTTGCAGACGAATTAAAAAATATGGAAATTATCATTTTTGGCTTGATAGTTAAAAAAGGCAGTCCAGACGACAATGAAAGGTGAAAATAACTGCGCGGATGCGTCCGGAACGCCGGCTTTAGTTAAAAAGGACATTCACTCCGTCGCGAGGACGTATACGAGTGAAGAAAACATGAATNCACTTTACCTTGACCAGCCGCCCCGGCTCGGCTAGTATTTCATTTCGCCTCGACCGGCCGCCCCGGCCCGGCAAGCATTTCACTTCCCCTCGACCGACCGCCCTTGCCCGGCGAGCATTTCACTCCACCTCGACTGGCCGCCCCAGCCCGGCGAGCATTTCACTTCGCTTCGACCAGCCACCCCTACCTGGCAAGGATTTCACTTCAATTCAGTTGGCTCTCCCGAGCCAATTGGTATGACACTTTAGCTCGGCCGAATACCTTGATCCGGCTGACCAACTATTTGCACGATTATAATATCTTGCACGTGTATTTACTTTTTTACATATTGTAGTGCATATGTATGGTCGTATCACTGCATCTTGCTCTACATTTGTTTGTTTGCATGATTTTGGTCATATACTTAGGCCACACATTCTCTTCAGGCCTCTATCACCATAGCACGGCTAACCTTTACAGATCACTGCCTTATCGGCACACCTCTCAGGGCCATTGCAACCACGGCATGCTATCCTCATCGGGCCACCGCCACCATGGCATGCCCACCTCGTTGGGTCACTGCTACCTCGGCATACCCCTTTGGCTCGCTGCCGCTTCGGTATACCCCTTTGGTCCGCTGCGACAACGGTACGCTCACCTCTGCTCGAGTCCCTGCCCCATGGTACACTCATTCCTTATATATTTTGATTGTTCATTTGCATTTGCATGTTCATATGGATAGTGAGCCAGACCCGTTAGGAGAGCGACTCACGTGTTGATCGCAATGCCTTAACGAGCATTGCTCGTCGGGTCGATCCCCATGAGCAATGTGAGTTAAGTCATCGGGATTGACATGATTATGACTGTGCTAAGAATTCAATGGATCTAAATGGTTCCACCTCCTTTCATGACACCCTCTAAATCTATTGGATCTTTAGGATGGGGTCGGTCTGGTGACCCCATCAAAGTCATATCATACCCATACTCACCCCGCACTCAGATATTAGGTTGATGCACTTTTTGTTAGATGGTGTACTGGGCTAAGGCTTAGGGTGCTAGGTAGTATTTTTTGACACCTCTGGCTATTCTTGTGTGATGCGTTGTTTTGTGCTAGCCATGTGTCACCTTCCTGCTTTTTTGGTATGCTTGCATGTTTTCTTATATATGATAATATGTTAGGGCGATCTTCTGTAGGTGTCGTACCTACTTATACACACTCACACAAGGCTATTATGGGGGAGCATGTAACGTCTAATCATTTGTTTGCAGGTGCTCTTTAGCTCCCCCAATTATAAGGCATGGCTTATTATTTCGCGATGCATGGCGTGCCCGCTAACATTTGTTTTCTGCAGGTCGAGTCTTTATTTTCCAAATGTATTTGATAGAGTCCTAGGAGATTCTGTATCGAAAATAAGGTACAGCCATGGGTCCCGAGGCAGATGACGCGTCCAACCATGTGACGAAGGCCAGGAGCAGCAGCTCGTGTCCCGTACCTTAAGTCCAAATTTTACCTTATTGTATAGACTTAGGACCGGACATGTATATGCGGAGTACGGATGCCTTTATTGCTTTCACTGGATTATGTTGCCGGTCCAGCAGCATTTGGTCGGTTTACATATTCTTCTCGGGTGTTTTTTTTCTCTTTTTGTTCTAGCGTACCTTTGCATGTTGGAGAGTTTTATATTGTTTCTTTCTATGTATCTAGGATCTCACGATGCAACATAGGCTCATTAGGATTTAAATTCCTAATTTTTCTATTACAAAAATCCTAAATAAAATATTCAAGATAATTAAAATTTAGGATTAAAATATTCAAGATTTAAAAAATTGCAACATTTACTTTTCTGCATATATTAATAGGGCCTCCACAGTGCTTAAGGATCGCTCTAGATAACTGCATTCATATTTGCATGTCCTGAGGAGGAGCCCCCATGCTTCTTTAATCTGACTTGCCTAATATACCCTTTATAGGTTGTTGTCTAGTGCTCTAGGATGTTAGAAGGCTCCCTAACCCAGACGAGATATAAGTCTATTTGTTGGGAGTGTTTCTAGCTTTGCAGCTGAAGCTCCACTTTCTCTTCTTTCCTGAGGCATCCTCGCCACTTCAGCAGGTATTAGTCCCACCTCTTGGAGTTCTAGCTGATAGTTATAGAATATAGTTTCGTTCCTTTGATCTTAGAGCTATCGGAGTTACCGTGGACGACGCAATTCATGGATTGCTGACCGGGGATCCTAGGTCGTGTTGGGTCGACTACCTTCACAACCAGGTAGACCTAGGGTCTTAGTAGCTTGGGATGACAAGTCTATGGTACCCCAACTCAGTTACCTCTACCTCTTAGGACCATTCTTATCGACTTTTTGGCCACCTCCGTTGAGCCTTGTCTCCTCTTTTTCCTTCGTTGGAATCATCCTGACGGCTCGATGACCGATGAGCTGTCGCCCGTTTGGGATACAACGATTTGTCCTCTGCCCTTACGGTTTGAATGTGCTTTGACGTATCGGGACTTCCCGTTGGGATGACACGGTTATCTCGTAGGTTCTATATGCTGATGAGTACGCTATCCATATGGGGACCACAAGGGACTCACTTCTCATCGCGTGGTTTAGCGAGAGCTTTGAAGCATCGGGACATTCCCCCTGTGGGATAACCTCCCTTGACGACGCCGTGCTAGTTGTCATTTTTCAGGTAAGAGAAACTCCCTTTTATCAATAGTATTCTTGGGTATCTCCCAAGATGTAATTAACCAAGTGGGATACGTCCCCTTGGGAGTGCTCTTGGCCCCAGAACAGGCACCTACACCTGAATCTCTGGTTATGGGTAGTCTACATAGGTATTCTTTTGCGGATATCGATTTAAGGTGCTTTCGCTTGATCTTGTTTGGACGGGCGCTCTTAACCTATCCTTGTGAGGTTTACCGCATGTAGGCTCTCCGCGTTTTGTGTTTTCTCTTGTTTGTCGCTTTGTCGTATGTCCCATTTTATTCGGTTCCCCTCCTCTTTGAATCATTGATCTGATTCGGGAGAGAGATTTATTCGAATGGGGGAAGTATACGACGATTGACAGGCTTGCGACTCCTTCAAAAATAAAAGAGAGAAAAATGAACGAAAAAATATTGGCCACTCCGCTGGGGATGAGGCTTTCTCTTCAAGATGAGAGTTTTGCTCTTGTGGATTCTAGTGTTTCTGTAAGAACAACAACTCCTACGAGGAAGAATCTACCTCGTATCTTGTGGAGTTGTCTATTTGGGTGTATGTGCCTGTTCTGTGGAGCCACTAGAAGTAGTGTGCTCTCTCCTTCTAAAAGGGTTATGCTTACCTTTTATATGACCTAGCTTCTTCCTCATCGAAGTGCCACTATTGTGTTTAGTTAGACCTTAGATTTCATATCCGTGTTTCAGTTGCAATGGTTAGCAGCTTGGGGCACTTCCATCCCTCTTGTACCCTCAACGGGTCGGTCGCTGCATTTTTGCATGCATCGATGTCGTTGTACTTTATTTTTATTTTTTTTTCTTTGAACTTTCTATTTTTTTAATTGTTATCTCTTTCTACTTGACAAACATGACGAGCAAAAAGATGGTTACGATTGCTATTACTGGGGGAAACACTGTTTCTTTCTCCCCAAGTGTTTTCAATGCTCCTGAAGGCACTATTACCTTCGATTCTTTCGAGCACTCTATTCGGATTACCATAGGTAATCCTACGCCAGCTGAGACATCCGCTCCGTCCCTCCCCTTCAAAAGGGGACTTATGCATGTCGAGCTGCTCCGACCGTGATAGCTTGCGTCGAGCCTATCTCTTCTGCGAAGAAGAGGCCAGCGCCCGATGGCGATCATGATAGCTTGCGTCGCAGCGCCCTTCAGTCTTCTCTAGGCAGTCGGATCGTTCCACCAATTTTTCAAGATTGTCCCTGCCTCCAGCAGAGGAGTCTTCACGTGACACTGTTGTCGCTACTGTTGTCTCTGTTGCGGGTCTGGCGCCTGTCGCCCTGAGTCCTTCTAAGGCTTCTCCTGCTCCAAAGTTGGGCAGGAGGGCCCGGAGGACCCGAAACAGGTTGTTACAGATCCAACAACAGGTCCTTCCTATTGTGTCGGTTCCAGCTCGGGTAGAGTCCTTGATTCCCCTGGGTGAAAATCAGTTCGCTGCTCTTTCTAGTTGCGTAGACTACATTCCCGCCAAAATTACAAGGTGGCGCCCTCCTCCTCATGACACGAGTTCTTTACAATCTCTAGTCCATTTTGATCGTGCTGCTACAAATTTTCTAACAAAAGAAATTGCTGGAGCAGTTACCTCCATGATAGGACAGGGTCCAGTCACTAGGGAGAAGCTCGTGGCTTAGGTTTCAGAGACGTCTGAACGAGTCATGGAACAACTCTCCACCGCTTCACGGCCGCGACATCCTTGTAGCAGGAGACCGAGGTCTGCCCGTCGGTCCGCTACGAGTTCGGAGTCCTTACACTCCATAGTACAGACCGTCGAGCCCATTCAAAAGACCTGAGAGGCTTCAAATATGGAGTTTGATAGGGCTATTCCAGAGCTTGGTTTTGTTCCTTTCATCACCACTTCTATAGCGGTGATGGCCGTGGCTCTTACTGTACCTCATTCTATTAATGATAATAAAGATAAGGGTTTGTTTTCCTACTGTTCTCCTGTTTTGAGTCAGTATCATGCTTCTACTGTTTTTGGTAGCAAGGCGATATCCGAGGCACATCTCTGCCGATACTCCTCGCATTCATATTTGAGAAAGGGTTATCGCCCACTTGAGAGGAGGTGGGTCCGAAAGAACTCCACTGTTGTACCTCTTGTAGCTTCACCGCCTATTATTGGGGCTAATGTCTAGGTTTCGGGACAAATCTCTCCTCCAATTGATCGCAGCTTAGAGTTACCTCGGGATAACCCTGAGGGTGGGCCCGAGTTCGATCCTGAGGAAAACTTTTCTAGTGGGTTCTCTGACATTCCCGACAACCTACTTGAAGAGGATGATCTCCTCGGAGAAGAGCTTCATGACTTTGAGATGACAAAGCATCATGTTTTTATAGTGACCACTTGAGGGCAAAGATCCTCTATCGATGATCCGTCTCATGACCTCGAGGAGGCTGACCGTCATGAGCCCGTAGAGGTTCAGAATCCCCTGTGATTGATCAAAGGGGCCCTACCCCCAAGGAGACTATTGCCCTTTTACAGGGTCAGATAGAAATCCTCACTGCACAGATTGTTGCGTTACAGGTCGACCGGGCTGGGTCTGACGTAGCCTCACCTCCGACACAGGTAGAGACTCATTTAGTGATGCCCGTCGCGCCGCCTGAACTGGCAAGACCTATTCATGTTACCTCTTCTGATATCTCCCAAAATGAGCAAGCAAAGTCTGACTCGCATCTATAGTCTTTAATAGATGCAAAAGTAAAGGTTGTCCTAGCAGCATAACAGGGAGAGACAATAGTGCGTCGAGGCAGGCCTTACCCCAAGGTGTACAAATACATATCGTATCCTCCAAGCTTTGTGCCTCCGTGTTTTACTCCTTTCGAGGGAGTTGGGAATCCTCTCCAGCAGATCACTCAGTTTCAGGCATTATGCTGCAACGTCAAAAATAACGACGCCTTACTCCTCTGCCTTTTCGTTACTAGTTTAGGAAGATTTGCTTTTGAATGGTATGCCAATTTGCCAAATGGTACCTTCAGAATGTTCTCCGAGCTAGAAGATGCGTTCGTAAAAAGTTTTGCTGGGGCACATCACCAAGTCACTCTGAGCGACATAATCTTATCTCACAACGAAGCTAACGAGCCCTTAGTAGATTTCATTATCCGATGACGCAACTTGAGCATGAAGTGCAAGCCACTCCTTCAAGAGTAGCACACCGTCGTGCTCCTTATGGGCAAAATCAAGGGTCCAATCTCTGTTTTGCTCAAGATCACCCCCATCAAAACCTTTGAAGTCTTGATAGAAAGAGTGTCCAGCTTGCAGAACAGCACAGAATCTCTAATGTTAAAATCGATGATAAAGCTAAAAATAAAAAGCCCTTTTCAGCCTTTCCTTTAAAGAGAAGGGAAGAGAGCTTAGCCTTGACAACAGTCGATGTAGGCTAAAAAGGCCCATCCTGTCTGCTGAACAAGCTCGCCCCTCTTCTCAAAAATGGAAGGGTCAATCCTCAGATCAGAAGAAATCTCGATCATATTCTTTCAAAAGAGATTGCCTCAACAGGATCTTCAAAAATCTTTTCAAACAGGGGATGCAACTTCCCAGTCCAAGGAAACTAGAAGAAGCAGACAAGGTTTAGGAGCCTGACTACTGTCCCTACCATCGGCACTTGGGCCATGTACTTGAGGATTGCTATGTTTTCAAAAATTGGCTTGAAGCTCGCTACCAGGCAGGAGAGAGAGAAATCCCAGAGTCGTACCTGGAGAAGCCCTCTACACGAGGATCAGTCAAAGTCATTATGATTATTCCAACTACTATTGCTACTACTCCTACCACAGTTGGTACTGTTAATGTACTCCATTTTCTTTTTGCTACTGATATGAGCTCACAGCAGGAGCTTGTTCCCTTTGAAGCATTTTGTACTACTGTTGAAGCAATGAAGGAAGAGGTTTTTGAGTATTTTTTTGCGTTTGTGGTTAGCTCGCATGATTCCGATGCAGATGTTTTTAGTGAATAAGATGAGGAATATCCATTGTTGCCCTCTTTTGATGGTGCTTACCTCATTTGTGATGACTTGAGTGATTCGTCCGAAGATGTAAGTGAAACGTCTATCCCTCCTGTCTCTTCCATAGATCCTGCTCCCTTGGCATGTCCTATTGAGAGTGACCTCGTTGGGTCCCCTGACAAGGATATCCAGGAAATTCGCTTGCGAAGCGGTAAACTCCTTTCACCAAGGATGGTTAACCCCGCCTCATTCAAACAAGATAGCGAGATCGTCACCCAGGAGGTAGATGACACCGCTGAAGCTCCTGCCCAGTGCAAGGAGGCTAAAAGCAAGATAGATTACAATGTGTTAGCGCACCTGAAAAGGTTGTCAGCGTCATTAAGCATCTATGATGCCCTCTTGATGTCCTCTAAATATAGGGAGACTTTAGTGAAAGCTCTTTTAGAGCCTGAAGTCTTTCACGCTTACTACACGGAAGAGAGATTGAAGGAGGCAGATTTTCCAAAAGAGATAGCTACCATTACCTTTTCTGAGGAAGATTTATTATTAGGCACTGCAGACCACAACCGCCCTTTCCATATAATGGCGATGGTATACGGTACATCTCTAAACTGTATATTATTTGACCCCGGTGCTTCCATCAACATCATTCACGTACGTACTCTTGAGTTGCTCTCATTGGGCACGCGACGGTTGTGCTCCGATAAAATCATGTTGAATGGATTCAATGAAAAAGGGCAGAAGACTCTGGGGTCCATAACTCTTCCTCTCCAATTCGGAGACTTCAAAAGCGAAGCCAAGTTTCATGTCATTGACAGGAATACGTTCTTTAGAGCCTTTCTCGGATGACCGTGGATTCATGAACATGGGATGGTACCTTCGACCCTCCATCAATGCATCTAATACATGCATGGGGGAGAAGAGTTTTCCATTTTGGGTGATGTTCAACCCTTCTTTGTAAACAAAGTCGGTGTATATGATGATATTAAATATTATATTTATAATAGCAAAGCATCATTACCTTCTTCTTGTTCCACGGGATGTCTGTGAGACCCTCCTCCTTTTACACCTCATCTAATCAAAGGCAAGGAAACAACTGAGCGGGAGGAAAGGTCATGCACCCTGCTTACGATGGGGTCCACTAGAAGACTCCCCACTTTGCCGACCTCTAGAGTCATAATATGTATTGATTCCGACACAAATTTGGAGGTAGAAGAAGCCTTCCAGATGGACAAGCCTGGTTATTTGCAAGGTGCCATTCTTTGGTCGCCATCACTGGCGATGGTCCCTCGCCTGACCGAATTAACATTGTCGGATGAAGTGCTGACTATCAACCCAGTTCCACAAGGTTACTTCAGAGATTTGACAACCAGACGTTCTGCCACTGTTGAAGATCTTAAAACTTTCTATGTACCTCCTAGGTCCGGGACTAGGGAGAAGGGCATTTTGTTTACAAAGTTGATCCCTATGTAACTAATTCTAATGTAACGCCTCTATGTGATGATAATGAAAATTTATAGGACATACCTCTTTCATATTATTGTTCGCCTCTCATTTATAATTTGTTGGATGATGGGTTACTGCTTAAAAGATGGTCTGTTCGGCAAGCCAAATTATGTAGGGCTATGTGGCAGGATAGACTCCCAGGAGATAGATCTGGATTGGTATATGTCAAGAGGCGGCGCGATGCCAAAGGCTCCAAAGCCTCATGCAAGATGATCTCCTCATCTTATGAAAGAAAAGGTGTGACCTCTAATGCTGAGGAGGTAGAGGTCGAAGAGGCCCCTCCTGAGCTGGAGGATGGTGTTTCTTTGACCGTGGACGAGTTGGTCGAAGTCAACTTAGGTACGACTGACGACCCTTGTCCCGCTTATAGTAGTAAGCTCCTGTCCACCACCATGGCCGCCAAAATCACAGAGATTCTCAAGGAGTTTCGAGACTGCCTTGCTTGGAGCTTTTCCGAGATGCCCGGTTTAGCCCCAAAGGTTGTAGTCCACAATCTCTCTATTGATCCAAGTGCCACCCCCGTGAAACAAACACCTCGGAGGATGTGGTCCGAGATTGAGCTAAAGGTTATTGAGGAAACCAAAAAGCTCATTGAAGCTGGGTTCATTAGAGAAATTTCCTACCCCACTTGGCTCGCAAATATTGTACCCGTTCAAAAGAAAAATGGGCAGATACGACTCAGCATTGACTTTCGGGACTTGAATAAGGCTTGCCCGAAGGATGACTTCCCCCTACCAATCCCAGAACTGATGGTAGACATCACTTCGACACATTCTATGTTCTCCTTCATGGATGGCTTGTCTGGATACAACAAGATCCGGATGGCCCCGCAGGAAGAACAACATACGGCGTTCCGTTCGCCCATTGGCATCTTTTGTTATAAAGTCATGCCCTTCGGTCTCAAAAATGTCGGGGCGACCTATCAGCGTGTCATAACTCATATCTTCAAAGACTTGCTACATCACGAGGTAGAATGTTATATCGACTACGTAGTGGTTAAGAGTCGATCCAAAGAGGATCATCTTATGGATCTGAGGACCGTCTTTGAACGCCTTAGAAAATTTGAACTAAAAATGAACCCGTTGAAATGCACTTTTGGCATTTCTTCCGGGTAGTTTTTGGGCTTCATAGTTCGACACAGGGGTATAGAGATTGACCCTAGTAAAATTAAATCCATCATAGAGATGAAACCTCCTAGAAGCTTAACACAATTACACTCCATGCAAGGAAAACTCACGTTTATAAGGAGGTTTATTTCAAACCTCACTGGGCGTTGCCGTCCTTTCTTGACTTTGGTAAAGAAAGATGCCCGTTTCCACTAGGATAGAGCATGTCAGGATGCTTTCAATGATATCAAGCGCTACTTACTTAATCCACCAGTGTTGGTTGCTCCTGTCTTAGGCAAACCCCTCATACTCTACATCGCCGCTCTTGACGAGTCGGTGGGAGCTTTATTGGCCCAAGTTAACGAGGACGGGAAAGAGGGTGCCCTATATTACCTTAGTAGGCGCCTCATCCAGACCAAAATGAAGTAACCGCCAGTTAAAAAACATTGTCTGGTGCTGATATTCTAGGTGCAAAAATTGAGACATTATATGCTCTCGCACCATATTGATTTGATTTCAAGAGTAAACCCTTGCAGTACTTGATGACTCGCCCCGCTCTAGCCGGGCGATTGGCAAGATGGACTATGCTCTTGTCACAATTTGATATATCATATATCCCTCAGCAAGCCATAAAAGGGCGTGCTCTAGCTGATTTTCTAGCGGCACATCCCATCCCAGCGGACTCGCCACTAAATGATATTTTTCCGGATGAGCATCTGCTATCTGTTGATTCCCTTGAGTGGGAACTCTATTTTGATGGAGCTTCCTCCTTAAAGGAAGACCAATTAGGTCCCTCCCGAGGGTGAAGGCAGGCATCAGCCTCATTTTTTTTCTCCTGAGCGAGGCATCCTTTGCTATTCTTATAGCTTAACGGAACCACGCACGAATAACGAAGCAGAATATGAGGCCTTGATCCTTGGATTGGAATTAGCCGTCCAAATGAACATAAGGAGGATCAAAGTTTACGGGGATTAACAACTCATCATATGCCAAGTATTAGGAATCTACAAAGTCCTCAACCCGGATCTCTTAATCTATCACAAGAGAGTTATGGCATTATTAGAACACATCCCCGATGTCACCCTAGTAAGGATTTCTTGTTCTCTGAACAGCAAGGCCGATGCTCTAGCTAAGCTTGCTAAGGAACTGTCAAGTCCTACTGGTGATCCTGTGATAGTCGTGATCCAAGACAGGAGGGTCATGTCACCAATTTCTCTTGAACCTCCAGATGTGACCCCTCGAGGAAGTGAAGGTGTAGTCTTATCCGCTTCTAACGAGTTACCCGACGATTGGCGCCAAGCCATCACATCGTATCTAACGAAGGGCATACTTTCGGATGACTGCTCTCTCGCTACCCAGATACAAAGGAGAGCATTGTCATTTACCCTCCTAAATGATATCCTTTACCGACGTTCATTTGACCAAATGTGGCTATGGTGCATTAGGAAAGATGAAATTCAGAAAATCTTGGTTGAAGTCCATGATGGTTTGTGCGGGTCCCATCAGTCGGGCCCCAAAATGAAAGCCAAGATTAAAAGTCTTGGGTATTACTAGCCTTCGATGACCCTTGACTGCATAGATTATGCCAAGCGGTGCCATCGTTGCCAAGTTTTCAACCCAATACCTCACCAGACCGCCAATGTACTGCACCCGACAGTAGCATCCTGGCCATTTGAGGCTTGGGGAACTGATATTGTAGGGCCTATCGACCCTCCATCCTCTAAAGGACATCGCTTTATACTAGTAGCCACCGACTACTTTTCTAAGTGGGCGGAAGCCGTTCCTTTGAGGGAGGATACGGCTGAAAATGTGCTACATTTTCTAAAGAATAATATCGTGTATCGCTTTGGCGTGCCATGACGGATCATTTTCGATAACGGCTTGGCCTTCAAGAATACTAAGATCAATTGATTCAAACGTAGGCATCAAATTGATTGGAGAAATTCCACGATATACTACACGAGAGCTAATAGTCTAGCTGAAGCATTCAACAAGACCCTTGTGAATCTCACGAAAAAAGCCCTTCATGCTTACAAGAAGGAATGGCATGAGAGACTATACGAGGCATTGTGGGCATATCATACGACATATCGTACCCCCACCGGCTCTACCCCTTACGCTTTGACGTTTGGGTCCGAAGCAGTCCTTCCTTTGGAAGTTGAATTGCCTTCGTTGTGGGTTGCTATAAGCAACAACATCACCAGCGATGACAACTTTCAACTGAGGCTTGAAGAGCTTGATGGCCTCGAAGGGCTTAGACTGCAGGCTCAACAAAACCTCGAGTTGTACCGCTCTCGCATGTCCAGATCTCATGATAGATTAGTGAGACTAAGAACCTTTATAGCTAGAGATTTAGTGTTGGTTCTACACCGCCCAATCGTGTCTCATCGTCAAAGGCATGGCAAGTTCGAACCCACTTGGGAAGGACCTTCGTGATTGACAAAGTTTATGAAGGAGGAGCCTACTTGTTGATCGACGCAGACGGATCTCACCCGATGCCCCTTATCAACGGGTGATACTTGAAGAAATATTTTGCCTAGTCTCTTTTGTTTGTACTCATTATATTTTGATGGGAGATTGTCTTTAAATACATGTACTTTGTAATCTACATTTACGGAGCATTAAAGAATGTGCGTTTTTTTACATCCTCATTAGATGAACTACTTGTGATAATTCCCTTGCATCTGGCAATATACCATTTGAAATTCATAACAATTTATGGTAGGAGAAATCTTGTGTTTCTCTTAATTTAATTGTCGGCTCGCATTTCGGGAAAAGTAGAAGTCCTACGGGCGGCTTATACCCGGTGCAACCACCAATTTTTATGAGAGAAGCCTCGTCTTTCTCTTACATTGCCCTTCATCGATCTGCCCTATGCAGGTCCTGAAGGCTACTACTCCTGCTCGTCGAGAGTATGGTTGATATACACGTCTTGTCCGTCCTTATGAATGTGGAACGTGTGTTTGTGCCACTCGCTTTGAGTGGATGCAGTTGAAATCCTTATATGGAGGTAGATTAGCTTAAAGGCTATACATTCACGTGGGAGAGATATCGGCGATCCGACCCCACCCTTTTCTTCCCCGCGGTATGGGTTGCTTTGGTCATCGCATCAGGAAAGAGGTTTGTAACATTGGTTGTAACACTTAGATTACTTGGCCAGTTTGTGCCTAGGCGGAGTATTTTGTACACCCGCATTAAAATCCTGAATTGGATCATCATGAGCACTTTTTGGACAAGAGCTCATTCTATATGAGTTGGCTTACTTTATATATCCGACACTGCCATATCTAGAACCATGCGACGTTCTAATCAGCTCTTTCATGGGGACGTCTTGTCTCATGACAAGCCTTTGGCTCCATAGCCATATGTTTTAATGTTACTCAAGCCATACGACATACGAGTCAGCTCTATTACGAGAATGTCTTGTCTCTAGAACTGTTAAGCTTTATCGCCACATACCGCGACGTTGCACACGGTTGTGACCGCTGGCTCGGCCTCACCGACCCGTCTCAAATTTCTAGACTACTTTGTCCATCTAGCATGTTATGCCTCTCGAACTTCATGACGTACTAGTCAGTTCTTTTATAAGGGTGTTCTATCTTACGACAAGCCTTTAGCTTCATAGCCAGATGCTCTGATGCTTCTCGGACCACACGACATTCTAGTCAGTCCTTTTTATGAGAATATCTTGTCATTCAATGATTTAACTTTGTTGCTCGGCTTCCTATCCAACCTTTGCTACCTCTCAAGTGATGATGTAAAATTCTCATTATTTATCACAGATGTAGTGTGGGTGTTGAGGCACGCACCTTGATCAGTTCGCAGAAGGGATCAGAGTCTCATGACTCTCCTTCCTAACTAATCAATGCAGACTAGCACTCGAAGGAGGGCCGAAGTCCGTTGGCATTCTCCTTTTGATCTATTCGACGTGTTACCACTTAATGAGCGATGTGAGGCCCCATGAAATTCCTCATTAAAGTGACAGGAGGCTTCCTAGCCAACCTTCCTCTCATGAGCGACTTAAGATACATACGATAGTCCTCATCGATGGAGCGTGGGTGTTGAGGTATGCACCTCGATCGGTTTGCAGGAGGGATCAGAGTCTCATGACTCTCCTTCCTAACTGATCAATGCAGACTAGCACTCGAAGGAGAGTCAAAGTCTGTTGGCATTCTCCTTTCAATCTAATCAACCTGTTACCACTTAATGAACGATGTGAGGCCCCATGGCANTTCCCTCATAATGATCTTACCTACTAAGTGCTAGAGGTTAAGACCAATATGTGAAACTTCAAGTTGAGTAAAAAGCAGAGTTTTGAGTTTCTAATGGTGAGGGTACCTTTTCTAGTTTTCTAAAACTAGTCAGTAGGAAAGTCCTATGGCTAGACCTAGGCTACTAAAGAAGTTTCTAGACCTCAACCAAAAGTGAGGTCAACATTGCCTTGGGCCCTGATGCAGGGCTCGACGCCTCCGACGGTGGGTTTTTCTCGAGAGTCCAGCTAATTAATTCTAAAGGCTCACCGTTCGTATTACCCCAAAAACAAATTGAAACTCCACCGAATTCATCCTTATGGCGTCCAATTCCACTGAAATCCTTAGATTTTAAGTGTTTAATTGGAGAAAGTTCATTAATTCTGAGGCGCAATGAATCTTCAAAAAAATGCTGACAAAGAGGAGATTAATTAAAGAAAGAGGATTTGTGAATCGAGGATTGAACAATCCTTCGACAACAATTGAAGAGATGATTGTGTGGCGACGATGGGAAGTGTTGTGCTACACTACAACTGTTGTCTATGTGTGAGGTAGATGTATAACTTTTACTCCTGCATGGATTAATGAGTTATATATGATCGAGAATGTTCCTGTCTGTCATTATTCCAACTTCGTCCTGACAAGAAACCTAATGAATGAGATCTACCAATATTTGACAGATGAGACTGAAGACTGGGAAATGAGAGAAAAAGAGTATGTTAGTTTTTCTGTGACACTTCTAAACCCCATTTTTAAACATTGGCACTTCTTCATTTCTGCAAAACTATTACCAACGATGAGGATCAGCAAAGTTACTAAGGAAAGTGTTATTCTGAATTACTACATCCAAATGGGACTGTCGATCAATATTGGATTGATAATTGTGAAGTCTGTTATGAGCATGATTGTTCATGGATCAACTTATGTGCTTGGACATCCTTCAATAATTTTCTTACTTTGTAGTCAGTTCCAAGTATCTTATGAGAATTGGGAAAAAGTACTTCTACCTTGGAAGCCTTTGGACCCAACCAAAGAAGATGAGAATGATATGACTATTATTGTAGATCAATCATCTCAGAATTCACTTCCTATTCAACATTTAGTTTTGGATAAGACACTAGTGATTCCGCGCAGAATCAAGAAACTGGATAAAGAGGTGCAAAATGTTATGAATGTAATTAACAATATCTCTGATTTTTTCAATCATCTAGACTGGAGGATGAAAGAGCACTTTGATCACTCTGGGCATATCTAAAGAAGTTTGATACGATTGATAAGGAAGATGGGATTGATAGAAGAGGACTCTACTGAAGAATTCCCATACCGACCCTTCTATAACCTCTTCGTTCATGTTTAATCAATGGGTGATATCAGAGGAGAAACAAACACAGGATCAAAAGAGTAGTAGATTTACTTTGTCACCTGTATGTCTAAGTGTGTGATTTGATTTGAAGTTATGTGCTTAGGTCACTTTCTAAATTTGCTTTTAGATCTCAGTATAGTTGAGATTGAGCATATGATGTTTGTTTTCAGCATTTAGAGTGTTGTGGCATAGATTGTGATGTTGAATTGATGTGTTGAGGTTGAGAAAATACCCAACTTATGTGTGTCGTGTAATGTGTACTGTAACTCTTGAAATTTATGTATAATTGTAAGGTTTTGTGTTGTTAAAGTTTATTTGGGTTAGTACATCATCCAGTCACTTAAAATTTATGTCTAGAATGAATGGATGTCGTCGAGGCTTGAAATTGATCAAAATTGCAAAAATCTGAAAAATTGAACCAATTTTGAAAATCTTGCCAACGGGGCCATCAACGCCGCTGACGGTGGATTTTTTCTGAGACTTAGGCTATTTAATTCAATAGATCTCGCTGATGGCGCTAAAAACCACACCGACAGCGAGATCCCGAAAAAACACTTTTGACCGCGATTTTGACCAATCAACCACCACTATTCATCATCCCCTTCCTCTTAAAAAACAAAAATTTTGATCTACGGCTTAAAGATCTTGGATTTGGGGCGATTTCAAAGCATTTAGACACCGAATTTTTCATCTCTCGATAAGATCTTCACTCTAACCTAAAAATATTTGATTTTCACCTTGAATTTCTTCCACATTGAGAAGATCCGAAAAAATTGAGAATGTGGAGAAAATATTTGGAAGAAATTCATGGAATTTAGATTCAAACTCTTTGATTCACTCTTGGAAGCCATTATTTGAGTATTTGAAGTGTATTTTGGAATTTTTTATAATTTTGATTAGATTTACATGGCTCCGCGATAAAAGAGGCAACTTGAGTTTGACGAGTCTCGCTTTGTCAATGCGAAGGCTCAGTCAATATTTACTTCAGTATTTGAAGGAAAGAAATGTATACAAGATCGTGTTTTTGAGAGTCCGGGAGGAGTAATTGAACGAGTTATTACCCAACGGAGCTGTGAAAAGTTTTGTTATACCACCAATAAGGCTTCTGTGAATATTGTGAAAGAATTTTATGCCAATGAGTTCTATTTTTGAGGACGGAATTGTTCGAGTAAGGGGTTTTTCTGTTGAGTTTAGTGTCGCCCGCATTAAATCATTTTATGAAGTCCTAGACTCCTATAACTGCAATTATGAAACCTTCAATACAATGAAAGGCCCACTGAACGATGTCATCAACTTTCTCACTAATGGGAAAGGGACATGGAAGATAAAGCAACGAGAAAGTGTAAATTTTTCTGCTTCCATGTTGAATGCCACATCTAAAGTGTGACATTATTTTATTTCCTCTACTTTGTTACCTACTATCACCATAGTGAGGTAACAAGAGATAGAGCTACTCTGAATTTCTTTATTCAAAATAATCGAACTATAAATGTGGGGAGAATTATTTATAAGAATATATTGACCACGACAAAGAGTGAATCAAGTGGAGGTCTCAGCATCCTGGCCTCATTTATGCACTTTGCCAACTTTCCGGAGTTTAAGCTAGAGATAATGAATAGGACATCCTGAACTTATTTATACAATTTGTAAACTTTCTGGAGTAGAATTTGGAGATGAATGATGGGCTTACCCTATGAAACCCATTAGTAAGGCCAATTTAAGAACTTATGAATCCCATGAGAAATGGAGAACTTGACCCTATGAAACCCATTAGTAAAGCTAATTTGAAGACATATGAATCCCATGAAAAATGGAGAATTGGGAGTATTATGAAACCCATTAGTAAAGCTAATTTGAAGACATATGAATCCCATGAAAAATGGAGATCTGAGAGTAGGAGTCAAGAACCTTCTACTAGTAGAGATATCCCCTCTACTAGTTATGACCATCCTTCCTCTAGGTCCCCTACCCTGAATGATTTAATGAATAAGTTAACCTTGCAGCGGAAGAGTATAGAGCAAATGAATGAAAGAATTAGGGGATTGGAAAGTAGACATGATTATGATAGTGAGTACCTACAAAGGCATTCTGACTTTGAGATAGCTTACTAAGAAGCTCAGGCCTGGCACTATAGAGGTGAGCCTGATGTTACTTTTCCTGAATGCCCCCGTTATACTCAGTATCAGCCAAATCCACCTGCTGACCAAGGAAATGAGGATATAGTATGAGATTTTAACATATGATAGTAATTGATATACTTTTATTTTTGTAATTTTGTAATAAAGATAGATGTTTGTTTGTTTGTACTTTCATTTTTATTTTTATGTTGAAATTAGATAATTTTTAATTATTGTTATAAATGTTTAGTGTGGTAGTTGAAATTTGTATGTGTAGTTATAATTGATGTTAATTAGTTCTTTGTAAAATTGTAATGTGATGTGATTTTTATTTGCATTTTAATATATTTGTATTTGTTTGGTTCAGTATTGTTAGCGAAATATTGTGTTTGTATAATGTTTAGTTTTGTACTTATTTCAAAATTTCATTACCGAGCAAATTCTCTAATGATTTATATGTATAGAAAGCTCCTAATATTACAGACCACTTGAAGTTAAAATTTTAAGAAGGAATTGCAAAAATTTCAGAATGATGAAAATGCCTAAAGTACTGAGGTATGATTTATATTTAGAATTTTTTTTCCACCTGTATCATTCCATATTGAAAAATTTAAGTTTGGGGGAGGGAAGAAAAAGATTAACTATTAGATGTTCTCAATTTTAATATTTTCAAAAATTATTAATATGATTTTTTGTAGTGAATTTAATTCAGATAACTATATTTTGAAGATATTTAAATATTATGGTAGATTTAACGAAATATAATTTAATTCAGATAACTATATTTTGTAGATATTTAAATATTATGGTAGATTTAAAGGAATGATTTTGTAATGAAAATTAATTTTGTAACTTAAGATATTTAATATAAAAGAATAAGATTATAGTCAATTTGTATGAAAATTAATTTTGTAACTTAAGATATTTAGTATAAGAGAATAAGATTATAGTTAACTATCATTCAGGTAACTATATTTTTGTATCTATTTAATTATTATGGTAGATTTAAAGAAATATTTTTATAACGAAAATTAATTTTGTAGATTAAGATATTTAGTATAAGAGAATAAGACTATAGTTAACTATTTATTGTAAATTTTTGTAACTTAAGATATTTTGTATAAGAGAATAAGATTATAGTTAACTATTTAAAGTAAAGAAACTATATTTTGAAGTATTAAGAATCTGGAAATTCATTTGAGAAGAAAAGATTGGGGCTCAACTGAAGTATTAAGAATCTGGAAATTCATTTGAGAAGAAAAGATTGGGGCTCAATGATGTAAAAACTAAAATATTAAGAATCTTAGAAATTCATTTGAGAAGAAAAGATTGGGGCTCAATGATGTAAAATCTATGAAATACTTATAAGGTAAAGGAATGCCTTGAGTTTCAAATTTAGGGAAAGAAAGANGGCTCAACGATGTAAAAGCTACGAAATACTTATAAGGTAAATGAATGCTTTGAGTTTCAAATTTAGGGAAAGAAAGCTCATATTCAAAATCATTAAAGACTATCTAGATATAGTAATCCTCACTTGAAAAAGAAAAAGAAAGGATTGACAACAATCCGTGAAAAGAAAAGAAAAAAATATATATATGATTGAAAGAAAAATAAATGAATATATATATCTACATATATTCATTTATTTTTCTTTCAATCATATATAAGTGAGGAGAAGCTTCAGGAGATGCATTATCAAAAATTGGCTTCACTTGGACCTACCTAAAGGGAAAACCTAAATACATTCCTAAACTTATTATTATGGATTAGCATTTTTTACTAGTAGTGTTCTCATGAAGTTCCTAAGATTTGAATATTCTAGATGACTTGATACTACAACATAAAGTCATTCTTGAAATGAATAGAAAACTAGAACTCTTAAACTTGATGACAAGATAATCTTAAACCTACAGAGTTAATTTAATTACTTGAATTTTTTCTAAAAATCTCACTATGGTATTTAATTAAATCAAATTTATAGTATTTCTGAATTAAAACCTTACTACAATAGATCATAACTTTTATGGAGTACTAAAATTACTTGAGGACAAATAATAGTGAAGTTTGGGGGATTGACCAAAGAAAAATATGTTGAGATTTTCGTACCTATTTTATACTAATATTGATGATATTGCACTTTAAAGAAGGGTATTTTTTATATTTTTTGTAGGTATGTTGAATTATGGTCATTGGAGAAAAAAGATGCAAAAAGGTGCGAATTTGGAGGAAAAAAGCCCAAAATATGAAGATTTGAACTAGGGTGCCGACGGTGGTTTTTTCCCGAGAGTCTAAAATCAAATATACTAGAATGCTGCTGATGGTTCCATCGAGGTAGCCAACGACGAGAATGGCGGTTCTCTTAACAGGTGCACTGTATGTGGAAGATTTTTGAAGGGATGCTTAGGCAACTCTTGGAAAACTCTTCTGCAACTTTAAGAGAAATATTTGGGCCGAAAGAAGAGGAGCCCCGTGGTGGTGTCCGTTGAGTTTTTTTTGTTTGTAGAGTGTAGAGAGTTTAATTTAGGGTGACTATTGTGAGGAATTCTTTGAGAGATTGTAAGAGTGGAGGGAAAGTGAGAGATTTCATCCTCCTTGCCACTTCAAAGAAGAATTTTGTGTGCTGTAAAGAAAGGAAGAGATTTAGTGGAACTTCGAGGAGTTTGCTTGTGGAGGAATTTGAGATAAGTGGTATTTACGTATTAAATTTTGTATGTCTTTTCTTTTATATATAAGTTCTAAGTTTTGTCATATTTTCTTCATGAGTACTGAGTAGTTTTTTCTGTCTTTCTCTTTGTCATGAGATTTTGTGAAATGGTGATTTCAATTGGTTGAGCCATGAGAATGTTAAAGATGTTGTGATGACTTCACTTCGATCTTAATTTACTTTCAATCTGACCAATTGATTTGTTAAAATATGTTGAGTTTCACACTTCGATCTTAATTTACTTTCAATCTGGCCAATTGATTTATTAAAATATGTTGAGTTTTACTACTAAGGTGAAGATTACATCCAAGATTTAGGGAGGTAAAAGTCTTTGAAAGTTCGGTACAAATAAATAGGGAAATAAAATTATTAGGCGCAGAATTTGAGATTTTAGGGTGACAGAATAAAATCCTCAATTCAGTTATATCGTTTGGGTGTTGAAGTGTAGATGTTAGCCCTCAGGCGTGGGGAACATGGGAACTCCAAAGTGAGAGCCAGTATCCTCCCAGCCTAGCAGTAGATTCAGTAACCAAGCATAGGATTAGTCAATGTTCTTTATGCCTCGACCAAATGGGAAAAGAATAGGCATGCTCCTATTTGGCACAATAAAATTTGAACAAATTCACTTTATCCATTCACTTTAATTTCTTGACAAGGAAAACGATGCTTTCTTATATATTGAACTTCACATTGGAAACTTTATTAGCTAGAATTAGTTAATTAAGAGTTTGTTAAAATTATATATTTATTTCAATTGCTTATTAGTTGAAAAATAAGCAATTTGAACTGTATTGTTGTGATTAAGTATTGATTTTCTAAATCCTAGTTTGTATTCTCTAATATTACTCCCTGTGGGATCGATATCCAGGAGTCCATTAGAGCCCTATATTACTTGAACGATACATATACTTGCATTGATAAGTGTGACTTTGCAATTATTGAATATTTTATACACATATTTATCAATTATATAACTGTTGTCAAGTTTTTGGCACCGTTGTCGGGGACTTAAATCTTCTAGCAACAATATCAAATTCTTATATTTTTAAGCATATATAAAGTCGCTATCAGGTCGCATCAGTTTTATGCCTCCAGCCTGAGGTCTATTTTAATATATCAAGATTTTTTCTGCAAGATCATATATCAAGTTTATTAATTCATTATTTCTCACATTCAATCTCTAAAATATACTTGAGACTCTTCTAACAAATTATATTGTTATTCTCTATTTTCATCTTTTTGAAATATTAAATCATTCATATCTAATTTCTCATTTGAAATTCTTACAACTTCTTTATTTTCACTCTTAAACATTTTTTAGAGGTATAAGTAGATGTAATATAAGATCATGAATTTAAAATGTCACTTTCTCATTTATGTGCTCTAATTGTTAATTCCCATTTTTGTTAATAAAAAAATTGTTATGCCAGTTGCATGAAATTGTTATCTAAAAATAAAAGGAATCTCGACATCTTCTTTCATATCCAACATGATTAAATCAATGTAGAAGATTAATATTTCGAATTTCACTAGGATATTTTCTATAGTCCCCTTGGAAATTTTAAGGATATGTTAATATTTCAAATTTCATTAGGATATTTTCTATAGTCCCCTTGGAAATTTTAAGGATATGTTAAATAATTCAAGCATAAAAGTGATCGAAATAAGCTCAATTGATCTTAATTATTTACACACTGAAAAAGAGATTAGGTTTATGCAGGCTTTTGAGTCTATATATCATGTCTAACAAATCATCCTCTACTCATGCATAGATGATAAAACTAACTAGCTCATTCAAATTTTTGTGGGACTTTTAAATGACTTAGTGCACTACACAATTAACACCATAGTCTCAAAATTTTAAAATTTACCTTTCTTATTAAAAACTCCATAATTTTTTTTTTAATCATGGCTTTTGTTCAAGTGCTTAAGCAAATGAAATGTTAATAATGAGCTCCTTTAACATTTTAAAAAACTTTGATAAATAATATTGCAATTTTTCTTTAATTAACCTTTGAGAAAAAATGAGATGATTGTCTCTCCTTCTTTATCTAAGGTGTTGAATGTGTTTTTTCTATGTTTAGGGTATATGTTTCTACATGTCTATCAAACTCAGACTCGAACTCCTCTATTTTGGGCATTTCAATTATAGACTCCTCAACCACATTCCCTCTCCCAAGTTCTATAGATCTATAATGTTCAACGTTTCTATCCTTTGGATTCACCTCTGTATTACTTGATAATGTCCTTCTGGAGACTTTAGTTTAATGAGTAAGTGATTTTTTCTTATGTTGTGTGTCTATAATCTTAATAGTTACAACATGTCTTTTTATTTTATTCCTTATGTTTTGTGCTATCTCTTTAAAAGATAGTTTCTTTTCCTTAAATTGGGGATTAGAAGTAAATCCAAGTGGGTATGTTAGTCTATGGTTTCCACTTCCATGGTTTATTTCAATTACTTACCGTATTAGGTTGGTCAGTACCACATTACTAATTCCTACCCCTTAGTTATTAGTGTTCCTCCTAAAGATAGAATGATTCTCCCAACCTGAGTTGAAGGTATTGGAAAACAAGTTGTTGAACTTATTAACAATAACATTCATACAGTATACATGCATAATACAATGATTTTTTAGTTATTTTTCCTCCCTTATTAGATGAATTCTTTGAGATAACAACAACTTGTGAGGTTAAAATTGCTAACATATCCAAATAATGCATGTTATCTATCTTCATAGGCCTGTTTCAATCAGATGTCTACTGAAACTAATTTATCATCAACTTCTCTATCAACAAAAACTTTTCCTCAAATTGTTATGACATGAATGATACTTGATACAACAAAATAATATGTTGTTTTAAGTATATATTTTATGCTTATTTATGGTTACATTTCACTTTAAAAAGGAATTTTTATGTTTTTTTGCAGGTATATTAATTTTAGGCATTTGGAGCAAAAATATCCAAAATAGTGAATTCTGCGAATTCTAGTGCCTGATGGGCCATATTAGAGCCAGAAGCACCTTTTTACAGAAAGTTGGCACCAAATGTACCAAATTGGCACCAGAAGTGCCATTTTAAAGTGATATGGCGCTAGATGCCACAGATTTGACACATGAAGTGCCAAAATCCAGAACAAGACGGACTTAAGCACAGAGATAAATTTTTGTGGATTAAGGCGGTTCAAGACAAATTTTGAATGAATTTTCAAATTGAGACTTGTTCTAAACACCCCTTTGAGTGATTGAAAGCATTTAGACACTTTGGAAGGTTCTTTTATAAAAGGATATGTCTCTTCGATCAATGAACATGTATTTTTAATTTAAAAGGGTTGAGTTTTGGATAGATTTTGGAGGGAATTTTGAATTCTTTTTGGAGGGAGACAGCCTTTAATGAAAGAGAGATTTTAATGAACTTAAAGAGTGTGGAGTGTAAGGGGGCTATAAAAGAGAAAGAGAAAGAGAGAGAAAAAGTCAAGGGCTTGAAGATTTTTTTCAAGTATTGTAAGAAAAGAGGGAAGGTGAGAAATTTCTTCTTCATTACATATCTAAAAGAGACCTGAGAGTGCTTGTAAGGAGAGAAAAGCTTGAACAAAACTTCTAAGGACTCGCTTGGGAAGGATTGTGACATAATTTGTGTCTTGTATTTCTTTTTTTTTTGTAAACTTATTTTTATATACGAAATTCATGTTTTGACGTATCGTTCTCATGAATTCTGAAAAATTTATCTTTATCTTTCTCCCTACTTTGAGATATGGTTTTGTGAAGAATTGAATTTATTTTGTACAATTTTAAATATAAAAAGTTTGTGATGATTTGAACCCCAATTTTCATTTACTTTTTGATCTGGCCAATTGAATTGTTAAAATATGTTGAGAAAAATATGTTCCAAAAGAGCTATGATTTCTACAACACGGTGAGCATCACATTTGATTTCATGGGAGAGGATGACATCCATAGAGTTGACTGCAAATAAATAGGGAAATATACTTTGTTGGATGCAGAATTAGAAATTTTAAGGTGACAAGTGAAACTCCCAATTTGGTCCAGTTCATTGGAAACTGATGGAAGATTGTTAGCCCGCAACTGAGGGAGTAGTGGGAACTATGGAGTGGCATTCGGTATCCTCCCAGCTTAACCACAAATTTAGGGACCAAACTCGAGATTAGTCAATGTTCTTTATGCACTGAAAAGAGGGTAAAGAATAGAATCGCTCTGATTTGACACAAAACAATATATATATATATTCAAATGATTTTAATTTCTTTGCAAACTATATTCTCATTGTAATGAGGAAGGTTGCATTTGTTAAATTTGAACTCTTTATCAAAAAATATTAGTTTAGTTTTTGTAATTTTACTTTTGAAATTTTAGCAAATAATTTAATTAACTTTGTCTTTTTACTGCATTTTGTTTAACATTCACTCTATTACTTTATATTCAAATTTATCACTTCACTTTTGTAGTTTAAAATTGTACTTTACATCATAATCTTAAGAATTTACTAATAAAAATTTCCAAATTTCCTGTGAAATCAATATCTTGGACATTATTAGAGCCCTTTATTACATGAGCGATACGTAAACTTGAGTTATTTTTAGGGGATTTGATAGTTTAAAGATTTTTGAAAGATAAAACTATTTTTATTAAAGTTATTTTGGTTGGAATTAATTTGCATATTTACTACAATATTAATCATGGTTATTTTGCAATATTGAAAGATATTTGCAAAATTAACACGCTAAATCCACTCGCAGCAAGGTTTTGGTGCCGCTCTCCAGGAAGTAACGAAAATTTGTAGTAAGTTATTTTATAATTTGAATTATTTTTATTTTAAACATAAAAAACAAGTGTCTATAGTTTAGTTTGAATATTTTCATATTTTAGTGTGTTTGCTTATTTTAATTACTTATTGTGTTTATTTATGCATAGTGTAAGATCTGAAGATTTAGTTCCTTACGATTCTGAGTTAGAAAGAACTATTAGAAAAATTCAAAAACAACAAAAAAAGATAGATCATATTAGGAAAATGGCTTGAAGTTTGAGTAATGCTAGAAATGAAAATGAAAATCATCAGAGAACCTTAAGAGAATATGTTAATCTTATAACAGATGAAATTCATTTGATTATAAAAAACCTTGATGTAGTTACAAATTCATTTGAGCCTAAACCTGCTCTCATCCAAATGGTACAAAACAATCAGTTTGAGAGAACACCAACTAAAGATCCTAATTCACAACTTGTTAGTTTTCTAGAATTATGTGCTAGTTTTAAGCATGATGGAGTGTCGAATGACGTCGTTAGACTTAGAAAATTTCCATTCTCACTAAGGGATAAAGCTAAGATATGATTAAACTCGCTAGCACCTAGATCTATCTTAACTTGAGGAGACTTATCACAAAATTTTTATCTAAATATTCCCATCTTTAAAAACTGTGAAGCTTAGAAACGATATGACATCTATTTGTTAGTTTTAAGGAGAATCAATCTATGTGGTCTGGAAAAGATTTAAAGCTCCTTAGGAAATATCCATGCCATGCATTGACAGATTAGTTAATAATTCAAACATTTTATAATGGATTGGTTGGATCTAAGATTGATAATTGAAGATGCTACTTGTGAATCATTAGTGTCAAAACTAATCGATGAAGCCTATTCTTTAATTGAAGAGATGACTACTAATGATTAATGCTAATATTCATGATTCTAATGCAATGTCTTTATTAGCTGCCCAAATAACTGCTATATTGTAGTAGCTATGAATTATTCTTAGACATCACTTATACTTGAAGAAAACTCATTGGGAAAAATGATATAATTGCAATCTTCTTATGAGACCTTAAATACAATAAATAGTTGTTCTAATAATCCTTACGCTAATTATTATAATCCTAGTAGGAAGAATCATCCAGATTTTAGTTGAAGTAACAATACCTCTAATGCTGCAAATCTGTAATCGGGATACAACACTGCGAACCCATTGAGAAAATGCAATAACCAATGAAATCCAACTTATAAACCTTATTACCCTCTAGGTTTTAATAATTTGCAGAGTAAGGCAAAAAAGTTATCAATGGAAGAATTTATCATGCAAATGGGAAGCCAATTACAAAGTCAAGGAGCTACAATTAGAACTATAGAAAATCAATTAGGATGTATTGCTACTACACTTAGCAATAGTTGATTCTTGAAATTATAGTTGTGTAAAATTAATAAAGTTGAATCTACTTTGCAGCATTGCCAAAACTTGGTTCATTATTTTATGAATAAGAAATTGAAGTAGTTTATGTTGGGATTCAACCAAGCATACGTATTGTTATCAAGTAATACAAGACTTTTAGTTTAAGCCCCAAATATCGATCTCACAAGGAAGGTTTAAATTCAAAATGGAAATTTAAATTAGGAAAGTCACAACAATAAAGAAAATCTACTACACTATTTTTGAATATTTAAGGTATTATCAGAACTAAATTATCAACTACTAGTAAAACTATAAAGCAAAACTAAACAATAACTATTAAACTATATTTTTATGATGATGTTATCTAATATGAGAAAGCATTTATCCCACTATATAATGAGTTATTGGTTAAATGAAAGAGATAAATGGTTTGAATTTGTATTGTGCCAAATAGTAGTAATTTTTATTCTCTAACCTTAGTCAAGTGTAATAGAGAATCATTGGCTAATCTCAGGTTTAGTCTCTAAATCTATGGTTAGGCTGGGAGGATACTAGCTCTCACTCTAGAGCTCCCACTCCCCTTCCCCTGAAGGTTAACACTCGCTTTAGTTCTTAAACACTAAGACCAAATTAGTAATTTTACTCTGTCACCCTAGAATCTCCAATTCTTTGCCTAGTAATATATATTTCCCTATTTATTTGAACCCAAATCCATGAACAAAACACTCCTTCATGGAATCGAATGTAATTATCACTTTGTTGTAAAACTAATACTCCATTTTCCAGATAATATGTTTCACAATAGTGTTAACATTTCAATTGGCTAAATCAAAAGTAAATTAAGAACAGAGTAAAAAATCATCACAATTTATTTATATTTTAAAAATCACACATCCAAATTTGTTCTTCATTTCACCATATCTCATAGTAGGGAGAAAGACAAAGAAAACTATTCAGACCTCGTGAGGAAGATACGATAAATTGCAAATTTCATAAATAAAAGAAAGTTTATACAACAATAATAAACAAACAATACTTATCTTTAACCTTTCCTCAAAGCAAATCCATTGAAGCTTCTCTTAGACTCTTTCACTCTTTACAAGACTCTTGATTCTCTCTTCAAAGAGGTAAGGAATAAGAAATCTCTCACTTATCTCCTTCTCTAACAACTCTTAGCAGAAATCACACTTAGACTCACCACTCTAAACAATACACATAATGGAATACTTAGGAAGACTCACTGATACACTAGCCCCCCTACTTATCTAGACTCCTCCTTCATACTGGCGCTGTTGACATCCTTGCAGGTACCACCGATAGTGAGCTTTTCTTCCAAATCGCCATTTTGACTCCAAATTTCATCATTTCTTGCTTCCTTTTTGCTTCAAGTGCTAAAAATCATTAACCTGCAATAAAACATGAAAAATACCATCCTATAAAGCACATTATCACCAAAAATGAATATAAAATAGAGGTTTAAAAATGCATATATTTTTAATGCGTTAAATCTTGTATGTATTTTTAATGTTAGTACCTGTAGTCTAACAAAGCCCACTTTTATACTTAGAAATCCTCTACATGTTAGTTTTTCTTTTTTATTCATTTACTATTTTCTTTCACCTACTACATTTTGTACTAAAACAATTTTAAATCACTTAGAAATTTTAGTTTGGGGGAAAGAAAAATTTCCTTGAAAAGGAAGTTAACTAAATTTTATTTCTCCATAATTAACTAAAGTTTTAAAATTATTTAACATGACCTGGGATATTAAGATTTAACTTTAAATGACTTACTTATGTTTATGAATATTATGGTAAATTTAGGAAAAAAATTTTAAAATTGAAGGTCAATTCTTAAGTTAATGATATTTTGTATGAAAATATAAGACTATGTTTTTATAGTTATAGTAAAAGAAATTGTATTTTTGAAGTATTAAGAATGTTAGAGTTTCATGTAAGAAAAAAATAATGAAACTTTATGAAAAATCATATACTAATATGAATTTATAAAGTGAAGAAAGGTAAGGAGTTTTAACTTTAAGAAGGGGATAGTGAAGTTCAAAATTACTTAAGGCTGTCTAGATATAATAATCCTTACTTCAAAAAGAAAAGGAAAATAAATATTTGAAAAGATTCTAAAAGAAAAAATAAAAAAAGAGAAAATTAAAGAAAAGAAAAGAAAAGAAAAATGAGTGAGGAGAAGCATGAAGATATACCTAATCAAAAATTAGCTTCACTTGAATAAATTTAAGGAAAAGGCTTTATTACATTTTCTAAATGTGTATTGAAGTATTAGTAGCATTACTAGTAAATTTTTCATCAAGTTCATTCTCATATGAATGTTATATTTATCCTTAATATGAGAAATTGCACTTTTTCTTTAAATGATCAGAGATTTAGAAATCTTAAATTTGATTACTAAATACTCATAGACATATAGTTTGAATCTATGTTATTAAATATTTTCCTTAAATATTACTATTTTATTTATTAAACTAAAGTATAGGAATTATTAGTTAATCTCTATCCTAAGCCATATGCTTTTATGTAGTCACTTTAGGACATGTAAAATTTAAGTTTGAGGGATTTTGATACACCAAAATAATATGTTGTTCTAAGTATACATTTTATCTTATTTTTTGTGATATTACACTTTAAAGAAGGGTATTTCCATTTTTTGTTGCAGATATATCAATTTTAGGCATTTGGAGAAAAAGTAGCAGAAATGACAAAATTTAGAGCCAACATAAAGAATTCTAGGAATTTTGGTGACTGATGCGCCAGATTTGTGCCAGAAGATCCATTTTAGAGAGAGTTGGTTCCAGATGGGCCGGATTGGTGCCAAAAGAGCCATTTCATAGAGCGCTGGCGCCAGATGCGCCAAATTTGGCACCTAAAGCAACAAAACCCAGAACAACGCGAACATAAGCAAGTTAGTGCCACATGCATCAAGATCAGTGTTAGATGCGCCAGGGATGACTTTTTGCATATTAAGGCAGTTTCAACTGAATTTTGTGCAAATTTTTAAAGGGACACTTGTTCTAAACACCCATTGGAGTAATTCAATGCATTTAGAAACTTTGGAAGGTTCTTTTATGAAGGGATATGTCTCTTGGATAAATAGACATGTCTTTTGAATTCAAAAGAGTTGAATTTTGGATAGAATTTTAGAGGGAACCTTGAATTCTTTTTGGAGGGAGGCAACCTTTAATAAAAGAGAGGTTCTGAAGAACTTGAATAGTGTGGCATGTAAGGGGGCAAAGAGAGAGAGGGAGAGAGAAAGAGAGAGAGAAAGTCAAGGACTTGGAGATTTTCTTCATGGATTGTAAGAGGAGATGGAAGGTGAAATATTTCTTCTTCATTACATATCTAAGAGAGAATTAAGAATGCTTGTAAGGAGAGAAAGACTTGAAGAGAACTTCTAGAGAATTCCTTTGGAAGGATCGTGAGATAAGTTGTATCTTTTATTTCTTTTATTTTGTAAACTTGTTTTTAAATATGAAATCTATGTTTTTTGTCTCCTTCTCATGAATTTAGAATAATTTATATCATCCTTCTCCCTACTTTGAGATATGATTTTGTGTAGAATTGATTATTTTTATACGGTTGTAAATGTCAATAATTTGTGATGATTTGAACTCTGATCTTCATTTACATTTTGGTTTGGCTAATTGAATTGTTAAAATATGTTGAGAAACATATGTTCTAATAGTGCTATGATTTCTATAATATGGTGAGAATCACATATGATTTCATGAGACAGGACGCCATCCATGGAGTTGAGTGTAAATAAATAAGGAAATATACTTTGTTGGAGGCAGAATTAGAGATTTTAAGGTGACAAATTAAAATTTCTAATTCGGTCCAGTTGATTGGAAGCTGATGCGAGATTGTTAGCCCTGAGGTGAGGGAGTAGTGGTTGCTCTAGAGTGGTAGCCGGTATCCTCCAGCCTAACCATGGAATTAGAGACCAAACTCTGAATTAGTTAATGTTTTTTATGCACTCGAAGGAGGGTAACGAATAGGATTGCTCCTATTTGGCACAAAACAATATACATATATATTCAAATGATTTTAACTTCTTCATAATCCATATACTCATTGTAAAGGGGAAGGATATTTTTTTTTTAATTTGAACGCTTAATCACAAAAATAATTTGTAATTTTACTTTGAAAGGTTGGAAGTTAGTTTACTTAACTTTGTCTTTTTACTACATTTTATTTAGCATTCACTCTTTTACTTTATATTCAAATTTAGCACTCCACTTTCGTAGTTTAAAATTTTCATTTATAATATAGTCTTAAGAATTTCCTAATAGGCATTTGAAACTTCCCTGTAGGATCTATATCTAGGACTCCATTAGAGCCTTTTATTAATTTAGTGAGACGTATACTTGCATTTTTTAAGGGGATTTGGCAGTTTAAAGCTTTTCAAGAGATAAAAATATTTTTATTAAAATTATTTTTGTTAGGATTAGCTTACATACTTACAGTTGTATCTGTCATGTATATTTTGTAATATTGAAAGATATTTACAAAACTAATAAACTAAATCTACCCACATCAATATCTCAGCTACAACATTTATTTGGGATCTCAGTGATTCCACCATCACATTATAAAATGTATAAATTATGATCCAAACTAGTAAGGCATAGTGGTGATGTTTCTTAAGTAGCATCTCAATTCTCTCACAAGCTTCATAATATGATCCTCCATTTAATTTGATAATTGAGATGAAATTATTCATATTGTTCACTATTTTATATGGAGATATTATTTTGCTAAATTTTTTTTGGTTAATTTGTTCATGTGGTGAAAGATCCTAGAGGTAAGGAATTAAACCACATCTTAATTTTATCTTTATGTGAAAAAAGTAAAAGTCTAAGTATAATAACTTCATTGTAGACACCAACATATTAAGAGACAACATATAGTTTGAGAAAGCTAGAAAAATAAAGATTATGTCCTTCCTTGGGTGATCCCAAAACTTATTATTTTGTATACTAAGATATTGTCTGGTTTGAGCTTAAAAATACTGGCTTTTATGAAATGGTTTTTGATTCTTAAGTTAATCTCTCCTATCGATCGGTTGGCAATTCCCTAAGTGATTTATACAAGATATTGGGTCTATGTGCTTTGTCTTCTTTCAAACATATGTTTGTCGTTTCTCTGAACTTGTTTTTTTAATTTTTTTTTCATTTGTTTTGATTTTTAACTTCTTTTTTTTATTTCAGGGTCATAAGATACTTATTTCAAAGTTCCAGTCCTCTGTAGACAAAACTAGAATACTCTTGTGAGTTGGACCTAAGAAAATATATTTATTAAGTCACAAATAAACAGCTCAGAATAATTAAATTAAACAAAAAACACACTAAAAGTAAGAAAATAAAAGAAAAACAATTTTCACAATAATGAAAGTTGTAGAAAATGTGTCGTAAACTAGCAGTAAAATAAGAAGCGCACAACATAATTTATTTTAAGATTTTTATGATGGGAATGAAAAAATAGATTGTAGAAAACATATAGCACTATAATTAATTAGTTTAAATCAAGTCATTTTGAGTGATTTTTTTAATTAAAATTTCATCATCATTCCTTGATGATGGTGCAAAAAAATTGATAAGAACCAAAGGCTGTGAATAACCACTGAATCACACAAGTACATGTGTTTTCCAAGTACTATATGAAAAGAATCTGCTTATTGACCCCACTGAAAGGAGATAACTCTCTCCAACCTACTAGGTTTGAATATATCCTAAAAGTTAAAAATTTTATGAATTTTTGAAGTCATTAATTCTATTTTTTGTAAAAGTAAAACCTAAGTTAATGAAGTGAGAATTTCAACAAAGTTTTTCAATGCTTGTAAATACTCCCATTAGTTAGTTCAATAAGTCTATAAATTCAATTAGGTGTTTTAAATTATGGGTGAGAATCAAGAGCCTATCTCCTCCTTAGCCACTCCCAAACATCTAATAAGGTGCAGTACTAAAACATATAAATTTTCCTAAATCAAGTGATTAGCCTAAGATTCATTTTTTTCTATTGGATTACACTAACGTTGAAACATTATTAAAATTCTCCTGATTTAATATATTTTAACTTAGTAGTGACACTTATGAGTAATTTGATAATCAAATATCACAATGAATTTTAACTTAGTAGTGACACTTATGAATAATTTGATACTCAAATATCACAATGAATTTTAACTAACTAGCTGAATGTAAATAAAGAATTGAAGATTAAAACGTTGTACTTTTGAAAGTTCAGTAAAATCACATAAAAAAAAACAAAAATTTACATCCTACATCAGCAATTCAAGGTAGAAAAATAATTCTTCTCACTAATCGTATTGAAAAAAAGCACCATAAACATTTCTTTGATAGGAAATATAAAAAATTACTGTTTGAAAAAGAGAACCCAATGGTATTCACCAAGTACTTTGCTAACTTGTGTATCTCCCTTCTCCAATTGAAATACTGAGATTACAAGATTAATTACATAATTAGTAAACCTTGTTATCACTCCACATTTTACTCTATTGAGCTTAGGCTTCTTGTCTCTAAATTTTCTTGAGTCCATTTGGTCTCAAATGTCTCCCTTTGCCACCTAAAGAGGCTTTTATGCTTTTCATCATGAATCAATGCCACTGTACTGCTCAAATTATAAAAATTGATGAACTATCATCTAACTACTAGTATAGACACCTAGGAGATGTTTCTTAGTGCTTGAGCAATGGTGGTATGTTGATTACTTTTTACCCGCTCGAGTCCTAATGTAAGCGTATTGGGCACTTAAGAGCGCATGTTTGATGCTTAGTTCATAGCACTTATGCTCCATGTTGACCTCACTTTTGGTTGAGGTCTAGAAAACTTCTTTAGCAGCCTAGGTCTAGCCATAGGACTTTCCTATTGACTAGTCTTAGAAAACTAGAAGAGGTATCCCACTATTAGAAATTCAAAACTCTTTTTTTTATTCAACTTGAAATTCCACATATTGATCT
>JXCR01145425.1:131208-143978 GCA_002079205.1 Phalaenopsis hybrid cultivar | reverse complement strand
ATATATATATATATATATGACATATATATGTCATATACATATATATACATACATACATATACATACATATACATACATACGTATATGACATATATATATATATATATATATATATATATATATATATATATATATATATATATGAATCATAAAACGCCCTTTATGTCATGGCATTGGACGGCTAGGGGTAATAAAAAATTGAAAAAGTTGAGAGAGTAGAGAGTAGTGTGCAAAATAATAATTGTTCTCTTCGGATAGAGTCAGTAGTCTTTTTTGAAGAAATGACTCTCTTTTTTTTTACAAATAAAAGGGTATGTCTCCTAAATTACATTTTTGCCCTTGATTAAATAAAAATGTTAAAAATGATTAATGACAAGTACACCTTTAAATATTTATAACCGGCCCTAGTGTCTTTTGACCTTAGTAACCGTTACTAGCACCGTTTGATTATTGTAATCGCTACTGGCGCTTTTCGTATTCGTAACTGCTCTACTTGGTTGCTTGATTGTGCTCAGTCGGTTGAAAGTCCTTCAGTCGGTTCAGTCGACTTTCTAAAAAAAACCTTCATTGAGACCCCCTTATCCTTAGGAAGGGTTTCTTCCATCATGGAGAGGGTGCATCACTATAATCTAAGGGGCAATTTTTCTTCAAATAAGAGGTCTTCATAGAAGTTTGAAAATGAGCTAATTGGAGCAACAATTAATCTTCTCTGCAGGTGATCCAGAATCGGTTGAGTGAGTCAATTTCATACGGTTGTTGTCCGTTCAGGTGTATAATGTTCCTTAGCTCAGATGAACTTTCATTTAGCAAGCCCATATTCTGACCGACTGAAATAATGCTTGATGGCTTGGTCTTTCGACCGTAATGATGCAGACTTTTGGTATCTCCTTTGTGTGATCCATTGAACTTCCTTAAGATTCATGTACTCAGATTATCAATGTATATATATGTTTGTATGTATATTTGTTTCTATGAATATATGTATATATGTATATATATATATGTATGTATGTGTGTGTGTGTGTACACAGATACACAAAAATACATATACACAACTGATATAAAGATAAAAAATATATACTGATATACAGATACACAGATATACAAATATATAGATATGCTGATGTTGACCTCACTTTTGGTTGAGGTCTAATTTTTTCTCTTCAGTAGCATAAAGTCTAGTTTTTTTCTCATATGGATGGACCCAAACCCCTAGCCCTTAGCTAAGAGAGTTAGGACCAGCATATTAAACATCTAAAATGAATCCTCATATGGCTCCTATTAGTTTGACATAGCTACATGGCTTACTTGCCCATCTTAGCTTAAACTCCCATCAAATTATCAAAATACCCATACAACCCTAATTTTTGCCAAAAAATTCCTAAATTACCCAAAATACCCAAATTTATCCAAAAATCATTTCAAACCATTCCTCACTGCCCAAAATGACTAAAAATAGCCAAATTTCCAAAATACCCCAAAATTTATAAAAAATTACCAAAATGCCCCTCCTGACCCAAAAATCCAAAAATTCCAAAATCATCTCAAATATTCCAATTTTCAATTTTGAACCACCCAATTTGGTCAAATTGACCCATTTTGACCAAACACCCCAAATTCCCCTTAAAGGCCCAACTTCCTCAAATTAGCCCCAATGTCAAACAAATTGACCCAATCTTGTCTAATTTCAATTCCAAACCAAAATTCAACATCCCTAATACCAATTGAAACCAAATAAAAACCCAATTTGACCCAATTGCAACCTCAATTTCACCCAAACCTAAGTCTAACCCAAAATCCCCTAATTGGCTCTATGACTAAATTTTGCTAAATTGGTCTTCCAATTCAATTCAAACTCACTTTAAATGCTTTAAAAACTATTCATGACATCTCTCTACACTAAATTAAACATTTAATTAACCCATATTTTAGCCCAAATTCACCCATAATTTTAAAAGTCCAAGTCCACCACATTTAATTCCAAAAGCCCAAATCCAAAGCCCACATGAAATTAAATTCCTTCCCAGCATCCATTTATTCAAAATCATTCCCTAAGATTTAAATTCATTATCAAGTCAGCCCAAATCAAGCCTCATGACAAATCCCTCAAAAATACCCCATAAATCCAAAAATCCCTTTTCATGCAAATTGGTCAAGCCAAGAACAAGCTATGAAGCCATTCCCAACCCATAGATGAGTCATATAAGCCTTTGCCACGTCACCAAGCTATTAATGTCAAAAGGAGGAGCCACTTTCAAGCTCCATTAAAAAAGTTTTAACTCTTTTAATGACACACTCTAACCCATGCTTAGCCAAATCCTTTGGATAAGGAACTCTCCTCACTAATTAAGCTGAGCCAAATGATCTCCTCTTCAGCCTAAACCAGCCTTGGTGGGTGAGCCCAACCCAAATCCATGCTTTGACCCAAATTGACCCAAAAATAGATTCACCCCCATTCCTCTTTAATCTAATACCTTTACAAATGACCAACCTCAATTGATTTCGCCAAAACCAAGCCTTGATCCCCCTGACCAAATGGTGACCTAACCTTGGTTGGTCAGCCACCTTGGCTTCCGGAAAACATCATGGCCAAGGAGGAGCAATGAAGTTAAACCCAAAATTACACCCAACCAAGTTGTCTTACTCCAATTGAATTTTTGCCCCTTTCTTCCCTCCACCTAAGCGACCAGAGCCACCAACTGGTTAGCCCAATTACAGCCTCCAAGTCCCTCTATTTAAACCCCACTCCTCCACGGCCAAAGGGGAGACCAACCAAAACCTTAACAAAACTCTCCAAAAATTTCACCAGATCTCCCTTAAGACTTCCTAAGAACAATCTCATCATCCTTAGCCATCCAAGTTCACTGCTTGAGTTCAATTTTGGAGCTCAAAATCAGCTCCAAACCAGGACATACTTCGCCACAGCTACACAGTGCACCAAAGTCAAATTAATTGCACCCACACCATCCCTTGAGTGAAATAAGAAAATCCCTCACAAAAGCCCAATCACCAAACTACCCTAGCATAAAATTTGATCAACACCCGAAATCAGCCTTGGTCGAAACTGTACCTAGGAAATTCACCACGTCTTAAGGCTTCATTTAGGAGCTCTCTGCACTCATCTCAAGCTTCTGGAATCACCTAATCGAGGTCAAACCTCTTAGGTAATGGTATTGAGTTTTCCCAAACCGAGCCAATTTTAATTCTTTATGCTTATAGACTCGATTTAAGACTTGATTAACTATATATATGTGTTCTCCTAGTCTAGACACGTCTATAGGAACAAACCACACTTGATTTGGTTGAGTATCGAGAGAGATCTTAAGGTTTGAAGTTTAATATCTCTCGGGTTAGGGAGATCGGGGACAATGAATGGATGTCATCCGTTTCTGCCTATATCAAATGAACGCTCTGGATTGCACCGGACGAGGAGATGGCGCACGAACCTCTGGACATGTGGCGCTGAGGTGGTTTGCGGTATCATATGGCAGAGTGTCGCGTGTCTTTTCAGAGCCTCCCCAGGCTTAGCTGGATAAGTAGATAAATATGTCTTTTATGATTTATTTAAATAACCAAAACGTCAAAAGTTCATATTTTTTCATAGAAAAATCATAAAAATAAAATAAAAATACTCTCATGCTTAATGAACAGAGGAGAATAATATGAAAATGATCACATGTTTGTTTGATGCATGTGTGATTTTTAATTAATTAAATAGTGTATTTATTATTTAAATTCTCTATTTTCATGGACATTTCACCATGACTTTATTTTTTAGGCTTTTGATCTCTCTGTCATGAGGGATCTGCACTGATTTTTTCAAAGTCATGGGATGTCTCTAGACAGAGACCTTTATTTTTCAAGCATGTCATGTCTGTTTTGGTAAAATAATTATAGCAATTAAAATATTCATAAAAAATGTAAAAATTATTTTGATAGGTTCATTGTGGTCAGAGAACCCTAGGAAAAATATAAACTTGGTTTAACTCATTAAAAATAACAATAATTTTCATTAAACCCTAAAAATGAAATATAATTAAATTGAACAAAATTTAAAAGTAAATGGAACAAAAACTAATCTAAATTTTAATTTAATATTATAGAAACTCCTAGAAAAATTTCAAGTCAATTGGAATTAATTTGACCACTAAAATGAATTAATTAAGTGAAATTACATTTTTGACAATAAAATAATTATAATAATTAAAATATAATTCAAAAAATCACCAAATTGGTTTTGGGAGCTCCTTATGGCTAGAGGAACCTAGGAAAAATAAAAGTGTAATTAAAATAAATATTTCATTTTTTAAGCCCATTTTAAATATTTAAAAAATTAAAAAATTAATTAAAAATCATAAAAATTACAAGATTGTAAAAACATACTAAAATTTCACATTTGGTTACCCGATCACTTGAGACCAATTAAAATAATTCTCCTAATTTTCTTTGTTAAGATATTAATTTTTAAAGGCTTAAAATGAATTTTCTTTAATTTTCCACTAAAATAATTCTAATAATTAAAATATAAACCAAAAAAATATGAAATATTTTTCTCTATGCTTCTTGACCTTAGAGAGATTTAAGGAAAATATAAAATTTATTTTTCCAATTAAATAATATTTATGTTTAACTAATACTCAAAACAAACAAATAATTATAATAATTAAATTAAACCTTTAAAAATTCCAAAAATTGTTCCAAGTGGTCCTCGGATCTAAATGAACTTTCACTATTTTTCTTAAGGACGGATGTTTTGTTTTGGTTGAGTTATTGAATTTTCATCAAAAAATCCATCTTTTTGCATTGAAATAATTATAAAATTAAACAAAGTCACAAAAAATCACTTTTTCTACTCTGATATTTTAATTAACCCATAAGTGTGGTAACATAAAAATTTTAAAGTTATTTAGGTTTATATTAATGAATTATAAGGTGTTAGGGCAATGGTAATTTTAGGATTTAAGCCCTAATTAATATTTTGGCTTAACCAAAGGGTAAATGAGTAATAAATTATCTTAATTGACATGTCTTGGTGATTGAAACATGAAAGGGATAAATGGTAACAACCAATCTCACTTTAGTCTCATTAAGGATAAATTTGTGAATTTTCAAATTGATGAAATTTGGGAGAACAATAAATCAGAAGATATTGAGATTGAGGGTTTGATTTTGGAAGATCCTAACCCACTTATTCAAAACCCTAATTAATGGTTTTAAAATGTTTAATGATTCTTGATAAGGACAAAAAGTATAAATATTTAAATTTTTCTAAAAATTAGAAATCTACCCATTAAGTGTTAAGGGCTTAGTGGTGAATCGGGCTTAATCAAAATTTTGTCTATAGAGGTTTAGAAAATGACCTATAAATAATTTGAAACCTTTTTAAAATACTACAAGCTCATCTTTGAAATCAAACCGACTAAGGGCCCGTTTAGGGCAGTTTAAAACTGCGGCGGCGTTTTTGAAAACGCCGCCTTCATTTTTGATTCACACGTTTTGGCTGCGTCTGTCAAAATACAATTTACAGCGTTTGATTTTTTCTATTAGACGCGGATCGCGGGTATAACCCCGCGATTCAGCGTTCGACCGAAGTATTTTTGAGCTGCCCCCGAACCTGATTTCTCGAAGGAAGCCGCTGCTCTCTGCCGAAGGAAGTCGGAGGCGGCGCGGCGTCCGTTCTCAGTATGGAATACTCTCGCCAGCCCCCGATTTTATTTTTTTCTGGGTTCCTTCTTTTTCCCGATCCCGATCCATTCAATTCGCGAAGCCCTTCCCTTCATCGATCGTCTGAACTGTGTGTTCTTTAGCCTCGATCCTTCTATCCGTGCGGATCTCTCTCCAACTGTGATCAAGGTTCTTTTCCTTCCTCCAGCCATTCAAGCTACAGAGATTTCTTTCTTTTCCCCAATCAAATCGCAAGAAACACGAATTGGTAAATCCAAATCCCTTTTTCCTTATTTGATTGCATATAATTGTTTGTGATTTTTTTAATGCATCTCTTATGTGTAAATCATATGTGATAGGGTTGAGATTCATTTTTTTCTTTTACTTTTTTTTTAGTGATTCACAAAGAAAAGAAATTAAGTTTGTCTTGCTTTCTTTATTGTTGCATATATACAAGATTTTATTCCTCTTTCTAAATTTCCCATTAAATTTTCATTCTTATAAATGTCATTAATCCATCCTTGTCCTGCCTTTGTGATTGTATCATCAACTAAGCGAATAGAATGTTGGTTCCATTTAGTTCATAGCGTATGGGTTTTATTTCATAAATTCTAATAGTCTTTTTCTACCGTTCATTATTTTCTTTTGGTCGTTAAGGATGATTGAATTGAACTTATTTTTTCTTTTGGTTCCATTTACAAATTCCTTTTTTGAGACTGTTGAAAGTAAAATTTAAGTTTTAGATATGTAAATACATAGGAATTTGGTGGTATGAGTGTAGAAATGAAAGTTTTGATGTGAGATATGTAAATCCATAAGAATTGAGCACTATATATATGTAAATGCTCCTTTTTGGTTTAGTATATATTTTTGGATTTTAGTATATTAAATATCTCCCATTATATTACTTTTGAGAACAGCTCCACTGTATGTGGCCAAAATAATCATTTTTCCACAAACAACTACAAATCAGTTCTCAAACCGCAAAAACCAAACAGCGTAACTGTTTATTCAGTTTATGGGCAAAATTATCATTTATCCAGAAACAACTGTAAATCAGCTGTTTTCCAAACGCACAAACCAAACAGTCAGACAAATTTTTCGTATCAGCTGCTCATTAGCAGATTATCAGAATCAGCGGTTTATCAGCAGAAGCTGGATAAGCTGCAGCTGCCGCTGCCCCAAACTGACCCTAAATCTCTTAATTAAGCCAAATTGCCTCTTATGTCCTTTACCCTATAATTCACTAGTGAAATATCAAATGATAATTTCCCCACTTAAAGGGATAATCAAAACGTCAAGATTCATTGAGCATAAAGGTATGAATTGGGTGAAACACTTAGCAAACATAATAAGATCAAAATGAACTCGATATGATTTGAGGGACTGTGAAATGTTTAGGGTATTACCCAGGACCATTTCATGATCCTTTGGGAATCTCGAAGGACACTTGGACATATTATGATTTGCTTGATGGAATCATCCCCGCGGATGAATAAATTAAACCTATCGGGGTATGACATAGGGTTTGGTAGACATACCTCAAACATGTATTCTCTATTTTTTCTACAAGCATGTTTTAATTTCTGTAAAATTATATAAATGCATTATAAATACTAACCTTTTAGGTGATGGAACGGGAAGAATCGACAGGTACGCGTTTAAGTTATTGCATTGCAATTTACTTTCATTTATCTGCACCTCTTGTTTCCTACCCATAAATTTGCATGTTAAACAACAAGATCACTCAGCATGTCAAAACTGAAAGTTTTAAAATAGTCAAAAAACTGAAACCAAAACCAAAATTAAGAAATCAAAACAAGATAAAATCCACTGCCACAATAGTCAAAATATAAGACAACTCAAAATTTAACCACAAATAAAAAAATTACAACTAAATTAAAACGTCTCTATCGGATGATCGGAAATCTCTCGGAGGAGGTAACCTACGGTTGCTAACGAGATTTCTCACAGTCTAAATGAAAGTATGAAACTCATTGAGTTGAGTTTAGTAAATTGATTTGAACTAAGTGAATCCGAAGAAAACAGTGGTGTCGGAACGAGAGAACCGTGGGATTCTAACTAATGTCGCTCTAATCAAATTTAACCCCCCCCATAATAATTAAATTTAACTTGTCATTTAAATCCTTAAACCTTAGACTTTATGACTGTTATTTTGCCGAGGAGCCTGGAGCTAACTTTGTGGGCAGCCTTCTACAGCATGGGATCTACAACATCACACCTTTCCTTAGAAATTAAACAAGAAGCAATAGGATTTTGATGTTGTCCGCCTAGTGCAACATAAATCATCAACTTTTTTAGGCCTTTGTGTAGCTCTGCTATACAATTCGAGCTCTAACTTGTTTTAGGATTTTGATGTTGTTACGACCTAAAATCTCACTTCTTCTAGGCTATTTGTGGGATCGTCTAGTAAGAATGTAAGCCCTAATTAATAAAATTGGCAAGATGAAATACTTAATTCCTTCTCAAAATTGAAGCCGAATCATAGGATAGCTTGGGAAGTCACCAAGGTTCTCCTCAGGATCCATGACATCCCCTAGTTCTTCTTCCTTTGGATTTCAAAAATAAATGTTCTAAATTTGATTCATTCCCCTTTTCACATCTCTTTGACTGATTTTTTGAAAAGTCATATCCTTTGAAATCCTTGAAGACAACATCCCTTGATTTTTATTGAGAGTTTTCTTAGGTGACTTTGGTTATTTAAGATGTAATTAACTATAGGGGCTTGCGCTTATAGGAAACTTTCAAAAACCCAACTTAATATAATCCCCTTTTAATTTTTTTATATTAAATATGAGAACTTGTCGGTCAACATAAAAAAATGGTTTTTCACAGACTTAAATGGATGTCATAAATTCTTTAGTTTATTTAATCGAGTTTTACCAGTAAGTAGTGTGTCTACCGTTCGAGATAGATGCATTGCTTACGGTATTATGGTCATTTATTTAAACTACTGAGGATATGAGATCAGTTCAGTCTTATATTTTCAAAATTTAAAATACAACTTTTCCCAAATTATACATATATATAAATTACGAGTGTCGAGATATCCATTCCGACAACTGACAATTTCCAATTTGGTGACCAACAATAGATTCACAGATACATCGATAGACAGATATACACATACACATATATACAAATATGCAAATAATAAATACACATACATACAAATATACAAATATACAGATATATACAGATACACTGATATATAAATATAAGGATATATATATATATATATAGACACACCCACACACACACACACACACACATATATATATACAAATATACATACATATATACATATATACGATCATTTTAAAAAAAAAGAAAGGCCAAAAGCTATGATATAAACCCTCAAACACTCTCATGTGTCTAACCACTCGATCTCACACAACAAGACAGATGCACTCATACGGGATCAAACCCGTGACCTTGTGGACTTATGCAAGGCTGCACTACCAAAGAGCTACGATGAGCGACACACATATATACATACATACATACACATATATATGCATATACATATCGGTAGCCAGAATACTTGTGGAATGAGATATTACTTTACCTGATATTACTGAAGTCTGGCTGAGCACAACTCGTAATGGATATTGACAACAAATTGTTATGGAACATAGACCTTTTTATTGTACCCACCCTTGATAAATGTCACAGACTCCATTCTAATTTGAAATCTAAAGCTCAAGTGAACAAGAATGGGTCTAACCCCACTGCTCTGGACACATCTGCTCCACCTGTGGAAGAAATCACCACAAGACAGGAATTGGTATATTATTTAATTGCCCTTATGGACCCCCCTCACAATACTGTTTCTGTTTCTGCGATTGATGTGATGCAGGATGACTCTGTTGGGCAACCTACACTATCAAACCTTATTGAAAACAATACTGAAGGATCCTTACCTACAAAGGATAGTGTTCGGATCAATAATCAAGAGAGTATTGCAACTCCTCATCTTCAAGAAGTATTCGGTGCAGAGGCGACAACTCATACTTCTGGCTAGATTACTAATTTTGGAATGGTGAGAAGCTCACTCCTCCTGCTATCACAATAAATTACAAATTTTGTGAGGGATTGTTGGGATAGTAATCTGCGGAACTGCAGATCACCACAAATCATAAAGGTATTAGATACTCCTTTCTCCCCTGGATAGAAAGATCAGTTAGTTACTAAACAAGACCTTTCTTAAAAGCTATCCTCCTTCATCTACCATAATTTTTTTCAATGGGAACCTTTACGTTGGGGCAAAGTTATTTGGGGTAAATTCATTTCCCATCTCAATGTTATTTTTCTACTAGAGGCTTTGGCTCATGCTTTTTCCTATTGATCACATGCTCAAAGTTAACGGATTGACAGGGCCCTCTTACTACTACTTACGTAAAATTCAGGAAACCATCGTACATCTATTTTTCAGTTGTCCCGTCTCTCAAATAATCTGGACTTCTCTACTGACCAAGTTGTAGGTTATTGCTTCCAACTGAGCTGGCTCAATTTCCCTACTTGCTAGACTGATTGGATGACAGCTAATTTACACATTATACCTTGCATTATGACTTGTTTCATTTGGATGCATAAAATTATTGTCAAATTTGATGGAAACCTACCCACGAAGTCCCAGGTGGTCACCAACTGCATTTCTTTCAATCAGAAACTGACTTAACATCAAAAGTCCCCAAACATATGCAAGAATTGGTTCCCTACCAATACCTCAATGACCACTCAACTCTTCTCTCTGATTACATGGATGGCCCCTCCCTCCAACTGGCTAAAGGTGAATACTGATGGTAGTTTTTCTGATGAGCATGTTGGGTTTGTTGGTGAGTTTAGGAACACCCAAGGCAAATGTTTTCTGTTTTTCCATTCCCCCTACATTGGCGGCAGATGCTTTAGAAGCTGAAATATTGTTATCTTCTGGGTCATTCACATTGGTAGATTTTGTAAGTTTTGTAAGTTAATAGTGGAATCAGAATCTCAAGTTATCATCAAAATTTTGAAAGAATTGGAGAGACCTCCCTGACATATCTCAAAATGACTGCAAAAAATCATTCCTTTCACTCAATCCTCTCAAGTCCCTTTTACTCATACCCCTAGAGAAGGAAATAGATCTGCCCCTGGTTGGGCAGCCTTGGGAAAAAATTTAGAAAAGTATGTTGTTANCGTTTATTTAAACTACTGAGGATATGAGATCAGTCCAGTCTTATATTTTCAAAATTTAAAATTCAACTTTTCCCAAATTATACATATATAAATTACGGGCATCGGGATATTCATTCCGACAACTGACAATTTCCAATTTGGCGAACAATAACAGATTCATAGATACATTGATAGACAGATATACACATACACATATATAAAAATATGCAGATAACAAATACACAAACAAACAAATATACAAATAAATAGATATATATACAGATACACTGATATATAAATATAAGGATATATATACAAATATACAAATATATATATATAGACACACACACACACACAGATACACACACACACACACATATATATATACAAATATACATAAATATATACATGTATACGATCATTTTTAAAAAAAAAAAGAAAGGCCAAAAGCTATGATATAAGCCCTAAAATACTCTCATGTGTCTAACCACTCAATCTCACACAACAAGACAGATGCACTCAGACGGGATCAAACTCGTAACCCTGTGGACTTATGCAAGGCTACACTACCAAAGAGCTATGACGAGCGACACACATATATACACACATACATACACATATATATGCATATACATATAGGTAGCCAGAATACTTGTGGAATGAGATATTATTTTACCTGATATTTCTGAAGTCTAGCTAGGCCCAACTTNTGTGTCTACCATTCGGGATAGATGCATTGCTTGCGATATTATGGTCGTTTATTTAAACTACTGAGGATATGAAATCAGTCCAGTCTTATATTTTCAAAATTTAAAATTCAACTTTTCCCAAATTATACATATAAAAATTACAGGTGTCGGGATATTCATTCTGACAACTGACAATTTCCAATTTGGCGACCAATAACAGATTCACAGATACATTGATAGACAGATATACACATACACAGATATAAAAATATGCAGATAACAAATACACAGACAAACAAATATACAAATAAACAGATATATACAGATACACTGATATATAAATATAAGGATATATATACAAATATACAAATATATATATAGACAAACACACACACACACACATACACACACGCACACACACATATATATACAAATATACATACATATATACATGTATACGATCATTTTTTTAAAAAAAAATAAAGGCCAAAAGCTATGATATAAGCCCTAAAACACTCTCATGTGTCTAACCACTCAATCTCACACAACAAGATAGATGCACTCAGACGGGATCAAACTCGTGACCCTGTGGACTTATGCAAGGCTACACTACTAAAGAGCTATGACGAGCGACACATATATATACACACATACATACACAAATATATGCATATACATATAGGTAGCCAGAATACTTGTGGAATGAGATATTATTTTACCTGATATTTCTGAAGTCTAGCTAGGCACAACTCGTAATGGATATTGACAACAAACTGCNCAATTCTTACTTTAAGATCAGTCCTACACTTCTGATTTCTTCTATTGAAAGTCAGTTCCAAATGTCTGACTCCTTTGATATCGATATTTGCATCTTGAATTCTCATTTTGAAGTCAACCCTTACATGTTGATCCCTATTAAAAAAAAATCCCCAGCGAAAACGAATATCATACACAAATTCACACTTCTTTCTAGGTCTGAAGACTTATAAATCTATATTCATCTTGTTGATCTTGTCGGTCAACACCAATACGTGCGGTGTGCTCGCCCAGCACACCACACCTATTGGGGGTCCATTTGTTGACCTCACTTTTGGTTGAGGTTTAGAAACTTCTTTAATAGCCTAGGTTTAGCCATAGGACTTTCCTATTGACTAGTCTTAGAAAACTAGAAAAGGTACCCTCACCATTAGAAATTCAAAACTCTTCTCTTTACTCAACTTGAAGTTCCACATATTGATC
>JXCR01145425.1:106964-126841 GCA_002079205.1 Phalaenopsis hybrid cultivar | reverse complement strand
AAATTATGGAACTCATTAAGTTGAGTTTAGTAAATTCATTTGGACTAAGTGATTCCAATAGAAAATAGTGGTGCCGGGACGATGGAACCGTGGGATCTTGACCGGTGTCGCTTTAATCAACTTTAATATGCCCATAATAAAATTTAAAGAACTTTAACCATAATAAAATTTAAAGAAATTTAACCATAAAATTTAAAGAACTTTAACCTGATTTGACATTATAACCAAATGACCTAGAAAACTTGAACTCTGCTGCAACAAGGAGCTTGGAGCTTACATGGTGGGCAACCCAACCATCATCAACATCAAGAGAATCTACACTAATACATCCTTTCCTTAGCTTTAAAACAATAAAGCCATAAGAATTCGAGGTTGTTTGTCTAGTGCAACATAAATCCTCAAACACATCTTTTAGGCATTTGTACAATCCTGTTGTACAATCTAAGCCCTAACTCGCCTTAGGATTCTGAGGTTGTCGTTTGTCATGACCTAAATCCTCACATCTTCAAGGTTATTTGTGCTGATTGTTTCACACAAATGTAAATCCTAATAAATAAAAATTCCAGGATGAAACATCTAAATGATTTCTCCTAAATTGAAGCCAAATAATAGGATAGCTTGGGAAGTCACCGAAGTTCTCCTTCGGATCTGTGACATCCTCTAGTATTTCCTCATTTGGACTCCAAAACAAAATGTTCTAAATTTGAACCAATCCCATTCACACTTCTTCGTCCAATATATTTGAAATGTCTTTACCATGTGAACTCCTTGATGGTAATTTTTCTTGATTTTATTAAGAGTATTCTTAGATAACTTTAGTTACCTAAGATGTAATTAACTATAGTGGTTTGCCCTTATAGGAAGCTTTTCCCGAACCAGCATAATATAAACCCTATTTAATTCCTTATATTAAATAGGGGAACTTGTCGGCTAATAGATTGGTTTCGCAGACCAAACAGATGTCATAACTTTCTTTAGTTTATTTGATCAAGCCTTACCCTCAACTCTTGTGTTCATCCTTCGGGATAGATACAGGATTTGAGGTAAAGCGCTCTTTCATCTAAACTATGAAAATTATGGGGTCTGTTTGACTTCATCTTTTTCAAAACTAAATTTTTTTTTTAAAACGTCCTTTCGAAGCAGGCAACGGGATTTCGATTCCGATGACCGACAGCTTCTTACGGGCAAACCCTACACCAAAAATAGTGCCGACATCTAGCTAGACACAACTCGTAATGGATATTGACAACAAACTGTTATGGAACATAGACCTTTTTATTGTACCCACTATGAGATGTTTGGGCATACCTTTGATAAATTTCACAGACTCCATCCTAATTTGAAATCTAAAGCTCAAGTGAACAAGAATGGGTTTAACCCCACTGCTCTGGACACATCTGCTCCACCTGTGGAGAAAATTACCACAAGACAGGAATTGGTATATTATTTAATTGCCCCTGTAGACCCCCCTCACAATACTGTTTCTGTTTCTGCGATTGATGTGATGCAGGATGGCTCTGTTAGGCAACCTACACTATCAAACCTTATTGAAAATAATACTGAAGGATCCTTACCTACAAAGGATAGTGTTCGGACCGATAATCAGGAGAGTCTTGCAACTCCTCATCTTCAAGAAGTATCCGGTGCAGAGGCAACAACTCATACTTCTGGCTAGATTACTAATTTTGGAATGGTGAGAAGCTCACTCCTCCTGCTATCACAATAAATTACAACTCTTGTGTGGGATTGTTGGGATGGTAATCTGTGGAATTGCAGAATGCTTCAAACTCTTCTAACCCCACCACAAATCACAAAGGTATTAGATACTCCTTTCTCCCCTAAACAGAAAGATTAGTTAGTTACTAAACAAGACCTTTCTTAAAAGCTATCCTCCTTCATCTACCATAATTTTTTTCAATGAGAACCTTTACATTGGGGCAAAGTTATTTGGGATAAATTCCTTACTCTTCCTAATGTCCTTTTTCTGCTGGAGGCTTTGACTCATGCTTTTTCCTATTGATCACATCCTCAAAGTTAAAGGACTGAGAGGGCCCTCTTACTATTGCTTACGTAAAACGGAGGAAACCATCGTACATCTATTTTTCAGTTGTCTCATCCCTCAAAAAATCTGGACTTCTCTACTGACCAAGTTGTAGATTGCTGCTTCCAACTGAGTTGGCTCAATTTCCCTACTTTCTAGACTGACTGGATGACAACTGATTTACACATTATACCTTGCATTATGACTTGGTTCATTTAGATGCATAGAAATCTTGTCCAAATTTGATGGCAACCCACCCATGGAGTCCCAGGTGGTCACCAACTGCATTTCTTTCAATAAGAAACTGACTTAACATCAAAAGTCCCCAAACATATGCAAGAATTGGTCCCCTACCAATACCTCAATGACCACTCCACTCTTCTGTCTAATTACATGGATGGTCCCTCCCTCCAACTGGCTAAAGGTAAATACTAATGGTTGTTTTTCTGATGAGGATGCTAGGTTTGGTGGTGTGTTTAGGAACACCCAAGGCAAATGTTTTTTGCTTTTCCATTCCCCTACATTGGCGGCAGATGCTTTAGAAGCTAGATGATTGTTTTCTTATGGGCCATTCACATTGGTAGATTTTGTAAGTTTTGTAACTTAATAGTGGAATCAGAATCTCAAGTTATCATCAAAATTTTGAAAGAATTGGAGAGACCTCCCTGGCATATCTCAAAATGACTGCAAAAAATCATTCCTTTCACTCAATCCTCTCAAGTGCCTTTTACTCATACCCCTAGAGAAGAAAATAGGCTTGCCCACTGGTTGGGCAGCCTTGGGAAAAAAAATCAGAAAAGTCTGTTGTTAACTCTTCCTTTGGATTCCAAAAATAAATGTTCCAAATTTGAGTCATTCCCCTTTTCACACCTTTTTGTCTGACTTTTCTGAAAAGTCTTATCCTTTGAAATTCTTGAAGGCAATATCCCCTTATTTTTTTTAAGAGTTTTCTTAGGTGACTTTAGTTATCTAAGATGTAATTAACTATAGGGGCTTGCCCTTATAGGAAACTTTCAAAAACCCAACTTAATATAAACTCTATTTAATTTTTTATATTAAATAGGGGAACTTGTCAGTTAACATAAAAAAATAGTTTTTCGCAGACTTAAATGGATGTCATAAATTCTTTAGTTTATTTAATCGAGCTTTACCAATAAGTAGTGTGTCTACCATTCGGGATAGATGCATTGCTTGCGATATTATGGTCGTTTATTTAAACTACTGAGGATATGAGATCAGTCCAGTCTTATATTTTCAAAATTTAAAATTCAACTTTTCCCAAATTATACATATATAAATTACGGGCATCGGGATATTCATTCCGACAACTGACAATTTCCAATTTGGCGAACAATAACAGATTCATAGATACATTGATAGACAGATATACACATACACATATATAAAAATATGCAGATAACAAATACACAAACAAACAAATATACAAATAAATAGATATATATACAGATACACTGATATATAAATATAAGGATATATATACAAATATACAAATATATATATATAGACACACACACACACACAGATACACACACACACACACATATATATATACAAATATACATAAATATATACATGTATACGATCATTTTTAAAAAAAAAAAGAAAGGCCAAAAGCTATGATATAAGCCCTAAAATACTCTCATGTGTCTAACCACTCAATCTCACACAACAAGACAGATGCACTCAGACGGGATCAAACTCGTAACCCTGTGGACTTATGCAAGGCTACACTACCAAAGAGCTATGACGAGCGACACACATATATACACACATACATACACATATATATGCATATACATATAGGTAGCCAGAATACTTGTGGAATGAGATATTATTTTACCTGATATTTCTGAAGTCTAGCTAGGCCCAACTTGTAATGGATATTGACAACAAACTGTTATGGAACATAGACCTTTTTATTGTACCCACTATGAGATGTTTGGGCATACCTTTGATAAATTTCACAGACTCCATCCTAATTTGAAATCTAAAGCTCAAGTGAACAAGAATGGGTTTAACCCCACTGCTCTGGACACATCTGCTCCACATGTGGAGAAAATTACCACAAGACAGGAATTGGTATATTATTTAATTGCCCCTGTAGACCCCCCTCACAATATTGTTTCTGTTTCTGCGATTGATGTGATGCAGGATGGCTCTGTTAGGCAACCTACACTATCAAACCTTATTGAAAATAACACTGAAGGATCCTTACCTACAGAGGATAGTGTTCGGACCGATAATCAGGAGAGTCTTGCAACTCCTCATCTTCAGGAAGTATCCGGTGCAGAGGCAACAACTCATACTTCTGGCTAGATTACTAATTTTGGAATGATGAGAAGCTCACTCCTCCTGCTATCACAATAAATTACAACTCTTGTGTGGGATTGTTGGGATGGTAATCTGTGGAATTGCAGAATGCTTCAAACTCTTCTAACCCCACCACAAATCACAAAGGTATTAGATACTCCTTTCTCCCCTAAACAGAAAGATTAGTTAGTTACTAAACAAGACCTTTCTTAAAAGCTATCCTCCTTCATCTACCATAATTTTTTTCAATGAGAACCTTTACATTGGGGCAAAGTTATTTGGGATAAATTCCTTACTCTTCCTAATGTCCTTTTTCTGCTGGAGGCTTTGACTCATGCTTTTTCCTATTGATCACATCCTCAAAGTTAAAGGACTGAGAGGGCCCTCTTACTATTGCTTACGTAAAACGGAGGAAACCATCGTACATCTATTTTTCAGTTGTCTCATCCCTCAAAAAATCTGGACTTCTCTACTGACCAAGTTGTAGATTGCTGCTTCCAACTGAGTTGGCTCAATTTCCCTACTTTCTAGACTGACTGGATGACAACTGATTTACACATTATACCTTGCATTATGACTTGGTTCATTTAGATGCATAGAAATCTTGTCCAATTTTAATGGCAACCCACCCATGGAGTCTCAGGTGGTCACCAACTGCATTTCTTTCAATCAGAAACTGACTTAACATCAAAAGTCACCAAACATATGCAAGAATTGGTCCCCTACCAATACCTCAATGACCACTCCACTCTTCTCTCTGATTACATGGATGGTCCCTCCCTCCAACTGGCTAAAGGTGAATACTGATGGTAGTTTTTCTGATGAGGATGCTAGGTTTGGTCCCAAGGAAAATGTTTTTTGTTTTTCCATTCCCCTACATTGGTGGCAGATGCTTTAGAAGCTAGATGATTGTTTTCTTATGGGCCATTCACATTGGTAGATTTTGTAAGTTTTGTAACTTAATAGTATCATCAAAATTTTGCAGGAATTGGAGAGACCTCACTGGCATATCTCAAAATGACTGCAAAAAATCATTCCTTTCACTCAATCCTCTCAAGTGCCTTTTACTCATACCCCTAGAGAAGAAAATAGGCCTGCCCACTGGTTGGGCAGCCTTGGGAAAAAAAATAAAAAAAGTCTGTTGTTAACTCTTCCTTTGGATTCCAAAAATAAATATTCCAAATTTGAGTTATTCCCCTTTTCACACCTCTTTGTCTGACTTTTTTGAAAAGTCTTATCCTTTAAAATTCTTGAAGGCAATATCCCCTTATTTTTATTAAGAGTTTTCTTAGGTGACTTTAGTTATCTAAGATGTAATTAACTATAGGGGCTTGCCCTTATAGGAAACTTTCAAAAACCCAACTTAATATAAACTCTATTTAATTTTTTATATTAAATAGGGGACCTTGTCAGTTAACATAAAAAAATAGTTTTTCGCAGACTTAAATGGATGTCATAAATTCTTTAGTTTATTTAATCGAGCTTTACCAATAAGTAGTGTGTCTACCATTCGGGATAGATGCATTGCTTGCGATATTATGGTCGTTTATTTAAACTACTGAGGATATGAGATCAGTCCAGTCTTATATTTTCAAAATTTAAAATTCAACTTTTCCCAAATTATACATATATAAATTACGGGCATCGGGATATTCATTCCGACAACTGACAATTTCCAATTTGGCGAACAATAACAGATTCATAGATACATTGATAGACAGATATACACATACACATATATAAAAATATGCAGATAACAAATACACAAACAAACAAATATACAAATAAATAGATATATATACAGATACACTGATATATAAATATAAGGATATATATACAAATATACAAATATATATATATAGACACACACACACACACAGATACACACACACACACACATATATATATACAAATATACATAAATATATACATGTATACGATCATTTTTAAAAAAAAAAAGAAAGGCCAAAAGCTATGATATAAGCCCTAAAATACTCTCATGTGTCTAACCACTCAATCTCACACAACAAGACAGATGCACTCAGACGGGATCAAACTCGTAACCCTGTGGACTTATGCAAGGCTACACTACCAAAGAGCTATGACGAGCGACACACATATATACACACATACATACACATATATATGCATATACATATAGGTAGCCAGAATACTTGTGGAATGAGATATTATTTTACCTGATATTTCTGAAGTCTAGCTAGGCCCAACTTGTAATGGATATTGACAACAAACTGCTATGGAACATAGACCTTTTTATTGTACCCACTATGAGATGTTTGGGCATACCTTTGATAAATTTCACAGACTCCATCCTAATTTGAAATCTAAAGCTCAAGTGAACAAGAATGGGTTTAACCCCACTGCTCTGGACACATCTGCTCCACATGTGGAGAAAATTACCACAAGACAGGAATTGGTATATTATTTAATTGCCCCTGTAGACCCCCCTCACAATATTGTTTCTGTTTCTGCGATTGATGTGATGCAGGATGGCTCTGTTAGGCAACCTACACTATCAAACCTTATTGAAAATAACACTGAAGGATCCTTACCTACAGAGGATAGTGTTCGGACCGATAATCAGGAGAGTCTTGCAACTCCTCATCTTCAGGAAGTATCCGGTGCAGAGGCAACAACTCATACTTCTGGCTAGATTACTAATTTTGGAATGGTGAGAAGCTCACTCCTCCTGCTATCACAATAAATTACAACTCTTGTGTGGGATTGTTGGGATGGTAATCTGTGGAATTGCAGAATGCTTCAAACTCTTCTAACCCCACCACAAATCACAAAGGTATTAGATACTCCTTTCTCCCCTGAACAGAAAGATTAGTTAGTTACTAAACAAGACCTTTCTTAAAAGCTATCCTTCTTCATCTACCATAATTTTTTTCAATGGGAACCTTTACATTGGGGCAAAGTTATTTGGGGTAAATTCCTTACTCTTCCTAATGTCCTTTTTCTGCTGGAGGCTTTGACTCATGCTTTTTCTTATTGATCACATCCTCAAAGTTAAAGGACTGAGAGGGCCCTCTTACTATTGCTTACATAAAACTGAGGAAACCATCGTACATCTATTTTTCAATTGTCCCATCCCTCAAAAAATCTGGACTTCTCTACTGACCAAGTTGTAGGTTGCTGCTTCCAACTGAGTTGGCTCAATTTCCCTACTTTCTAGACTGACTGGATGACAACTGATTTACACATTATACCTTGCATTATGACTTGGTTCATTTAGATGCATAGAAATCTTGTCCAAATTTGATGGCAACCCACCCATGGAGTCCCAGGTGGTCACCAACTGCATTTCTTTCAATAAGAAACTGACTTAACATCAAAAGTCCCCAAACATATGCAAGAATTGGTCCCCTACCAATACCTCAATGACCACTCCACTCTTCTGTCTAATTACATGGATGGTCCCTCCCTCCAACTGGCTAAAGGTAAATACTAATGGTTNGAAATCTTGTCCAATTTTAATGGCAACCCACCCATGGAGTCTCAGGTGGTCACCAACTGCATTTCTTTCAATTAGAAACTGACTTAACATCAAAAGTCACCAAACATATGCAAGAATTGGTCCCCTACCATTACCTCAATGACCACTCCACTCTTCTCTCTGATTACATGGATGGTCCCTCCCTCCAACTGGCTAAAGGTGAATACTGATGGTAGTTTTTCTGATGAGGATGCTAGGTTTGGTGGTGTGTTTAGGAACACCCAAGGCAAATGTTTTTTGCTTTTCCATTCCCCTACATTGGCGGCAGATGCTTTAGAAGCTAGATGATTGTTTTCTTATGGGCCATTCACATTGGTAGATTTTGTAAGTTTTGTAACTTAATAGTGGAATCAGAATCTCAAGTTATCATCAAAATTTTGCAAGAATTGGAGAGACCTCCCTGGCATATCTCAAAATGACTGCAAAAAATCATTCCTTTCACTTAATCCTCTCAAGTGCCTTTTACTCATACCCCTAGAGAAGAAAATAGGCCTGCCCACTGGTTGGGCAGCCTTGGGAAAAAAAATCAGAAAAGTCTGTTGTTAACTCTTCCTTTGGATTCCAAAAATAAATGTTCCAAATTTGAGTCATTCCCCTTTTCACACCTTTTTGTCTGACTTTTCTGAAAAGTCTTATCCTTTGAAATTCTTGAAGGCAATATCCCCTTATTTTTTNCCGTTTTGGTGTACCGCGAAGAATTATCTCTGATAACTGGACAGCTTTCAAGAGCACAAAAATCAACAATTTTGTCAAAAAACATGGGGTAGACTGGAGATATGCTTTCAAGAGCACAAAAATCAACAATTTCATCAGAAAACACGGGATAGATTGGAGATACTAGACAGCTTTCAAGAGCACAAAAATCAACAATTTTATCAGAAAACATGGGATAGATTGGAGATACTCAACAATTATTATCCGAAAGCAAATGGGTTAGCTGAAGCCTTCAACAAAACACTTGTATAAATTTTGAAAAAAATACTCAATGCAAATAAATGAGACTGGCACAATAAACTGCTAGAAACTTTGGGTCTTACCGAACGACGTTCAGAACTCCCACTCAATGTACACCTTACATGCTCGTATATGGGTCAGAAAAAAGATACTCAATGAAAATAAACGTGACTGGCACAATAAACTGCTAGAAGCTCTGTGGGCCTGCGAACGACGTTCAGAACTCCCACTCAATGTACACCTTATATGCTCGTATACGGGTCAGAGGCCGTACTATCATTAGAAATACAAACGCCGTCTCTCAGATNTTTGCATGTTAAATAACAAGGTCATTCTGCATGTCAAAACTGAAACTTTTAAAATAGCCACAAAAGTGAAACCAAAACCAAAATTAAGAAATCAAAACAAGATAAAATCCACTGCCACAATAGTTAAAATATAAGAACTCAAAATTTAACCACAAAACAAAACAAAAATTACGACTAAATTAAAACGTCTATATCGGATGATCGGGAATCTCTCGGAGATGGTAACCTATGGTTGCTAACGAGATTTCCCACTGTTTAAATGAAAGTATGGAACTCATTGACTTGAGTTTAGTAAATTCATCTGGACTAAGTGAATCCGAAGAAAATAGTGGTGCCGGAACGAGAGAACCGTGGGATCCTAACTGATGTCGCTCTAATCAAATTTAACCCCCCATAATAATTAAATTTAACTTGTCATTTGAACATTTAAACCTTAGACTTTAGGATTATTATTTCACCGAGGAGCCTGGAGCTAGCTTTGTGGGCAGCCTTCTACAGCATGAGGATCTACAACATCACACCTTTTCTTAGTCATTAAACAACAACCATAGGATTTTGATGTTGTCCTCCTAGTGCGACATAAATCCTCAACTTTTTTAGGCCTTTGTGTAGCCCTGCTATACAATATGAGCCCTAACTTGTTTTAGGATTCAGAGGTTGTTGTTTGTTACGACCTAAACTCCCACATATTCTAGGCTATTTGTGGTCTAACAAGAATGTAAGCCCTAATTAATAAAATTAACAAGATGAAACACTTAATTCCGTCTCAAAATTGAAGCCGAATCATATGATAACTTGGGAAATCACCGAGGTTCTCCTCATGATCCATGGCATCCCCTAATTCTTCTTCCTTTGGATTCTAAAAATAAATATTCCAAAGTTGAGTCATTCCCCTTTTCACACATCTTTGTCTGATTTTTTGAAAAGTCATATCCATTGAAATCCTTGAAGACAATATCCCCTAATTTTTATCAAGAGTTTTCTTAGGTGACGTTGGTTATCTATGATATAATTAACTATAGGGGCTTGCTCTTATAGGAAACTTTCAAGAACCCAGCTTAATATAAACCCTATTTAATTTTTTATATTAAATAAGAAAACTTGTCAGTCAACATTAAAAAAAAGATTTCTCGCAGACTTAAACGGATGTCATAAATTCTTTAGTTTATTTAATCGAGTTTTACCAGTAAGTAATATGTCTACCATTTGGGATAGATGTATTACTTGCGGTATTAGGGTCGTTTATATAAACTACTAAGGATATGAGATCAGTGCAGTCTTATATTTTCAAAATTTTAAATACAACTTTTCTCAAATTATACATATATAAATTACGGGCGTTGCGGTATTAGGGTCGTTGATAAAGATATTGTTCACATCCTAAAGAGCTAAAACGAGACAGATGCCTAACCATTAGATCTCACACAACAAGACAGATGCACTCAGATGGGATCAAACCCGTGCCCCAGTAGACTTATGCAAGGCTGCACTACCAAAGAGCTAAAACGAGCGACACATATATATACATACATACATTCACATATTATGAAACATAGACCTTTTTATTGTACCCACTGTGAGATATTTGGGCTTACCCTTGATAAATGTCACAGACTCTATCCTAATTTGAAATCTAAAGCTCAAGTGATCAAGAATGGGTCTAACCCCACTGCTCTGGACACATCTCCACCTGGGGAGGAAATTACCACAATATAGGAATTGATATATTATTTAATTACCCCTGTGGACCCCCCTCACAATAGTGTTTCTATTTCTGCGATTGATGTGATGCAGGATGGCTCTGCTGGGCAACCTAAACTATCAAACCTTATTTAAAACAATATTGAAGGATTCTTACCTACAAGGGATAGTGCTCAGACCGATAATCAGGAGAGTCTTGTAACTCCTCATCTTCAGAAAGTATCCGGTGAGGCGACAACTCATACTTTTGGCTATATTACTAATTTTGGAATGGTGAGAAGCTCACTCCTCCTGCTATCACAATAAATTACAATTCTTGTGAAGGATTGTTGGGATGGTAATCTGCGGAACTGCAGAATGCTTCAAACTCTTCTAACCCCACCACAAATCACAAAGGTATTAGATACTCCTTTCTCCCCTGGACAGAAAGATCATTTAGCTACTAAACAAGCCATTTCCCAAAAGCTATCCTCCTTCATCTACCATAATTTTTTTCAATGGGAACCTTTACATTAGGGCAAAGTTACTTGGGTTAAATTCCTCACCCTTCCCAATGTCCTTTTTCTGCTGGAGGCTTTGGCTCATGCTTTTTCCTATTGATCACATCCTCAAAATTAAAGGATTGAGAGGGCCCTCTTACTACTGCTTACATAAAACTGAGGAGGAAACCATCGTACATCTATTTTTCAGTTGTCCCATCTCTTAAAAAATCTGGATTTCTCTACTGACCAAGCTGTAGGTTGACTGTTTCCAACTGAGTTGGCTCAATTTCCCTTATTACTAGACTGACTGGATGACATCTGATTTACACATTATACCTTGCATTGTGACTTGGTTCATTTGGATGCATATAAATCTTGTCAAATTTGATGGCAACCTACCCACGGAGTCCCGGGTGGTTACCAACTGCATTTCTTTCAATTAGAAACTGACTCAACATCAAAATTCCCCAAACATATGCAAGAATTGGTCCCCTACCAATACCTCAATGACCACTCCACTCCTCTCTCTGATTACATTGATGGTCGCGCCCTCCAATTGGCTAAAGATGAATACTGATGGTAGTTTTTCTGATAAGGATGCTAGGTTTGGTGGTGTGTTTAGGAACACCCAAGGCAAATGTTTTCTGTTTTTCCATTCCCCTACATTGCTGGCAGATGCTTTAGAAGCTGAAATGATTGTTATCTTCTAGGCCATTCACATTGCTAGATTTTGTAAGTTTTGTAAGTTAATAGTAGAATCAGAATCTTAAGTTATCATCAAAATTTTGCAAGAATTGGAGAGACCTCCCTGGCATATCTCAAAATGACTGCAGAAAATCATTGCTTTCACTCAATCCTCTCAAGTGCCTTTTACTCATACCCCTAAAGAAGAAAACAGGTCTGCCCACTGGTTGGGCAGCCTTGGAAAAAAATTCAGAAAAGTCTGTTGTTACCTCTCTTCCAACCCCCCACCCCCTATTCCACTTCCCCNTATATATATATATATATATATATATATATATACATATTCCCAGCCACCCTCATGTGTTTAGCCATTCGATCCCGCGCTGCAAGGTAGATGGACTTAAGCGGGCTCGAATCCGTGACCTCAAGGGACTTATAACTGACTTCACGTATATCAACAAGAAAGTCACGACAAACTGCATATATGTATATATTACTTAACAGAAAATATTTCATGCTAAATTTGAATTGTGGAGCCTTTTTTTTTTACTTACAAAAGAATATTTTTTCCTCATATTCATAGAGACTATACCTAACTTATTTTTCATATATAAACTTATATGACATATTATCAATATTATTATTTAAATATTATGTGTGTNATATATATATATATATTCCCAACCACCCTCATGTGCTTAACCATTCGATCCCGCGCTGCAAGGTAGATGAACTTAAGCGGGCTCGAATCCGTGACCTCAAGGGACTTATAACTGACTTCACATATATCAACAAAAAAGTCACGACAAACTGCATATATGTATATAATACTTGAAAGAAAATATTTCATGCTAAATTTGAATTGTAGAGCCTTTTTTTTTTNATCCACCCTCATGTGATTAACCATTCGATCTCGCGCTGCAAGACAGATGCACTTAAGCGGGCTCGAATCCGTGACCTCAAGAGACTTATAACTGACTTCACAAATGTCAACAAAAAAGTCACGACAAACTGCATATATGTATATATTACTTGAAAGAAAATATTTCATGCTAAATTTGAATTGTGGAGCCTTTTTTTTTTGGCTTACAAAAGAATATTTTTTCCTCATATTCATAGAGACTATAACTAACTTATTTTTCATACATAAACTTATCTGACATATTATCTATATTATTATTTAAATGTTATGTGTGTATCATTAAGAGACANTCTTACAAAAGAATATTTTTTCCTCATATTCATAGAGACTATAACTAACTTATTTTTCATACATAAACTTATGTGACATATTATCTATATTATTATTTAAATGTTATGTGTGTATCATTAAGAGACTGTCCTTTTTTAATTATAAGGAATCACAATCATTCATGAACCAGCCAATCCAGACAAGAGAACAACTTAAACACTTATCTCATTAATGCACTTTCACAATAAATTATAAATAGTAGAAATAATAGTTCCAGGATTAAAAAACATAGTTAAAATTTGGCCTTTAAGACTAAGAACAATATTTCAAAATAAAACTAGTTCCAGTAAAATTTATTATTTTTAATATTATTTTTAATCTGAAAATAAATCTTCTCCCTTTATTCGGCCCATGAAATATTAGATGACATCTAAAAAATATCAAGCTCACAAAAGAAAATTTGAGACTGATTTATAAGATAAAAAAGATGACATATTTAAAATTAGAAACAATTAAAAAATTATAATTGATTTTTATTTATAAAGTATATTATTTGTTTATTTTATTTTATTTTAATCTCTTGTGGGAGGGAGAAGTCCAGATTCATTTGAAGCTAATGCAAAAGGGACTGGACTGAACCCTGGAAACTGCTATGGAAAGAACAGAAACAAAGATTATGGGGCATCATGCTCCGTTGTCTGCCCTCTTTTTGCTTTCTTCACAGGGTAAGGGGTTTTCAGCTGCAGCTCCCCTNTTTATTTTATTTTATTTTATTTTATTTTAATCTCTTGTAGGAGGGAGAAATCCAGATTCATTTGAAGCTAACGCGGAAGGGACTGGACTGAACCCTGGAAACTGATATGGAAAGAACAGAAACAAAGATTATGGGGCATCATGCTCCGTTGTCCGCCCTCTTTTTGCTTTCTTCACAGGGTAAGGGGTTTTCAGCTTCAGCTCCCCTTCTTCTCTTTCTTTTTATCTCCTTTGGAATTTGCCCGCCATGGCGACAACTCTTTAATGCCAGGAGACTCGGCTTCTTTTACTCCCGAATCTGGCGGCTCCGCTTTGCCTTCGTCTTGAATCTTCCTCCNTTGGAATTTGCCCGCCATGGCGACAACTCTTTAATGCCAGGAGACTCGGCTTCTTCTACCGAATCTGGCGGCTCCGCTTTGCCTTCGTCTTGAATCTTCCTCCGGTGGTATCTCTGTAAAATTCAATGGCTTTTGCATTCCTTGCTTTTTTGTTTTTCNTCTTCCTCCGGGGGTATCTCTGTAAAATTCAATGGCTTTTGCATTTCTTGCTTTTTTGTTTTTCTTTTTTTTTCATTCACCTCCTCCGGCAAAATCCCATCTTTCCGAAGATTTTGTTTGCTTGGGTATGTTTGCTTTGCTGTTTTGGGAAAAAAATTGCGTTTTTATTTATTTTTTTCCTTNCATTCACCTCCTCCGGCAAAATCCCATCTTTCCGAAGATTTTGTTTGCTTGGGTATGTTTGCTTTGTTGTTTGGGGAAAAAAATTGCGTTTTTATTTATTTTTTTCCTGTTTTCTTCTTGCAAGGTTTTTGATAAGAATTTGAGTAGATTTGGTTTAATCTGGCTGAACGATTCGCATGCTTTGAAGTGGCAATCAGATGGTTTCCTCTTTGCTACATAATGTTATGTATTTGACATATTTGAATCTTCCCAAGTAATCTCGTTTCATAAAATGCGCTCCTGNATCAGATGGTTTCCTCTTTGCTACATAATGTTATGTATTTAACATATTTGAATCTTCCCAAGTAATCTCGTTTCATAAAATGTGCTCCTCGAACTTATGCTTTATGGATCTGGTCCTTCTGAAGAAAAAATGAACAAGAAGGGGAAATAGTTGAANATCAGATTGTTTCCTCTTTGCTACATAATGTTATGTATTTAACATATTTGAATCTTCCCAAGTAATCTCGTTCCATCAAATGTGCTCCTCGAACTTATGCTTTATGGATCTGGCAATCTTTTTGAAAGTTCTCCATCTGAAGAAAAAAAGAACAAGAAGGGGAATAGTTGACATATTTCATATAGTTTTTTTATATATTTAGCCTACTTTGCTGCATTGAATACATATAAAGTAGAAGGAATATACAAATGAAGTTGCTGCTTTTGCTTTTTGATGTTGATGTGCAGGCTTGAAGCCCTAGGTCTCAATTGCTAATTTGAGAAGAATTGATCCCAAAGTCATGGAAATTATCCCATCTGATTGCCCCTTTCCAGGCTGTTTATTCTGTGTCATGAAAGAAGACAATCCAAACAAACGAAGAGCTGGCATCATCAAATTCTTCAAAGATCTTCCTTCACAAGATGAAGATGGCCAAGTTCTGCCTATCAGCGGGCTTTGNTAGGTGGTAGATATAGCAGCGCCAGCTCTTATAGATCTTGCTGAAATTACCAAGCTTGGTGATCACCTAAGGCTTGGTGACTCCATTGTTGAACTCCTTGGAGAAACTGTGCAAACATGTCAGTCCATAAACAGACATGTAAAAGAACAAATTGAAGAACTTCTGATCTCCAGGCAGAGATTAAAATGGGAGAAGAATATGTCCAAGGAGGACCTTCATATAAAACAGGCAGCAGCACTTGTTGTCAAGCTGGAAGGAAATTCTCTATTTTCTTCAGGAAAGATTGCTGAGGCTGCCTCTAAGTACTCCGAAGCATTGGCCTTGTGCCCAATCAGATCAAAAAAGGAGAGAGTTGTGCTCTATAGCAACCGTGCCCAATGCTATCTTCTCTTACAGAAGCCCATGGCAGCCATAAGTGATACAACACGAGCATTATGCCTTCACAAACCTTTTAATGGTCATGCCAAAAGCCTGTGGAGAAGAGCTCAGGCGCATGACATGCTTGGATTAAGCAAAGAGAGCTTGTTGGATGCTATTCTATTCATCAATGAGTGTTCTCAGTCCAAAGATACTGAGCTGTCAACGAGACAGAACAGAGTTCCAGATTATGCCACCAAGTTATTGAAGAAGCAAATGAGAGCCGCATGGTTATTTCGAGAGGCAGCCATGAAACATGGTGGTGTATATTCTGAGCATTATGATGGTGATGCACAAGACGATGAGGCTGATTCTGATTGGGAGACAGCTAGTGAAAGTGATCTAGGAAATGACAGAAGGGAAAGTGAATTCTGAGGGCAGTAGAGATGAATATGATGAGAACTGAATGATATGTTGATATGTACTCACAAGTCATTCATGCTTCATATGTTGATATGTACTCACAAGTCATTCATGCTTGTGATAGAATGAGATGTCTTCTCGTTTAACGTGTCCTGAACTGTTTGGCAGATTGTATTCATCTTATGTATTCATCTTATTTAAATGTTCAAATTTATATATTTATGTCTATATATATAAATTGAATTTGGCATGTAAGCTGTTTTTGTTTGTCTTGGATTCTTAGAACTATGTATATCACGGTATGTAGCATGCAACGCCATGTTGTTTGGTTTTGCAACTTATATCCAGCAATTTTAGGTGTAGTTTGATAATGGTTTTATTTCTGTTGCGGCCGGTGTAACCTATGTGGTAAAATCATTTGACTTGTTTGAACAGGCTACTTGTTTGCTAGCCAAGCTACCAATTATTNTTGCAACTTATATCCAGCAATTTTAGGTGTAGTTTGATAATGGTTTTATTTCTGTTGCGGCCGGTGTAACCTGTGTGGTAAAATCATTTGGCTTGTTTGAACTGGCTACTTGTTTGCTAGCCAAGCTACCGATTATGGCATTTTTCTTTAGATGTCCATTGGCTGGCTCCTGTATTGCTCTAAGTTGCTGCAAAAGTTAGAGCTTGTAATAGAGCAAGAGCCTTGGCTCAATTAGAATTGAAAGAAAAAGTGTCATTACAAAGGAATACCTTAAACTTTAAAATGCATTTATATTTTAAGAGCATAGGTAAAAGAAAGGAGAAACTTGTAAATAAATGAAATGACTACTGAATCAAAAGCAAAATTGCACAATTGCATCATCATCCTGTAAAGAGTTGATAAGCAGCTGCCAATCAATTACTGTAGCAAAACATCACTTCCGGACAAACCAAAAATGTAATTTCCATGGTATAACACGAATCAAAAGTGAACTCCTAAATGAAGCAACAAAATTTAGTCAAAGATAGAGAAAACAAAACGGAAAACAGCATTTGATATTTTATTAAAAAAAAAAAAAGAAAGAATCATCAATCAATTAAAATGCCAAATTAATCACTAATGCTATCACAGAGTCAAGAAGCAACATAAAGACAACTTATCCTTTAGATTCCATCTTTAAACTTTAATAGCAACTTGAAATTTAATTATATGATTCAAAATAGTATCGATCGAGCATTTTGAAGTCTGTAAGAGCTCGTTCATGTCAGCCTAGATAATATATACTAGAAAATTTACAATTAGTAACTAGAGCTTTTCAACACAATATTTTTATAATTATTACTAACTTAAAAAATTTAATAGAAGAGGCTTTCAGAGAGGAATATTATTTTTATATAGTATTAATAATTAATCACACAAATAAGGACTAAAAAAATAGAGATTGTTGTCCCATTTTTAAATGATAAAGAAAATTAACACCATAATAATACCTCTAATCAGCAGAAAGAAAGTTATTGCCTATTTTAAGCCAATTTTGATAAAGCCAACAATGCCAAAACATAATATTCAATAGAAAAATATTTATGGTACCTTGATTTATATGAAAGAGTATTAGATGCATTAATNAACACGAATCAAAAGTGAACTCCTAAATGAAGCAACAAAATTTAGTCAAAGATAGAGAAAACAAAACGGAAAGCAGCATTTGATATTTTATTAAAAAAAAGGAAAGAAAGAGTCATCAATCAATTAAAACGCCAAATTAATCGCTAATACTATCACAGAGTAAAGAAGCAACATAAAGGCAACTTATCCTTTAGATTCCATCTTTAAACTTTAATAGCAACTTGAAATTTAATTATATGATTCAAAATAGTATCGATCGAGCATTTTGAAGTTTGTAAGAGCTCATTTATGTCAGCCTAGATAACATATACTAGAAAATTTACAATTAGTAACTAGAGCTTTTCAACAAAATATTTTTATAATTATTACTAACTTATAAAATTTAATAGAAGAAGCTTTCAGAGAGGAATATTATTATTTTTATGTAGTACTAATTATTAACCACACGAGTAAGGACTAAAAAAATAGAGATTGTTGTCTCATTTTTAAATGATAAAGAAAATTAACACCATAATCATACCTCTAACAAGCAAAAAGCAAGTTATTAACTATTTTAAGCTAATTTTGATAAGCAAACAATGCCAAAACATAATACTCAATAGAAAAATATTTATGGTACCTTGATTTATATGAAAGAGTATTAGATGCATTAATATATAAAAAAAAATATTAGCATTGGTCATAAAAAAGCTTTCTTTCATATTTTAAAGCCGCTTGTCACTACCCCACAAAATATTTATGAATTTAAATTATGCTAGTAAGTAGAAAACGCAGCTGTAAGAATTCAGGACAAAGCTCACTAATCATTGGACATAGTGACCTCAATCTTAACCATCATAGAAAAATTAATAAAGGAGAAAGCTCTATACCCAACAACTAATAGGAAAAGTTCCCTTAATCCAAGAGTCATAAAACAAAGTAAAGAGAGAACCACCTCCAATAGAAAAGATAATTAAATTTTGTATGGTTGAAGTAACTATTGAAGTGCAACCAAAAAAAAAAAAATCAAGAAAACTTACTCNTTTAAAGCCGCTTGTCACTACCCCACAAAATATTTATGAATTTAAATTATGCTAGTAAGTAGAAAACGCAGCCGTAAGAATTCAGGACAAAGCTCACTAATCATTGGACATAGTGACCTCAATCTTAACCTTCATAGAAAAATTAATAAAGGAGAAAGCTCTATACCCAACAACTAATAGGAAAAGTTCCCTTAATCCAAGAGTCATAAAACAAAGTAAAGAGAGAACCACCTCCAATAGAAAAGATAATTAAATTTTGTATGGTTAAAGTAACTATTGAAGTGCAACAAAAAAAAAAAAATCAAGAAAACTTACTTTAATTAAGTCAAAACAAGTTTCACGCAAAAAGTAAAAGAGATTATTTCTTTCAACAATCTTCCAAATCATTTTCATTTTACAAAGAGTTTAGAGTAGAAATAGATAAAGTACCTAGAACATATCTATATAAAACATATTGTGGCTCTAAAAGAAAATATTGGGCATTTTAGGGTGTTCTAAATCATAATAAAATCTTGTAGTCTTAAAAATAAATTTCTTTTAACAATAATTTTGACTATTANTGTTCTAAATCATAATAAAATCTTGTAGTCTTAAAAATAAATTTCTTTTAACAATAATTTTGACTATTAAAATAGATTTGAGCCATTATAGTAAGTATTTTTAAATAAAATAACTAAGAAGTTGAAGTTGATAGGCTAATTATAGAAATATGTGTTTCTAGTTAGTCAATCAATAACTGAACCTATCTATAAGTGACTATAAATGCTAAACCAATATTTTAAATGGTGAAAAAACTTTACACAAGACAATCGTGGAAAGCATGAAAATTCATATCATTAGCATACCTAAATGTTAATAAGTTATCAATATAAATTAAATGATTGATATTGAAAGAAC
>JXCR01145425.1:27015-50119 GCA_002079205.1 Phalaenopsis hybrid cultivar | reverse complement strand
CTTGGAAGTTGGGTGCAAATAAATAGGGAAATATTACTATCGGGCGTAGAATTGGACATTTTAGAGTGACAGACTAAAATCCCCAATTCGGTCCTATCGTTTGGGTATTGATGTGTAGATGTTAGCCCTCAGGTGAGGGGAATGTGGGAGCTCCGAAGTGAGAGCCGGTATCCTCCTAGCCTGGCCGCAGAATCAGTAACCAAGCATAGGATTAGTCAATGTTTTTTATGCCTGGACCAAAGGGTAAAGAATAAGAATGCTCCTATTTGGCACAATATAAATTGAACTAATAAATTTTATCCAGTCACTATAATTTCTTGACACGGAGAAGAATGTTTTCTTATATATTGAATATCACAAATTAAACCCTACTTTCTATCTTTAGTTATATATTAATTATCCAAATTATCTACTTATTTTAATTGCCTATTAGTGACAGATAAACAAATTGAATGTCATTGTTGTAGTTGAAGTATTACCTTTTATTAAGCCTTAGTCCGTAGTATTATATTTCTCCCTGTTGGATCGATAATTAGGACTCCATTAGAGCTCTATATTACTTGAGCGATACGTATACTTGTGTTGCAAATTCGACTTTGACATTATTGAATATTATTCATATACATCTTTATTAAATCAAACACATATATATATAAAGTTACAGTCAAGATTTTTAACACCGTTGATGGAATTTAAATATTCTAGTAGCGTCATCAAATTCTTGTAATTGTCGATTTAGAAAAAGAAAAAAGTCGGTCAAGTTTTTGGCGCCGTTGCCGGGGAGAATTTTAAGAGTTACGGACATATTAGAATTATTAAAAAGTTTTTACTTAAATTGCAACTTCTCTATATATTTATATATTTATATTTATATTTTTAATTTTATTACTGAGTATAAATTTGGATCTGAAAATTNTCAGTAAACAAGCATAGGATTAGTCAATGTTCTTTATGCCTGGACCAAAGGGTAAAGAGTAGGATTGCTCCTCTTTGGCACATACCAATATTTAATGTATCTCATTCCTTTACATTATCCAATTCATTACATAAGAATAGTAGTTTTTAATATCTAAAAATTCTTTAAACCAATTCATCCAAAAAGGGTTATCTTTAGAATTAATATTTGCATTTAGTTATTGTTACTATCTTTACATTTAACACTTGCATTTAGGAGTAGTTATTAGTTGTGTTAAACTCAAGACTTACATTTAAGAGTATCTGTTAGTAAAACCTCTTAAATCGCACTTTTAAGCCAAGGACTATTAGTAGTAGATTAGAATTTGACTAAGGACCTCTTACATCGCTTCTGTGTGAGATTGATAAATGGGACTCCACTAGAGCACTGTATTACTTGAGTGATACATATACTTGCGTTTGAAATTGTGACTTTACAAAATCATTTTAAATATATAAATCTGGGTTCATAAATTCTTGCACATTAAAAGTCGCATCAAATTTTTGGCGTCGTTGTCAGGGATTTAAGTCTTCCAGCAGCGGTATCAAATTCTTGTATTTTTAGGTATATAAAAAAGTCGCGGTCAAGTTTTTGGCGCCATTGCCTGGGAAGTTTTGGCAAGAACTTTAGGAGAATTTTAGTTGAAGTTATTAGGCTTAGACTTGGAAAACTATAGTATCATAAAAACTGTTGTGTGAAAAGTGTTTTTATAAGAAAAAAATGTTAAAAAAAATTTTGTTTTTATGAAAAATAAGGTGTTCGTGAAAATATTTTGTTGTGTTGAATATATTTCATCTGTTATTTGTTTAATTATTAATGTATTGTTTGTTGTGTTGCGTATGCAAAATAAATGATCTGCAGGACTTATGCCTTATGATCCCGAGATTGAAAAAAAGAAAAAAATAAAAATACAAATAGGAGTCGAAAAACTTGAAATGGAAATGGAAAACTGTCAAAATAATAACTTGGAAAACCATCATACTTCATTGAGGGATTACGTAAATCTTAGGACATATGAAATTCACTCAGGTATACAAAACCCTGTCGTAGAAGCTGACTCGTTTGGATAAATCCTGAGGATTATCCAACCTGGTGCAGAACAATCAGTTTGGGGGAACTCCTTTGGAGGATCCCTATTTACACTTATCAAATTTTATAAAACTTTGTACTATATTTCATTATAATGGTATGTCAGACGATGCTATTNGTTAAGTTCATGGGAGTTGAATGCAAATAAATAGGGAAATATACTTTGATGGGCGTAGAAGTGGAGATTTTATGTGGCAGACTAAAATCCTCAATTTGGTCCTATTGTTTGAGTACTGAAGCGGAGATGTTAGCCCTCAGCNCAGTAAACAAGCGTAGGATTAGTCAATGTTCTTTATGTCTGGACCAAAGGGTAAAGAATAGGTATGTTCCTAATTGACACAATACAAATTGAACTGATTCACCTTATCCATTCACTATAATTTCTTGACAAGAAGAATGATGATTTCTTATATATTGAATATCACATTAAAAACCTCATTAGTATAATTAGTTATTTAAGAGTCATTAAAATTACATATTTATTTCAATTACCTATTAGTGACAGATGACCANTATGCCTGGACCAAAGGGTAAAGAATAGGATTGCTCCTATTTGACACATACAATATTTAAAGCATCTCATTCCTTTACATTATCTAATTCATTACATAAGAATAGTAGTTTTTAATATCTCAAAATTCTCTAAACCAATTCATCCAAATAGGGTTATCTTTAGAATTAATATTTGNTATCCATTCACTATAATTTCTTGACAAGGAGAAGGATACTTTCTTATATATTGAATATCACAATTACACCCTCCTTAATATCATTAGTTATTTAATAGTTATTAAATTTACCTATTTATTTCAATTGTCTATTGGTGACAGATAAATAAATTGAACTTTATTGTTGTGATTAAAGTATTGCTTTTCTAAAATCTTAGTTCGCAGTTTTAAACCACTCCTTGTGGGATTGATATCTAAGACTCCATTAGAGCCCTATATTACTTGAGTGATACGTATACTTGCGTTGATATGTGTGACTTTACAATTACTGAATATTTATTACGTCCATATTTATCTTGTATTTTTAAGCATATATAAAGTCACGGTCNTAAACTTAAGACTTACATTTAGGAGTATCTGTTAGTAAAACCTCTTAAATCGCACTTCCAAACTAAGAACTAGTAGTAGTAGATTAAAATTTGACTAAGGACCTCTTACCTCGCTTCCCTGTGGGATCGATAAACGGACTCCACTAGAGCCCCGTATTACTTGAGCGATACGTATACTTGCATTTGAAATTGTGACTTTACAAAATCATTATAAAAATATAAATCTGGGTTCATAAATTCTTGCATATTAAAAGTTACATCAAGTTTTTGGCATCATTGTCGAGGGTTTAAATCTTCTAGTACTCGTGTCAAATTCTTGTATTTTTAGGTATATAAAAAGTCGCTGTCAAGTTTTTGACGCCGTTGCCGGGGAAGCTTCGGTAAGAACTTTAGGAAAATTTTATTTGAAGTAATTAGGCTTAAACTTGGAAAACTGTAGTGTCGTAAAAACTGTTTTGTGTGTAAAATGTTTTTATATGAAAAAAGTGTTGAAAAAAAATTATTTTTATGAAAAATAAGGTGTTCGTGAAAATATTTTATTGTGTTGAATATATTTCATTTGTTATTTGTTTAATTATTAATGTATTGTTTGTTGTGTTGCGTATGCAAAACAAAAGATCTGCAAGACTTGTGCCTTACGATCCTGAGTTTGAAAAAAAGAAAAAAAATACAAAGAGGACTCTAAAAACTAGAAATGAAAATGGAAAACTTTCAAGATAATAACTTGGTAAATCATCATAATTCATTGAGGGATTACGTAAATCCTACAACAGATGAAATTCACTCAAGTATACAAACCCCTGTCGTAGAAGCTGACTCATTTGAAATAAATCCTGAGATTATCCAACTGGTGCAGAACAATCAGTTTGGGGGAACTCCTTTGGAGGATCCCTATTTACACTTATCAAATTTTATAGAACTTTGTGCTATATTTTGTTATAACGGTATGTCTGACGATGTTGTTAGACTAAGGCTTTTTCCTTTCTCACTAAGGGATAAGACTAAAATTTGGTCATACTCATTAGCACCTGGCTCTATTAAAAATCGGGAGGAGTTAATTCAGAAATTCCTAGCTGAGTATTTTCCACCTTCAAGGACTACTAAACATAGAAAAGATATTATCTCATTTTGTCAGTATGAAAGGGAATCAATATATGAAGCTTGGGAAAGACTTAAAGAACTCCTAAGAAAGTGTCCACATCAGCTCTGCCTGATTGGTTAATCATTCAAACTTTTTATAATGGGTTAGTAGAATCCCTTAGGTTTATAATTGATGCTGCTGCTGGTGGATCATTAATGTCAAAACCATTTGATGAAGCGTATGTGTTAATTGAAAATATGGTTGCAAACAAATTTCAATGGCCCTCTACAAGGGTATATTCTAAAAAGTAGCAAGTGTTCAGAATTCAGATGTGATTACAATTTTTGCATCTCAACTTGCCGCAATATCAAAGAAGTTGGACCAATTTGGAATACCAAACTCAATTTACTCCAGTAAGTGAGGAAAGTTCATTAGGGCATATGATTGATTCTAACATATCATATTAGACTTTAAATACGATAAACAACCCATATTCTAACTTTTACAACTCAGGTTGGAAGAACCATCCTATTTTTAACTGGTGTCATACTACTTGGGGTGGAAACGAACAATGGGAAAAATAATCATGCAAATCCTAATGGGAGTTGGAATAATCATGGGAACACAAACTATAGACCTTTATATCCACCGGACTCTAACAATGATCAACAATTTGAGAATAAGAAGATGTCTATGGAAGAAGTGGTATTGCAAATGGGAGACCAGTTGCAAAGTCAAAATGCTGCGATTAAAAATATAGAGAATCAACTGGGATAAATTGCTAATTCACTTAGTAATAGACTCAATATTAGAAACATAGAGAATCAACTGGGACAAATTGCTAATTCACTTAGCAATAGACCCAAAGGGACAATTTCTAGAAACATTGAGATCAACCCTAAAGAGAACACTAATGAACAAGTAGAAGCTATCCAATTAAAAAGTGGAAGAGAGATAGAGGATGTGGTTAAAAAAGAGAAAAATGTTTTGAGAGAAACAAAGGAAACTAAAAAACCTGAAGAACATGTTTCTAAGGATCTGAAAAATTTAATATCTCCAACTAAAATTAGTTTGGAAATNAGCACCTAGCTCTATTAAAAATTGGGAGGAGTTAACTCAAAAATTCCTAACTAAGTATTTTTCACCTTCAAAACTACTAAAACTTAGAAAGGATATTATCTCATTTTGTCAGTATGAAGGGGAATTAATATACGAAGCCTGAGAAAGATTTAAGAAACTCTTAAGAAAGTGTCCACACCATGCTCTACCTGATTGGTTAATCATTCGAACTTTTTATAATGGGTTAGTAGAATCCCTTAGGTTTATAATTGATGCTGCTGGTGGTGGATCATTGATGTCAAAACCATTTGATGAAGCGTATGTGTTAATTGAAAATATGGTTGCAAACAAATTTCAATGGCCCTTTACAAGGGTAAATCCTAAAAAAGTAGCCAGTGATCATGATTCAGATGTGATTACAATCCTTGCATCTCAAGTTGCCGCAATATCAAGGAAGTTGGACAAATTTGGAATGAACCAGCCTCAACTCACTCTAATAAGTGAGGAAAGTTCATTAGGGCATATGATTGATTCTAACTTATCATATGATCCTTTAAATACCATAAACAACCCGTACTCTAACTTTTACAACCTAGGTTGGGAGAACCATCGTAATTTTAACTGGAATCATACTACTGATAGTGGAAACCAAAATTGGGAAAATAATCATGCAAATCCTAATGGGAGTTGGAATAATCAGGGGAACATAAACTATAGACCTTTATATCCACCGGACTCTAACAATGATCAACAATTTGAGGATAAGAAGATGTCTATGGAAGAAGTGGTACTGCAAATGGAAAACCAGTTGCAAAGTAAAAATGTTGTGATTAAAAACACAGAGAATCAACTGGGACAAATTTCTAATTCACTTAGCAATGGACCCCAAGGAACACTTCCTAGCAACATTAAGATCAACCCTAAAGAGAACACTAACGAACAAGTAGAAGCTGTCCAATTAAAATGTGGAAGAGAGATATAGAGGATGTGGTTAGAAAAGAGAAAAATGTTGTGAGAGAAATAAAGAAAACTAAAAGTCCTGAAGAACATGTTTCTAAGGATCTGAAAAAAATTAATTTCTCCAACTAAAATCAGTTTGGAAAGATCACCACCTCCATTTCCTCAAAGACTTAGGCAGCATGAGTTGGATAAAAAATTTTCAAAGTTCATGGACGTACTTAAGAAGTTAACGATAAATATTCCTTTCGCTGAAGCTTTGAAACAGATGTCAAGTTATGCAAAATTTATGAAGGAGATATTAAACAAGAAAAGGAAATTTGGGGATTACGAGACAGTTGCACTAAGTGAAGAGTGCAACACTATACTACAATAAAATTTTCCTCAGAAACTTAAAGATAATTGTAGCTTTACAATTCCTTGTGTAATTAGAAAAAGATTATGTGGAAAAGCTTTATGTGATTTAGGATCGAGCATTAAGGTGATGACTCCATCTATATTTAAAAGGTTAGGTTTAGCCGATATTTCTCCTACTACTATAACTCTTAAGTTAAATGTTCGATCTGTTATTTATCTAAAAGGGATTATAGAAGACGTGGTTGTTAAAGTGGATAAATTTATATTTCCTATGGACTTTATTGTATTAGATATGGAGGTAAATAAAGATATTCCCATTATTTTGGGTAGACCTTTTCTTATTACTGGACAAGCTATGATAGATGTGCAAAAAAGAAAGTTAACTATGAATATTAATGACCATGAAACCACTTTTGATGTTTTAAAGGCTATGAAATATCCAACTGAGAGAAATGATGATGAATGTTTTCGAATGGATGAAATTGATTATCTAAGTAAAAACTATTTCCATAAAAGTTTTGAGTGTAAGTTAACATATGAGATTGAAATGGGTTTTCATGATGAGTCTAAATGTTGTTTAAAGAAGACTGTATGTATGTTCAGGAGAGGTGTGAAATGATGGACTTTAACTAAAATAATAAACTTTTAATTTCATCTGTTGAAAAATCTCATGACCTTAAAATGAATTTACCTCATACAATTTTGAAGCTTACCTATTTGGTGAATTCATATACACCACCAGTCTCTATATCTTCATATTCGACTCAATCACAAGATGAACTTGAATTGAATGATGAAATCAGTAAAAGATCTCCTATGAAAGAGTTATTCAAAGTCACTCAATGGCTTATTCCGTGGTATACAAACAAAATGAATGAGATTCTGATGTTGGGGCAGATTATTAATGCAATTAACAGTTACCCCCTAGAGATTTTACCTATTAACTCTGAGATAAATTCGAAGGAAATGNAATTGAATGATGAAATCAGTAAAAGATCTCCTATGAAAGAGTTATTCAAAGTCACTCAATGGCTTATTCCGTGGTATACAAACAAAATGAATGAGATTCTGATGTTGGGGCAGATTATTAATGCAATTAACAGTTACCCCCTAGAGATTTTACCTATTAACTCTGAGATAAATTCGAAGGAAATGAATTATGAGCAATTTAAAATTATTGAACTGATATTTAGAAGAGAATTCGAGGATTTGTTTCAAAAGAGCTTTGAGTTGAGAGATAAGGACAAGGAAACTGAAAGATCAATGGAAGAAATTCCTGAAGAATTGGAAGATAACTTGAAACAAAAGAGTAACATAGAAGAACTTGATCCACAATCTGAATTATCTAGAGAGAATCTGATCCAAAATTTGGGAGATCATGAAGTATCATATAAAACTAATCCAAAATTTAGGAGATCATGAAGTATCATATAAAGATCCATTTCTTATAAATTTCAAGGATGGAGATCATGAAGTATCATATAAAGATCCATTTTTTATAAATTTCAAGGATGATATTAATATAAAAATTGAGAAAATTACTAGAAGAATATTGGATCTAGAAAGAATATGAGGAACAAGGATATGAGTCAATATGAAAAGGAAGAGCTGAAAGAAAAATTTAAATTCGAGGACTTTGTATGAATCTCTGGATCTGGAAAAAATTGGGCTAGCAATCAAGGATTACTTAATTGGAATTTTGATCCAGGTGGAATCATTTGTCGAGCTAGCGACGTTAAATCAAGCACTTTATGGGAGGCAACCCTTAGTTATCTGTGTGGTTTGATTTAGTATGCTTAAGAGAAATGATTGTTAGTGTTGTACTTGTTTGCTTTAGTGTGGATTGATCTGTTTGCTTGATGTTTGGTAGATGTTTGGATTGTTAGTGTTTTTGATTTACTTTTTGTGTATCATGAGGGAGATGATTCATTAAATTCTTATTATGGTTAGACTTGTATGTTCTCTTGTTGCAGTTGGATTGAAGAGTCCACTACAACTCGGGTCTCACCTGGACTTGTGTTTTACAAATGACATTACGAATTTTTACAGCAATAGTTCCATCTCAATTTTGTTACTTCCTTTCTTGGACTTTATTTTCATTTGATAGGAGTAGTAGTAAACCTATTTGATGAGTAACTTATGGATGATTTTACACTGTACTTATAATCCTTATAGGTGCTTAACTATTGGGATATGGTGATGTCTTGTGTTGGTGCTCGAGAACCAATATATCGGGGATAATCTTATCTTTGGGATTAGAATCTATAAAATCATTTATAAGCACCCAATATATTTGTGTAGGGATTCTGTTAGAAATTGGAAGTAAGTCAGTGAGATGCGATGAGATGGAGGAAGAATTGACCCCATTTATCTTGTTTATATGTTTTTGTTTGTGTTTGTGTTACAATTTATAAGAATTGAAGAACATTTTTATATTTCAATGCTAATCCATGCTATGCTAGTTAGAAGTTTGTTTAGTTAATTTCATTCTAGCATGTTTAGTTTAGATTTACTTTCTACTACATGTTTTCTATCCTAATAAATAATTGTAGATATTTTTTTGTAAAAAATTTGTGGTAGCTAGAATTTTTAACTGTTTTTCTTCCTACTTATATTTTCTGCACTAAATGTTATACATGGTAAAAATCAAAATTTGGGGGTAGGAAGAAAACTGAAATTTTACAGTGAATAAACTTCCTATTAGTTTAATATTATTGCATGCATGTTTTAGGCTAGATTTACTTTCTTATGCTGTCATTCTATCCTGATTATGCATGTATATAAATTTGATAGGATGTTGCAGTAGCTAGTAGAGTTAATTACTTTTCCTTTCTGCTACATTTTATGTAATTAAATTATAAAATATTTAAAAATTTTAGCTAGTAATTTTGTACTTATTTCAAAATTTCATTACCCACCAAATTCTCTAATGACTTATATGTATAGAAAGCTCCTAATGTTACAGACCAGGTAAAGTAGAAATTTTGAGAAGAATTACAAAAATTTCAGAATGATGAAATGCCTACAAAACTGAGGTATGATTTATATTTAGAATTTTTCTTTCCACCTATATCATTCCATATTGAAAAATTTAAGTTTGGGGGAGGGAAGAAAAGGATTAACTATTAGATGTTCTCAATTTAAATATTTTCAAAAATTATTAATTTGATTTTATGTAGTGAATAATTGAGATAACTATATTTTGTAGATATTTAAATATTATGGTAGATTTAAAGGAATATTTTTGTAATAAAAATTGATTTTGTAGATTAAGATATATAGTATAAGAGAATAAGACTATAGTTAACTATTTAAAGTAAAAGAAACTATATTTTGAAGTTATAAGAATCTTGGAAATTCATTTGAGAAGAAAAGATTGGGGCGCAATGACGTAAAAGTTATGAAATATTTATAAGGTAAAGGAATGCTTTGAGTTTCAAATTTAGAGAAAGAAAGGTGATGTTCTAAATCATTAAAGGCTATCCAGATATAGTAATCTTCACTTAAAAAAAAAGAAAAAGAAAGGATTGACAGCAATCCCTGAAAAGAAAAGAAAAATATATCAGATTGAAAGCAATCCAAATAAAAAAAGAAAGAAAAGAAAGAATATATATATATATATATATAAAAGTGAGGAGAAGCTTGAGGAGATGCCTGATCAAAATTGGCTTCACTGGACCTACCTAAAGGGAAAACATAAATACATTCCTGAACTTATATTTATGGATTAGCAACTTTTACTAATAAGAGTTCTTCACTGGACCTACCTAAAGGGAAAACCTAAATAAATTCCTGAACTTATATTTATGGAATAGATCTTTTACTAGTAGTGTTCTCATGAAGTTCCTATCATTTGAATATTCTAAGTGACTTGATATTACAATATATAGTCATTCTTAAAATGAATAGAAAACTAGAACTCTTTTTTAAGTGACTTAATATTGCAACATATAGTCATTCTTGAAATGAATAGAAGACTAGAACTCTTAGCTTGATGACTAGATAATCTTGTACCTACAGAGTTAATTTAATTACTTGAATTTTTTTTGAAATTCTTACTATGATATTTACTTAAATCAATCTTATAGTATTTCTGAATTAAAACTTTACTACAATAGATCATAACCTTTATGTAATACTAAAATTACTTGAGGACAAGTAATAGTTAAGTTTGGGAGATTTTGACCAAAGAAAAATATGTTGAGATTTTCATACCTATTTTACACTATTTTTGATGATATTGCACTTTAAAGAAGGGTATTTTTTATGTTTTGATGCAGGTATCATGAATTATGGTCATTGGAGGAAAAAGATGCAAAAACGGTGCAATTTGGAGCAAAAACGAGCAAGAAATGAAATTTTGCCCTGTCACCTTTTGATAAGTCTTTCAATGCTTAATCACTTTTACACGCAAGAAATGATATTTTGCCCTATCACCTTTCGATAAGTCTTTCGATGCTTAATCTCTTTTACACTTCTTGCATATTTTTTAATGAGATTACATTTTAAAGGAAGGTTTTTTTCATGCTTATTTTTTAGGGCTATCTGTTATGAACACAACACAACTGAAATGGGCAAAACGGAGAGAAACGGTAGAGTTGCGCAGTCTGCTCACCGACGGCGAGATTTACCCGAGAAGACCAAAAAATGACAGAAAAGCTCGCCGACAGTGCCCTCGAGCTCGCCGACGGTGCCCGGGACGATTATGGATAGATTTTTGGTGGTTATGGGCCGAAATTTAACATATTTTGATGCTTTTTGAAAGGACTCTTTATGGAAACTCTTCAAACTTCATCCCAACACTTTAAAAGAATGAATTAGGTTAGAAAAAAGGGGATTTTGTGTGAGAGGAATGTTAGGAAAAGTGTGGAAAAAACTTAGGGTTTTTAGAATAGAAGTAGAAATGTAGATTTCTACCCTTTTGGAGAGATTGCAGAGGAGATTTTGAGAGATTTTGTAAGAAGATGTTTTAGCATTGCATGGATCAACGGGAGACTTTGTGGGAGAGATATTCGTCTTTCTTTCAAAGGAAAAAAGCTAAGTATTGTGTTTTTCATTATCTTTTGATTTTTGTAAACACTTATCTAGTGGATTTGCTTCNTTTTAGGGTGACAGACTAAAATCCCCAATTTGGTTCTATTGTTTGAGTACTGAAGCGGAGATGTTAGCCCTCAGGCGAGGGGAACATGGGAGCTCCAAAGTGAGAGCCGGTATCCTCCCAGCCTAGCCACGGATTCAGTAAACAAGCATAGAATTAGTCAGTGTTCTTTATGCCTAGACCAAAGGGTAAAGAATAGGATTGCTCTTATTTGGCATATACAATATTTAATGCATCTCATTCCTTTACATTATCCAATTCATTACATAAGAATAGTAGTTTTTAATATCTCAAAATTCTCCAAACGAATTCATCCAAAAAGGGTTATCTTTAGAATTAATATTTGCATTTAGTTATAGTTACTATCTTTACATTTAACACTTGCATTTAGGAGTAGTTATTAGTTGTGTTAAACTCAAGGCTTACATTTAGGATTATCTGTTAGTAAAACCTCTTTCATCGCACTTCCAAACTAAGGACTAATAGTAGTAGATTAGAATTTGATTAAGGATCTCTTACCTTGCTTCCCTGTGGGATCGATAAACGGGACTCCGCTAGAGCCCCTATATTATTGAGCGATACGTATAATTGTGTTTGAAATGGACTTTACAAAATCATTATAAATATATAAATCTGGGTTCATAAATTCTTGCATATTAAAAGTCGCATCAAGTTTTTGGCGTCTTTGCCGTAGATTTAAATCTTCCAGCAACGGTATCAAATTTTTGTATTTTTAGATATATAAAAAAGTTGTGGTCAGTCTGCGAAACCATTTTATTTACCGACAAGTTCTCCTATTTAATACAAAAAATTAAATAGGGTTTATATTAAACTGGGTTCAGAAAAGCTTCCTATAGGGGCAAGCCCCTATAGTTAATTATATCTTAGATAACCGAAGTCACCTAAGAAAATTCTTGATAAAAATCAGGAAATGTTACTTTTAAAGAGGTCAAAAGGATAGGACTTTTCAACGAGATCGGACAAAGAGGTGTGAAAAAAAAGGGAATGACATAAATTTGGAACATTTTATTGTAGAGTCCAAAGGAGGGAGAACTAAGGGATGTCATAGATCCGGAGGATAACCTCGATGACTTCCCAAGCTATCCTGTTAGTTGGCTTCGGTTTTGAGGAGAAATTATTTGAATATTTCATCATGTTAATTTTATTTGAATAGGGCTTACATCCATGTGAAAAAATCACACGAATAGCCTGGAAGATGTGAGGATTTAGGTCGCGACGAACGACAAACTTGGAATTCTAAAATGATTTAGGGCTTATATTGTGTAGCAGGGCTATACAAAAGCCTAAAGAAAAGTTGAGGATTAATGTTTCATAAGCAAACCACCCCGAAGTCCTATGGCTTTTTTATTTAATTCTAAAGAAAGATATGTTGTTACAGGTCTTCTTACTGTTGTAGATCGTTGTCGTAGAATGCTACCCACCATGCTAGCTCCAAGCTCCTCGTCTCGACGAGTTTAAGTTTTCTAATGTGTCAGGTTATGATGTCAAATCATATGTCCTTATGGTTATGATCGTTAAATATTATGGGGCATGTTAAAGTTGATTAGAGTGATACCGGTTAGGATCCTACAGTTCCCTCGTTCTGACAATACTATTTTCTTTCAGATTCACTTAGTCCAAATGAATTTACTAAACTCAATTTAATGAGTTCCAAACATTTATTTAGTATGTGGGAAATCTTTTTAGTAACCGTAGGTTACCTCCTCCGAGGGATTCCCGATCATCCGATAGAGCCATCTTAATTTAGTTGCAACTGTTATTTTGTGATGTTTGTATTAAATTTTGAGTTATTTTATATTTTGAATGTTGTGACGGTGAAGTTTATCTTGATTGATTTTAGTTTTGATTTTGATTTTGTGATCCTAGCAGTTTTGGTTTTCATGCAGGGTGACATCGTTGCTTAACATGCAAGCTCGAGACAAGAAGTATAGAAAGGTAAATGCATTAATTTAAAAGCATAACTGTTGATTCTTCTCATTCCACCGCCTAAAAGATTAGATTTTTGCAAGGCATGTATATAATTTTGTAAGGAATTTAAATTACAAAAGTAGATGAAGGTTTAGCTACCAAACCCCAAGTTATGATTTTATTGAATCTCAGAAGATCCTAATGGATGATTTTAGAGCAAAAAATGGCAAGTCCAATTTGCCCTGCAGAATCTCCAATAGATTTCAAAATGCTCGAGGCATGACTCTAGATCACTTTCAAGATCTCTTGAAATATTCCGAGTTCACTTTGGACTTATCATATTGTTCCATTAATCATCTGAGGTTGAAGTTTGACTACCCCGTTGCTCAGTGAAACTTGACAATTTAATTATCTCGAGGATATGGTACTCAATTAATTGATTGATGCTTCATTTAAGAGTTATGTGAGTGGGTGTCCCTAGGACATGTTTAAGTCATTTAAGTATTATGGTGCCCACAACTAAGTTCAGGTTTATAATGTTTAAAGATGTTAATCACCAATCATATCATCTTCTAAATCTAATCAATTGAGTTTAGACATTGAGCCTAGGTCACTACTTAGCCTTTAACAATCATGATAAGTGAAATGGTGATTATCAAAATTTTTTTATTTAAGTGATCAACATCTTATCAAATGGTCAAACCATCCTCAATTTTGGGCTTAAGAAAAGTAAATTATCATCATTCCGACTTAAGCCCGTCACTTAAGAATCATTTGATCTTAATTGACTTCCAAGTCATGAAGATTAGGAGGATTATGATTTTTTTGATGTTGTGCAAGGGTGGCGAGTGAGTTTCTACCTTTTAACCTCATTGTATTTCAATCATCCAAACATATTTATCAAGATCAAAATACACATTTTCCCTTGGTTAATCCTAAATTTTATTAAGGCACTAAAGTCTAAAATTACCACTTTTCCCTTAGGGTACTTCACTTCATAACTCACTAAGAATAACCCAAATGACTTTGAGGGTCTAGAGTGTCATATCCATGAGTTAATTATAATGTTAGAGGAGAATATATGGACTTCTTAAAATTTAATTTAAATTAAATATTTACTTAAACCCATAAAATAGGATTCCTTATAAATTGATTTATTTGACTTTTTCAAAATAAAGTTTTTTATTTATGAGAAAATTATTAGAGGTTTCTTCAGGTCAGAAAAATACTTAGACAGAATTTCATGATTTTTTGAATTATTTTTTCATAATAATTTTAATAGGAAAATGAAGAAAATCCACTTTTAAGCCTTTAAAATTTATTTTCAACTTAGGAAAATTAGGAAAATTAGGAAAAATTTAATGAGTTCCAAGTGATCAAAGATCACATTTTGAAGTATTTTGATATTTTTGGGATTTCTTAATTTTTTTAATTATTTTAAAATTCAAAATAAAGCTTAAAAATTAAGTATTCTCTAAAAAATAATTTTTACTTTTCCCAAATGTCTCTTATCACAAGGAACTCAGAAAACCACTTTTCATAATTTTCTCAAATGTATTTAATTTAATATAATTATTGTTGTACAAAAGTACAAGGTTCGTTAGAAAATCAACTGTAATACTTAAACCAAATCAAATAATTCTCAGATTTTTACAGTGGATAAACATGATTTTTATGAACAATATTGGATTAATTTTGTTGATTTTTGAAAAGTATATAATTTACAAAAATTAACACAAGATATTTACATTTAATTTTATATAGAAATTTTACAAGTTAATTCAAGACATTATTATTTTTTTCCTAGACTTCTCTGATCACAAGAAACCTACTAAAATTATTCCCATAATTTTTCAAATGATATTTTTATTTATATAATTAAAATAAGCCAAAATGGCCACCCTAGCTTAAAAATTAGGACTAGAAGCATAGAGATGTCCTCTGACCTTGGAAAAATCAGAAAACTTCTCCTTTGGGATGAGAAATAAGCCTTAAACATTTCAAGCCATGGCAAACAATGTCTTATAATAATGAAATAAAATACTCCAGGAGGTATTTAATTCATTAAAAATCAGGGAATAAGAAAATAATTTTTATTTTTAGTCCATATTATTCTCCTCTATTCAGTGAGTAAGAGAGTACTTTTTTTATAATTTTTCTAGAGAAAGAAATGGATTTTTGAAATTTAAGCATTTAAAATAATTCAAAAATCCCTATTTTTCTACTTATCCAAGCGGCGCTAACTGGATTCTACGACGGCTCCGAACTCACACGCAGCGCTCCACTATTCGACGTCGTCATCCACCTCAGCTGCCACGCAGCCCACAGTTCACGCACCAAGAATTTGTCCTACTCGATCTCCTCTGTTGATGAAATAAACGCGCCATCACACGGCTCTCGTTATCATCCCCAAGTGACCTAACTTGTAAGCCATTCGCACTAAAACTTTAAGATCTTTGTCTAGACTCAACCAAATCACATGGGGTTTATTTCTAAACCTTCATCTACTCAAGACAAACACATCTATATGGTTAATCAAGTATAAAATCAAGCCATTACAAATGGAGAATCAAAATAAGCTTGAGCTAAGGTTAGAGCTCAATACCTTTGTCTGAGAGGGGAGGCTTCAATCAAATGGTTGTAGTAGCTTCGATTGGATCCAACGAACCTCTAGATGAAGTCTCAAGCCCCGATGAATTGTTTAGAGGTTAGGACCAATATGTGAAACTTCAAGTTGAGCAAAGAGGAGTTTAGAGTTTCTAATGGTGAGAGTTCCTTTTCTAATTTTTTAGGAATAGTCATTAGGAAAGTCCTATGGCTAGACCTTATGCTACTAAAGAGAAAAAACTAAACCTCAACCAAAAGTGAGGTCAAAAAAGCACTTTGTTAAGATTACCTTGAGTAATCTTATGCCCTCTAAGGTGTCTACTATAGGCCCTCCTCTGAAGAAGAGGAGTTGTGCTCATGGCATCTCTTTTGCTATAGTTGCTCGTGTCGGTACTACCCTTCCTTCGAGGGAGAGGCAAATGTCAAATGAGGATGCATTTTAGTGCCCTTCTACATTTCAGTCTCTCGAGTGGCCCTTACATGTTTTTGAGGATTTCTATTCCACCAGATGTTGCATCATCTAAGAGTACTAGATGTGCTTCTAAAGCATCACCTTTTGATGAGATGTCTTTTGTCCTAGTTTTCATTAAGTAGGGTCACTCGGAGGCTTCTCTTGGCCTCAAGTTAGGTAGAAAGGTCTAAAATACTAGGAACAGGTTGTTACAATCTAGAAAATAGGATTATCAAAAGATTCCTTTGCTTACTTTGGTTCTAGCGTGAAATGACACTCAAATATCATCGGCTGAGAATCATTTCTCTATCCTTTGGCTATGTAAGTTATGTCCCATTACAATTTATTTCAGTTCTGGCTTGAGATGATGCTCAAATCTCACATGTTGAGAAACTTTTCTTTTTCTTCTAGCTATGTGCTAAGCGGATCATGTCCTCACTACAACTTACTTTGGTTCCAGGTTGGGATGACACTGAAATCCCACTGACTGCGAATCAATTTTGTGTCCCCTAGTTGTGTGGGCCATGTCCCTACCAAAAATTTTTTTGGCCCCAGCTCGGGGAGATATTTAAGTCATGTCAGCTGAAAATCATTTCTCTATCCTTTGGATATGCGGACTATGCCCTCACCATGACTTGTTTCGTTTCTAGCCTGGAATGACTCTCAAATCCCACTGGCCAGGATTCATCTCTTTGTCCTCTGGCNTTTTTGGCCCCAGCTCGGGGAGATATTTAAGTCATGTCAGCTGAAAATCATTTCTCTATCCTTTGGATATGCAGACTATGCCCACACCATGACTTGTTTCGTTTCCAACCTGGAATGACTCTCAAATCCCACTGGCCAGGCTTCATCTCTTTGTCATCTGGTTGTGTTGATCATGTTCCCACCACTACAAGCATATGTGGTGGTCCATAGGTAGGTTGGTTGTAAACTTTGGGATTATGAAAGAGTCATTTGAACTTGTTGAAGTGGGCATCCACAAGATACATCATTATATTCTGTAGAGACAATGTAGAGGAAGAATTTTCTATTAGGGAAAATACAAAACTCTTCAAAGGTTATGACATGTATTTTATCTGTATGCAACCCTTTTAAATATATGAGGTGGCTTTCAAGGATAAAATTTCATGGTGAGTTGTTTATAATTTTTCCAATGGTCCAAGTGTCTCAAGCCATTACACTTCTAGATGATTTGACATGCAATGACTGGGAGGATGTAGGAATCGACCATGATTATGTAATTCTGAACAAAACAATGAACTCCTAGAATTAATCCATTGCAATCTATTTTTTCTCATTAAGCCGCCATTACTTGGAGTGTGGTGTTGTAGTTATTTAGAAGTCATATTTTTTTATGTGCATTTAGTCAATGAAGCTGTTTGTATTTCCTGCGTCCATAAGGATGATCACCTTATTTTTTATTTTTTTAGGGAAAGGATTCATGTAACTGGCTCAACTTAGTAGGATAAAGGTTTTTTGTTGTCGTCGTTGTTGTTATTATTTTTTTTAGCATTCCTTAGAGTTATATGATTTATGGGAGGTTTGTTCCGACAATAGCATGGCGTGAAACTTTCGAAAGGGTATTTAACTCCTCTTCCTAGTCAAATATATTAGTAACCTTCTACTCAAGAAATGGTGGTTGGGTATCATAAAGTGTTGTGGTGGGGGGAGTATTGGCTTTGTTTGAGATAATATTACAATTTAATTTAAACTTTTATTCGATCAGTTGAGCAATTCTAATGGCATTCATTGGTGTTCTTGGGTTCTCAAGTTTGACATCCATGCGAATGTCGTATTGTAGTTTGGAAATGAAGCTCCTTGCTAGTAAATATTTGAGTAAGCCATCTACTTGGTGTTATGTCTTCTTGAAGGCCTCTTGATATGCAAATATTGTGGATTTTTGTCTAAGGCAAGTAAGAGCTTTCATGGATTGTCCTACTTAGTTTGGCCAAAGAAAAAAAAATGATTAATTGAGTAAATTTTCCCTAAGAGAGGGTACCACAAAAATTTGTAAGTCATTGATGCCACAAGTTTGCAATCCCTTCAATATAGAAGAATGCTAATTCCACTTGTTGATTTGGGATGATATTTTTAAATTCAAAATATTGCTTTGCCTTATAGATTCATCCCAATGGGTCCTCAACATTAAATTGTGGCAAAGCCAATTTTAAGTGTTGATATGGCAGTTCGTTGACAAAGGTCATAAGTTTTCCAGACATGAAATGTGTTGTTTCCTCGGGCAAAAGGGGCTGATGCCAGTTCTTGTCGAGAAGTCAAGGAGAGTCCCTGTGCTTGAAGCTCAAATATGATAATTTGGAAAGCCTCATTCAATTGGTCAATACCGGACTCATGACAAGACAAGATTTCATGGACTTCATTATGAAATTCTTGGTTATTTTCCACAGGTATCCATAGTACCACTTGGTACCTGACAACTAAGAGAAAAAAATGCACCTAGAAAATATCTGTAGCTTTGGTCTCTAACCACCCTCAAATACAACTTCCACCATTAGTACAATCTTTTATATAACCAATACAACAATATCCTATTACTAACCGAAAGATCTATTACACAACTATTTTGATTAACAACTAATTATTAATAGAACTATCAATTAGTGATAACTACATTGACTGACTTCTCAATCTCTCAATATGGTGCTCCTGAAGTTCGGATTAGGGCTAGATATCATTCATCCCTATCTTATTTTTCTTTTGGTGTTATATTAGGTCTACTATAGCATGAATAATGTCTCATTAGAATGATTGTGCAAAAAATATAAAAAAAAAAAGTGAATCCCAGACCAAAAAGCATAAGATCTAAATCAAAAATCCTGTCCTCATCAAAGTTCAATAAACAAATAACAAAAACAGAAACAAAGCAACAAAGAAAACGTCACGTAGATTCCCTCATGGAAATAATCAGNAATAACAAAAACAAAAACAAAGCAACAAAGAAAACGTCACGTAGATTCCCTCATGGAAATAATCATTCGTCTATAAGCAGAATAGGCCATTCCTTCACCCATAAACCGTACGCCACACAGTTGCCTTCCAAATTATTTATCAAACGCTGCATCTACAAGAGGCTTTGCCGCGACGTTGCGATTTTGATGCGTAGCAAAAANGCCATTCCTTCACCCATAAACCGTACGCCACACAGTTGCCTTCCAAATTATTTATCAAACGCTGCATCTACACGAGGCTTTGCCGCGACGTTGCGATTTTGATGCGTAGCGAAAGCAGCGAGCATTTTGTGACGGAGCAGCTGTAAAAAACATCTACTCGCAGTCGCTGTCGTCTCCGGCACGAGCACGCACCCATGTGGCTCCCGCTCCCTTGTTGTCACTGCAAATCCTACACGTGCCGTGCCAGTGATGCGAATATAGGGTCAGTTTCCCGCCGTCCTTGATCATGTGTCTCGTCACACTATGGTCCGGCTCGAGATTCTGAGAGAACGGGCCGGGCCCGGGTTGAGTGTATGTGCGTATTGATAATATTATGTGATGAATATCATTATTATATTATTATAATATCATTAAATTCTTATTTATTCACATTTTTTTTATTCCAATTTAATAGTTTTTAGAGGTGGGGGATTCATGGTGCAAATACTACATTCGATCCGGACTTGATTTTGATTTAACGCCGCGTGTCAAGTGGGCCCACCACAATATATTGGAATTCGTCAATGTTAAAATTTATGACGCCCAGTTGACATGTGACGTCTTACTATTAGACTCATGATCTAATATTTTTTTCCCAATTCATGGCGGTCCATGGCGTCTTTCACGTTTTGTGAGGAAGGGATGTTGGATGGCATGTGGGTCGGGGCGGGCTCGGTGCTCCTCAGGCTTATCTCGGTTCGGCTTCTATGCTTGTGACCCTCGTTATGAAATATTGATTGCATTTAAGGAAAAAAAAAATCATTGCAGTCTTCCTCATGTGGGCTATAGAGCACTTCACTCCTTGAGGGGGAAAAAATGATTTTTAATGCTCTTTTATCTATAAACGTTAATAATGATTTAGTTTTTTTGGTTGAATGAAGAATTATTGTAGTTTCAATAAGTATATACTTCACTACTAAATTTAGATACATAGTATTTATATTTTTAAATAATATGTCCACACTCAGGACCGCGAAGCTTACATCAATGAACAAGCATCAATAAATAAGAGAAGCATATAATCTCAACAGATTATCACCACATACCCATGGTTCAATACAACTCGAACCATTGGAACAAGAGACAACTCTCACCAAACATTGAAGTGGCATTTGTTGACCAAATATATCTGCCAACCCAAGGATTATAGGTCCTCATCGACCGAACGGTTGGGTAGCCAAACCATAGGCTCCATTTTGTTTTATATGCACACAATATCCTATAATACCCCCAAAAAAATAAGGGCAATCATGTAATTATCCACTTCATACCTCTTACATATAAAAACGATAGTCATTTCTACTATAAGGGGTTAACCAGTTACCTTTAAAGAATCAGATTCTTACTGTGCACACGCAAACACTCTCTCCTTGTATGAATATCTCTCATGTTTTATGTTATATTCTTTGAGTGTACAAATTCAAATTCAATAAATAATAAATAACTTTTTTGATTGGTGATAAAAAACAATTTTAATTAGGAATTATTTTAACTAATGGAAAGAATTAGTTGACAATTTCAATAGCATATAACAAACTAAAATTTAGTTGTTGCATGACATATTGGATAATAAAAATTATTAATTGACTTTTCTAAAATAAAATTATTAAGGGAATAATACTCAACTCGTTATATATTATTTATTTGACATGTACGCTTACTTTATATGGAAGCCAATAAGGATATCGTCGCATATCTTGGAAAACTTCAATACCACTCCACAGAAAATATCCCTCATGTTGATGAAGTCTCCAGCATCAAAGTGGTTAAAAGTATTGAATTAACATATGATTTTTTAATGCCAAGTGTCAATTTTCTAATGGATGGAACGTGTGTGCCAGCCTGGTTCCCGAAGCATCCATCAACTTTCTCCACAATTGCTGTGATATTAATTTCGGGTCAATTGTATTGGGGGATCAGCAAGGGAACTTGTGGGTAAATCGATCGGCCTACCGGCCGGTAATCTTACCCGCATTTCATATGGTGAAGATGCACCGCGGCGTTTTTATAGTTGATATNTCAATTGTATTGGGGGATCAGCAAGGGAACTTGTGGGTAAATCGATCGGCCTACCGGCCGGTAATCTTACCCACATTTCATATGGTGGATGCACCGCGGCGTTTTTATAGTTGATATTTTTATCTTGTTGTGCTTCACAATTTGAATTCGAGGGAAATGTTTGATTTTGAATGGATGGGAAAAGTACAGGAATGTGATGAAATGTTCAGACGGATGGTAGTAGATTATATATATATATATATATATATTAATAGCATAGAGCAAACTATAACATATTAACATCAAATAAAACCCAAATTTGCTTTTGTTTAGCTTATCTTTTTCTGTTAGATAAATGATTATGATAGAATTTAAATTCAAACTTAAAATTTTATTAAAAAAAAACTCGAGAAACTTAGATTTATTTTTTTATTAGATCGAATTTCCAAATCCTCNCTTATCTTTTTCTGTTAGATAAATGATTATGATAGAATTTAAATTCAAACTTAAAATTTTATTAAAAAAAAAAACTCGAGAAACTTAGATTTATTTTTTTATTAGATCGAATTTCCAAATCCTTTTATTTATGAAAGAGATCCTTTTATTTATAGATCATAAGGGTAACTAGAAAATTACATCATTGTCTATTGAAGTTACAAGTTATTATGCCCTTGAGTGTTATTGATTATTATTTCCCTAGGAATTACGGGCTATTATACCCTTGGTAGTTATCAGTTATTATTGTGTTCATTAGCACCTTGGCATATATCTGACACCCATTCATATCTCTTGCACATTTTCATTACTAGTTCATCCGACGATATGGCCAGGTTCATCCGACGATATGGCCAGCTAATCGACTAGGATGGCNGATCCTTTTATTTATAGATCATAAGGGTAACTAGAAAATTACATCATTGTCTATTGAAGTTACAAGTTATTAAGCCCTTGAGTGTTATTGATTATTATTTCCCTAGGAATTACCAGCTATTATGCCCTTGGTAGTTATCAGTTATTATTGTCTTCATTAGCACCTTTCCATATATCTGACACCCATTCGTATCTCTTGCACATTTTCATTACTGGTTCATCTGACGATATGGCCAGCTAATCGACTAGGATGGTCGACCGATCTCTGCTACCGTTGGCATTTTTTCAGACATACAATGTGAAATATTTTTTTGGCCAAAATTTAATCTGAGTATCATGATTCAATAACTTTCCTGCTATTAGTAAGTATGGATTTAATCAACTTGAAATTGTCGGCCAGAACTATTGCACAAATTCAGTGTTTTTTTT
>JXCR01145425.1:10729-24030 GCA_002079205.1 Phalaenopsis hybrid cultivar | reverse complement strand
GTTATCAAGTAAAATAAAACTTTGTGATTAAGTCTCGAATATCGAATTCATAGGAAAATGGATATATGCTTTTTAGGAATTTAGAAATTTTAGATGACAAAAATCTACTTAGCAATATATTCTTACTTAAACTTAAGATGCTATAGTAAGAATGAAAATTCGATTCTTTTTGTAATTTTTTGGTTTATGAAAATAAAGTAAGCAACTAATTAACTTAACTAAACACTTGCAAGATGATGGTGATATGAATAAAATATTTTTTTCCTTTTCATGAATCAGTAATAAGTAGAGAAATTCTATTTTGGAAGTATTCTAAATGTGTTGTGCCAAATAGGAACAATTATAGTCTTTACCCTTACTTGAGATGCTATAAAGAACATTTGTTAATCTATAGTTTGAATAGTCTTGAAGACCGGCTAGGTAGAGAATATACTAGCTCTCACTCTAGAGTTCCATTATCTCCCTCCACCTGGAGGCTAACATCTCGTATCAAAACCTAAAATTATAAATCAAATCAGGGGCTTTAGCCTGTCATTCTAAAGTCCTCTAATTATACACCCTTGAAAATTTTATTTCCCTATTTATCTGCACTCAACCCCATGAACTACATTCTCATCCATGAAATCAATATGTGATTCTAACCATTTATTAACTGAGACAATACCATCTCGGATCTTACATATTCTCACAATAGGTATTAACATCTTAATTGGCCAAATCAAGATGTAAATGAAGTGCAAGGTTTCAAATCATCACAACTTCTTCCAAAAATGAAGCCTAATACTTCACACAACTTCCTTTCAACACTTAATCGCTTATCATTTTAAGAAAAAAAATAAAGTAAACTACTTAGAATCCATGGAGAAAACACAACTACAAATGAGTTTAAAAGTAGAAATCATGCATATAAAAAAGAATCTAAATTAAAACCATGTGTAGTCACCAAGATAAACACTATCTCAATTTCTCTCTACCAAATGTCTTGAAATTTCTTTGAATTCTCTTTCTTCACTTACAATACAAACTAACACTCAAAATAAAAAGTGGATTGGCCTGCGACGGCGACGGNAACTAGGGTTCAAATTAGGACTAATGTGGGTTAGAACTAAAAAGTAGGCTAAATCTAAGTTGGATTAGACTTTGGATTTTGGTTTAAATAGGCTAAATCTAAAAGGGTGACTAAGTCTAAGTTATGTTAGACTTAGGGTGTTTAGGTTCAATGTACGTTAGACCTAAAAGGATGTTTGATGATGTTTGGGTCTAATGTAGGTTAGCCCCAAGAGGATTTGTTGATGTTTGGATCTAATGTAGGTTGGTCCCATTGGTTGGGGTTAGGTATAATGTAAGTTAGACCTAAAGGGTTGGACTGAGTCTAAGTTTGGTTAGACTTTATGTTCAGATTAAGTGTAATGTGGGTTAGACTTAAAAAGATGACCATATCTAAGTTAGGTTGGACTTGGGGTTTGGGTTTAGGTCCATTGTAGGTTGAACCTAAATGTTGGCTAAGTTTAGGTTGGGTTAGACTTCGGATTTAGATTAGGTCTAATGTTGGTTAGACCTAATAAAACACTGGGCTTACTCAGGTCTAGTATGGGCTAAACCCATTGATAAATCCAAGCTGATTATGAGTCATGTCAAGCCTGATTGTGGTTCAGGCTTAACCCCAATTCGATTGGGTCCAATTATGGGCTCACTTGGATTAGGCTAAGCCATGTTACACTAAAACCAAGTTTATGCTTAACTTGGTTTAACCCAGAGCTATTAAGGGTGACTTCATGGTTCAGAGGGTAACCATGATGTTAACCCCTTAAGACCAAAGCTTTAATGTTGGTTTAATTTTTCAAACCAAATTTGAGAAAAATTTGGGCTCAAGTGTAAAATTTTAATCTTACAATTAATTTTTTAATTTTTTATTCTAAGGTTTTCAAAAGTGGAAATTTTTATTTTAGGGATTAATTTCGTTACCCTAAGTTCCTTGTTAATTTTCATTTTTTTTTTGAAATTTTTATTTTTTTATTTCCATTTTTGTAGTTATTTTTCAAAATAATTACCATTTTGATAGAAAATTTGTCATTTCAAGTTTGGTCATTTACCTTGCAAAAATCAGAGAATGTTTCCAAGATTAGAGGGAAGCTTCCATCTAAATTCTAGATTTTTCCTCCAAATAATTAATTTATAATAATTAAAATACTCTTTTGAGTATTTAATTAATTAAAAATTAAATATAAGCTAATTATTTTTATTTTTTTATTATTTTATCCTCTGTCCACTGAGTTCAGAGGTGTTTTTATTTCATTTTTATGATTTTGCTACAAGTTTTGAATTTTTAAAGGTTTATTTAACTCTTTGGATTTAAATAAATCAAAAATTCTGATTTATTCACTTATCCACGAGACACTGACTTGATCCTCGGAGTCTTAGAATGTCCGTGCAATGCTCTGTGATTGGTTGTACTTCCCTGCAGTTTGGTGCTTNTGAATTTTTAAAGGTTTATTTAACTCTTTGGATTTAAATAAATCAAAAATTCTGATTTATTCACTTATCCACAAGACACTGACTTGATCCTCGGAGTCTTAGAATTTCCGTGCAATGCTCTGTTATTGGTTGTACTTCCTTGCAGTTTGGTGCTCTGATTTAATCTCTGTCCTTTGTTTTTAATACATAGAAACATACAACATCTTTTCATCATCCCCATGGAATAGAGAATTGTAAATCGTATGTGATTAAACCCTAAGATCTCACTCAATTCTTACCAAAATCAATCGAAATTTATTCATATAGCTTCATCTAAGCTAGACGAACATATCTATATGATTCAATGAGTATAGAGTGTTCATCTCTATCACAAAGAACCAAACCTGAAGCTAATTTTATGGATTTTTATCCACACCTTGCCCCAAGGTGTTTGGACTTGATTGGGCTTCATAGAGATTTTCACCTTGATGTCACGNTAATCTCTGTCCTTTGTTTTTAATACATAGAAACATACAACATCTTTTCATCATCCCCATGGAATAGAGAATCGTAAATCGTCTGTGATTAAACCCTAAGATCTCACTCAATTCTTAACAAAATCAATCGGAATTTATTCATATAGATTCATCTAAGCTAGACGAACATATCTATATGATTCAATGAGTATAGAGTGTTCATCTCTTTCACAAAGAACCAAACCTGAAGCTAATTTTAGGGATTTTTATCCACACCTTGTCCCAAGGTGTTTGGACTTGATTGGGCTTCATAGAGAGTTCCACCTTGATGTCACAAACCTCCTCCTTTCTTCAATTTAAACTAAAATTTTTCTAGCTATAAGCTGGACCAAATAGTGGCTTGGGTTGGTGTTAGGATATGTTGGAGAGCTCGGGAAGCCCTAATTTTGATTAAGAAGATCGTCTTGAGGCTTAGGAAATCTTCTTGAGATTGAAATTTGAATTTTGAAAGTGTTCATGTCAAGGTTGAAAATTGTCCTGGGTTAANTTCTTCAATTTAAACTAAAATTTTTCTAGCTATAAGCTGGACCAAATAGTGGCTTGGGTTGGTGTTAGGATAGGTTGGAGAGCTCGGGAAGCCCTAATTTTGATTAAGAAGATCGTCTTGAGGCTTAGGAAAGCTTTTTGAGATTGAAATTTGAATTTTGAAAGTGTTCATGTCAAGGTTGAAAATTGTCCTGGGTTAGGGTAGAGAAAAGTTTGTTAGTGGTGGTGGTGTCCTGAAGACATGAGGGATTGATTACCTAGGTTAAGAAGTACATTTTTTTATGTTGAGAGGCAGAAGTTTAAGAGGTTTAACAGGGAGTTTGATGGTGTGTATAGGCTCTCGGGTTCCTTCCTTAAGTAGCTATGAGAGGCCATGGGAGAACTTAGCTATGATTGAAAATTTTTGGCAGCTCCTTAGAGAGTTCTTAGAGGAATTTTAGAAGATTTTGGGAGTGGAGGGAAACTTTTCAAGTTTCCATGGCGGCTTGACCATGGTGGTGAGGATAGATATGATTGAGGCATGGGAGAGAGCTCTAAGCTGATTAGAGGCTTCTTAGATGGATAATACAAATCTGAGATGATTTGGCTTGACCCATCAAAGATTTGTTCAAGGGGCCTTGGGCTAGGTGACTGATGCGGGCAGATTTAGTGTGTTAATTTTATAATTATTTTTCAATATTACAAAATTCACGCGACATATATAATAATATATATGCAATGTAATTCGAACAAAAGTAATTTTTAATAAAAATAGGTTATCTTTAAAACTCTCTTAAACTGTTAAATCTTCATTTAAAATAACGCAAGTATACGTATCACTCAAGTTATAAAGGGCTCTAATGGAGTCCTGGATATCGATCCCATAGAGAAGTTGAAAATGCCTATAAATAGTTCTTAAGATTATAATTATAATTTAAACTAAAAAAGTAAAGTGCGAAGTTTGAATATTAACTGCTAAAGTGAATTTTTTTTTAAAATGCAGATAAAAGACAAAGTTAACTAAACCAGAAACTAAACTTTCAAAAGTAAAATTACGAAAACTAAATGAAATTTTTGTTGATGAAAAGTTCAAATTTAAGAAAGCATTGTTCCCCTTATAATGAGCATATGGATTGTGAAAAAATTAAAATCATTTGAAAATATATATATATATATAATAAATAGGAGCAATCTTATTCTTTACCCTCTTCCGAGTGCTATAAAGAACATTGACTAATCTAGAGTTTAGTCCCTAATTCTGTGGTTAGGCCGGAAGGATACCGGTTGCCACTCTAGAGCTCTCCTTACTCCCTCCCCTAAGGGCTAACAATCTCGCATTAGTTTCCAAGAAACTAAACTAAATTATAGATTTTAATCCATCACCTTAAAATCTCCAATTCTGCATCTAACAAAGTATATTTTCCTATTTATTTTCACCCTACTCCATAGATGACATACTCTCTCATGTAATCAAATGTGATTCCCCTTATGTTGTAGAAATCATAGCCCTTTTGGAACATATATTTCTCAATAAATTTTAACATTTCAATTGGCCAGATTAAAAAGTAAATGAAGATTGGAGTTCAAATCATCCTAAATTATTAATATTTAAAACCATCGAAAACAAAATTACTTCTTCACAAAACCATATTTCAAAGTAAGGAGAAGGATAAAGAAGACTACTCAGAATTCATAAGAAGGATACGACAAAACACAGATTTCATATATAAAAATAAGTCACAAAATAAAAAGAAATAAAAGACACAACTTATCTCACAATCCTTCCCAAGCAAATCCCTAGAAGTTCTCTCTGAACCTTTCTCTCTTTACAAGCAGTCTCAGTTCTCTCTTAGAAGTGTAATGAAAAAGAAATCTCTCACATTTTCTCTTCTCGCACAACCCTAGAAGAAAACATTCAAGCCATTAATATCTCTGTCTATCTCTTCTGCTTGCCTTTCATGCCACCGCCTTTCTCTCTCTTTCACGTCACACCCCTTTCTCTCTCTTTCACGTCACACCCCCACTCCTTGAAGTCTTCTTCTTTTATTAGGGACTGCCTCCTTCCAAATTCCCTCCAAAAGTTTCCTCCAAAATTCCACTCTTCTGAATTCAAAAGATAGTCATTTAATTNCCTAGAAGAAAACATTCAAGCCATTAATATCTCTGTCTATCTCTTCTGCTTGCCTTTCATGCCACCGCCTTTTTCTCTCTTTCACGTCACACCCCCACTCCTTGAAGTCTTCTTCTTTTATTAGGGGCTGCCTCCTTCCAAATTCCCTCCAAAATTCCACTCTTCTGAATTCAAAACATAGTCATTTAATCCAAGAGACATATCCCTTCATAATAGAACCTTCCAAAGTGTCTAGGTGCTTAGAACAAGTGTCCCTTTAAAAATTCACGCAAAATTCATCTCGAACCGCCTTAATATACAAAAAGTCATCTCTGGTGCATTGATCCGGACTTTTTATATAGATGTAAAATGTGATGTATGTGATTATATGCTTAATTTACTTAATAGTTATTCTTAATTTGCAATAAAGCCAAAAACTTGATCCCGAGCAAAAGCTAGGTAATTTTTCAACTATGAAGTAAAGAAGAATACATATATAATTTTAAATATGGGAAACTATGCAAGTATATGTATCGTTATCAAGTAAAATAAAACTTTGTGATTAAGTCTCGAATATCGNTTTAACAAATCACGCAAAATTCATCTCGAACCGCCTTAATATACAAAAAGTCATCTCTGGTGCATTGATCCGAACTTCTTATATAGATGTAAATTGTGATGTATGTGATTATATGCTTAATTTCCTTAATAGTTATTCTTAATTTACAATAAAGCCAAAAACTTGATCCCGAGCAAAAGCTAGGTAATTTTTCAACTATGAAGTAAAGAAGAATACATATATAATTTTAAATATGAGAAACTATGCAAGTATATGTATAGTTATCAAGTAAAATAAAACTTTGTGATTAAGTCTCGAATATCAAATTCATAGGAAAATGGATATATGCTTTTTAGGAATTTAGAAATTTTAGATGACAAAAATCTACTTAGCAATATATTCTTACTTAAACTTAAGATGGTATAGTAGGAATGAAAATTTGATTCTTTTTGTAATTTTTTGGTCTATGAAAATAAAGTAAGCAACTAATTAACTTAACTAAACACTTGCAAGATGATGGTGATATAAATAAAATATTTTTTTCCTTTTCATGAATCAGTAATAAGTAGAGAAATTCTATTTTGGAAGTATTCTAAATGTGTTGTGCCAAATAGGAACAATAATAGTCTTTACCCTTACTTGAGATGCTATAAAGAACATTTGTTAATCTATAGTTTGAATAGTTTTGAAGACCGGCTAGGTAGAGAATATACTAGCTCTCACTCTAGAGTTCCATTATCTTCCTCCACCTGGAGGCTAACATCTCATATCAAAACCTAAAATTATATATCAAATCGGGGGCTTTAGCCTGTCATTCTAAAGTCCTCTAATTATACACCCTTGAAAATTTTATTTCCCTATTTATCTGCACTCAACCCCATGAACTACATTCTCATCCATGAAATCAATATGTGATTCTAACCATTTATTAACTGAGACAATACCATCTTGGATCTTACATATTTTCACAATAGGTATTAACATCTTAGTTGGCCAAATCAAGATGTAAATGAAGTGCAAGGTTTCAAATCATCACAACTTCTTCCAAAAATGAAGCCTAATACTTCACACAACTTCCTTTCAACACTTAATCGCTTATCATTTTAAGAAAAAAAATAAAGTAAACTACTCAGAATCCATGGAGAAAACACAACTACAAATGAGTTTAAAAGTAGAAATCATGCATACAAAAAAAGAATCTAAATTAAAACCATGTGTAGTCACCATGATAAACACTTATCTCAATTTCTCTCTACCAAATGTCTTGAAATTTCTTTGAATTCTCTTTCTTCACTTACAATACAAACTAACACTCAAAATAAAAAGTAAATTGGTCTGCGACGGCGACGACAACAACTTAGATGGATGATGGTTGTAAATTTGATGGATGCCTAGCCTCCTCTCTTGAAAAATTTGAGTCTTCTCTTATAAAATCCTAAGGGGTGTCTTGGTGTATCTTCAAAAAGGTGTTTTCATTCAATGAATCTTCTAAAAGTTGCCTCCTTAAAAGCCAATTGAATGAATTTTTGTGTCTATGGGCTGGTTCCCACGTATTTACCAAGGGTTACTTCAAACACCTCCTCAAAAATTCATTCAAATTAAATAATTCATCTCATAACTACTTCTGACGCTTAAGCGCGGGGTACCTGGCGCTTAAACGCTACTTCTCTGGCGCTTAAGAGCTGATGCTGGGCGCTTAGGCGCCCCCAGTTCATTTTTGCACCTTTCTTCATTTTTGCTCAAAATTTGACCCTTTTTCACTCATTTTAGCATTTTTCATCCATTTGATTGTGTCTGAAAGAAAAACACACAAATACCTTTCATTAAAGCGTAATATCTCAAAAATAGGTATAAAAATGTGTACAAAAACACTATATATTTTAGGTGTATCACGCATCATGCACCAAAGCTAGCGCATCACAGGCTAGCTCTCTATCAAACGACACATCATGCATCAGATTCCCAAAATTTGTTGTTTTGGCTCCAAATTTTGTCCTTTTTGCTACTTTTGCTTTAAATGCCTAAAAATGTTATACCTGCAACAAAAACACAAAAATACTTTTTTTAAGTGTAATATCATAAAAAATAGGCATACAATACATACTTAGAACAACATATTATTTTGGTATATCAGTGACATGTGTCTCTCCCATGGATGAGTCATGTTAGATGATACCAAGCGACCAATTAAGGGTTGGATTTGCCCTGGTTTAGCTTGGTGTGTCACTCATGTGTTATGGTTAGTGGGTATTGGGTCATAAGTGACCCATTAGGAGTGATCCATGGGCCATGGGTTTGGGTTGGGTCTTGTTTCAGGGTTTTGGATTTGGGCTAAATGGGTTAGGTTTTCCTTTTAGCTTATACTCTAATGGAATTTAAAAATCAACCTAATTAATTAATTAATTAAGTGAATTATGGGGTTTGACCCCATGGTGGAAATTGGGTCCCTTATATTGTGTGGTGTCATGAACAAGTTGGGTGAGGCTCAATTGGATGAGGATGTGGTCAATTGGCCTAAATTTGGTCAAAATTAGGGGCGCAATTGATTTTGACTATCCCATTGTGCCATCAAAATTTGGATTCAAAAGGGCACATTAGGGTTTAAGGTAATTTTTAAGGTTTAGTAGGGCTAGGGAGGCCTTTGGTGAGGCTAGGGATCAATTTAGGTAGGCCCCTCTCCCAAGGTGGATTTCATGATCAATGTGGTTCCCAGGGTCCATAGGCAAGTCCCTAGGGTTTTGGGTTGATTTGGGTGACCTAGAGCATGTCTAGCTCGTGGTGGTAAATTTGGATTCTTCACCTAGTCAAAAACCCTAAACCCACTCAATCAAGAGTTGGAGGCTTAAGCTTGCACTGGTGGAGCCAGGAAAGCACAACCCTGGTCTAGGGTCAAGTGCAAGTAGGTGGGGTGATTCCTCACAAAAGTGAGGTCAACAATGGACATGTAGAGAGTTGATAGAGTGGGTGATTGGGAGAAGTGGGTAGTTACCAAAGTGGTAGGGTAATGAGAGATTCTGTTAGTTTGTGTGTTTTGTAAATTCTTCTTAAATATTCTATGTGGATTGAAATGTATGTTATATTTTGAAGAGATTTATGCAAATTTGAGAGGAAGATTTACATAGTGTAGGGGATTGGCGGATTCTTCATGGGAACAATTTTATTAATTATTACTCACCACTAGATTTTATTAAGGTCNAACAACATATTATTTTGGTATATCAGTGACATGTGTCTCTCCCATGGATGAGTCATGTTAGATGATACCAAGAGACCAATTAAGGGTTGGATTTGCCCTGGTTTAGCTTGGTGTGTCACTCATGTGTCATGGTTAGTGGGTATTGGGTCATAGGTGACCCATTAGGAGTGATCCATGGGCCATGGGTTTGGGTTGGGTCTTGTTTCAGGGTTTTGGATTTGGGCTAAATGGGTTAGGTTTTCCTTTTAGCTTATACTCTAATGGAATTTAAAAATCAACCTAATTAATTAATTAATTAAGTGAAATATGGGGTTTGACCCCATGGTGGAAATTGGGTCCCCTATATTGTGCAGTGTCATGAACAAGTTGGGTGAGGCTCAATTGGATGAGGATGTGGTCAATTGGCCTAAATTTGGTCAAAATTAGGGTAGGCCCAATTGATTTTGACTATCCCATTGTGCCATCAAAATTTGGATTCAAAAGGGCACATTAGGGTTTAAGGTAATTTTTAAGGTTTAGTAGGGCTAGGGAGGTCTTTGGTGAGGCTAGGGATCAATTTAGGTAGGCCCCTCTCCCAAGGTGGATTTCATGATCAATGTGGTTCCCAGAGTCCATAGGCAAGTCCCTAGGGTTTTGGGTTGATTTGGGTGACCTAGAGCATGTCTAGCTCATGGTAGTAAATTTGGATTCTTCACCTAGTCAAAAACCCTAAACCCACTCAATCAAGAGTTGGAGGCTTAAGCTTGCACTGGTGGAGCCAGGAAAGCACAACCCTGGTCTAGGGTCAAGTGCAAGTAGGTGGGGTGATTCCTCACAAAAGTGAGGTCAACAATGGACATGTAGAGAGTTGATAGAGTGGGTGATTGAGAGAAGTGGGTAGTTACCAAAGTGATAGGGTAATGAGAGATTCTGTTAGTTTGTGTGTTTTGTAAATTCTTTTTAAATATTCTATGTGGTTTGAAATGTATGTTATATTTTGAAGAGATTTATGCAAATTTGAGAGGAAGATTTACATAGTGTAGGGGATTGGTGGATTCTTCATGGGAACAATTTTATTAATTATTACTCACCACTAGACTTTATTAAGGTTAAATAATTTAAATAATTTACTATGTTTAATTTCCTTATGATTTCATTTGGGAAAGTGTTTGTATATTATTAAGAAATATTTTGAGTACGTTGTTTTTCTTTTCTTTCTACATTTGTCTTACCAAAATTCTTTCTCAATCACTTTTCAATGATTGGCCAAATTTGTGGCTAAACCTACCTAGTTAGGATTTTGGTTTCATTTGCATGACACAATCCCATTTGAAAGATCCCAAAATTTCTAAAGTTGATTTACATGTCTTGTACATTAATTTCCATTTAAACTTTACCCTTTTATTGGTGTTATTTTTTTGTCCCAAAAAACATAATAATAAAATGATATTAATTTTACTTTCAACACAGTTTCTAGTATTTAGTTTTCCACTTTATAGTTATTAGAAAAATATTAAAAAAAAAATTAAATCCTAAAAGTTTCAATTTATCACGTTTATAATATTTATGATGATTTCCAAGTAAAATTTTAAAAATTTCTAAGGTATTTCAAAATCAAGAATAAAATCATATAAGTTGGTCAACTATGCTCATATCTGACATAGTTAATATATTTCACTCAAACATCATACTGAACTCTCTCTGAATATCCTCATTCACTTCAAATCATAATAAACATCATTTTAAACATTATTCTAAGATTTAATCGGATGATTTTCCAAACTAAATCACCATGACTATAAAACTCTCATCTTTAAAACCATCATCTATCTCTACTACTTTAAGACACATAACTACCTCCATATCCAAGGAAGGTCCCTAAAGCATTCTAGAAGACCCAAAAAGAAGCAAATAAATTATGAATATGCATGTCAAACTCAACTTAAAACAAATACTAAATTGAAAAATTCAATGAGCAATGATTATTTCCACATACAAGCATGTGTTCCTCGGACCATCCCATAGTTAATGTAATTCTTCAGTTTGAGTTCTAATGTGTCTAACAAGTAGAAGTATTGTAGCTCGACATTAGTTTGTGGTTGTACTCAAATTCATTCCTTCAGAAACCTCATTAGCTTAGGAGAGATCGAACACTTACCCTTTTCACTTATCAATTTTGAACTTTCCAAGCACTTACTTTTCATTCCATCGTGATCATTTTGATGTTAGATGAGGATAATGATACACCTAAAATATATAGTATTTTTTAGACACATTTTTATACCTATTTTTGAGATATTACGCTTTAATGTAAGGTATTTGTGTGGTTTTCTTTCAAGAACAAGTAAAAATGTGAAAAATGCTAAAAGGAGTTAAAAAGGATCAAATTTGGAGCAAAAAAGTAAAAATTGTGTTAAAGTGTTTTGGCGCCTAAGCGCCGGTGAAACAGAGAAGGCCATGCCTAAGCACCAAAAGCCCCGCGCTTAAGCGCCAAAGGTAGTTATGTGATGGTTTACANGCTTAGGAGAGATCGAACACTTACCCTTTTCACTTATCAATTTTGAACTTTCCAAGCACTTACTTTTCATTCAATCGTGATCATTTTGATGTTAGATGAGGATAATGATACAACTAAAATATATAGTATTTTTAGACACATTTTTATACCTATTTTTGAGATATTGCGCTTTAATGGAAGGATAGACCTAGGCTACTAAAGAAATTTCTAGACCTCAACCAAAAGTGAGGTCAACAGGTCGGTGGCAAACTGATACACCTAAATTATATTATGAGACACATTTTATACCTATTTTTGAGATATTGCGCTTTAATGGAAGGTATTTGTGTGTTTTTCTTTCAAGAACAAGTAAAAATGTGAAAAATGCTAAAAGGAGTTAAAAAGGATCAAATTTGGAGCAAAAAAGTAAAAATTGTGTTAAAGTGTTTTGGCGCCTAAGCGCCGGTGAAACAGAGAAGGCCATGCCTAAGCGCCAAAAGCCCCGCGCTTAAGCGCCAAATGTAGTTATGTGACGGTTTACTTCATTTTACCGAATTTTGAAGGGATATTTGGGGCACTTATTGGCTAAAGAGGGTGGTTATGACCACTACAAAAAAATATATTATAAAAAGATATATGAAAGGAGGCACCCTTTCGAGAATACATCGAATTAGGACACATTTTGAAGAGTTATCAAGGCACCTCTTATAGATTTATAAAAGAAGAAGTTGAGACTTTTTAAAGTGTGCTTGAAAGTTCTGAAAAGTGTTGAAAAGAAGAGAGTTTTGGAGAGATTTTCAAGCACCGCAAATTTACTTTATCCTTTCTGCTTTTAGTTTTATTGTGAGAGTCAAGAGTTTTGTAAAAGAGAAGAGATTCAAAGGAACTTCAGGAGTTTGGTAGAAGATTTGAGATAAGTTTTTATCTTTTGTTTTTAACTACTTTTGGTTTTAATTGAGACTTCTTGTTGGTTTGACAATGAGTTCTACTTTTAAGCTAAAGTATGGTTTTGTTCNAGAATAAGTTGAGACTTTTTAAAGTGTGCTTGAAAGTTCTGAAAAGTGTTGAAAAGAAGAGAGTTTTGGAGAAATTTTCAGGCATCACAAATTTACTTTATTATTTTTATTTTTAGTTTTATTGTGAGAGTCAAGAGTGTTGTAAAAGAGAAGAGATTCAAAGGAACTTCAGGAGTTTGGTAGAGGATTTGAGATAAGTTTTTATCTTTTATTTTTAACTACTTTTGGTTTTAATCGAGACTTCTTGTTGGTTTGACAATAAGTTCTACTTTTAAATTAAAGTATGGTTTTGTTCTCTCCATGGATTCTGAGTAGTTTTCTTTATCTTTCTCCTTAAAATGATAAGTAATTAATGTTTGGATGGAAGTTGTGGAGAGTATTGATCTATAATGTTGGAAGAAGTTGTGATGATTTAAATACATGTACTTCATTTACTTCTTGATTTGGCCTATCGAGATGTTAAAATTTATTGTGAGAACATGTAAGAAC
>JXCR01145423.1:37453-59820 GCA_002079205.1 Phalaenopsis hybrid cultivar | reverse complement strand
AACAAAAAAGAAAAATATAATGAAAGAGAAAATCATCAATAATGAAAAAAATATCACAAAAATAAATAGTTTGGATTTCTATAAGAAATAATTTAAGCCATAGAATATTTTAAATAAGATAAAAGAAAGATTACTGAATTCTTTATGCTGATTAACAATGTTTAGAGTTCTAAATATATGCAGACCTCTTGAATAGTGTGGCATACACACCCATGGCAACACAATCAAGCATGAAACTAAATAATCTTAAATAATCCAAAATAAGAAAATTTTCTTACAAATTGATTGCAGATATCACACTTTGGATGATGCAATTCCTTGTAGCATTTTTTGTGGTATGGGTAACTCCCTGACAAAGAAAACTGAAAAGATAGAATACTTTAATTTCCTCCTCAGAATAAGCTCATTTTGCTAGAGATGGTTTATGAATAAATATTACTGATCTTATTAACCACACAAGTATTAAAGAAATAAAAAAAAAACTGAAACATTCAAATTAGTAACCTCAGTTTCAGAGATCGGTTGAGCACAGGAATAGCAGCGAAAACATTGAGGGTGCCAAAAGGTTCCCATGCAGCTTAAGTAATGACCACAACCTATTTCTTGTTTGCAGCCTCCACACAATCTGCAGAGAGTAAGCATACTAGACTAATCTTTCCAACTACATTCTTTATGAACATAAATGCCGCAGCAAAACAAAAACTAACCTAAATCCTCTTGGTAAAAATTGTATAGGATTCGAATTATATGGACAAAAGGAAGGCATGCCACCCAGGCTTTCATCAATTGCTCTACTAAAGTTTTCATCTTCATGGCCCCGTCCTCTATGACCTGAAAGCATACAATTTTTGTTTGATTTATGAAACTCAATAAACAACACTATAAGTTTAAAATCAAACAAGCTGTAATGTCACGTGGCATATAAAATGNTCCAAACATTCCAAGCAAAGGCTGCGCCCATCTCCCAAAGCAATGTATCTTGCACTTCTTGACTTAAAATGTCGAGTACATGAATGATTCAAAATTTATCGCCAACAATTAGTTAAGAAAAAAAAAAGAATTCTTTACTGTAAGAATAACAAAGGTGATAAAGAGAATGAAATGATACAGCAGCAGAATTAAACAATATTGCTGCCTTAATAAAGAAGTTCCTCACCTCCATTCTCTCGCAACTACAGCAACGTGGCGTGCTGTCATGTTCATGGGAAGGACAGTATTTTTGGCCCCAAAATGGATGAGCTCTATACTCAATCAATCCAGACAAATTTGTGGGTATCTGCCCAATTCGCCGATATGGATAATTAATAATTTCTTTGAAGAATTTAGTACTTTTCCACATTAAAGCCAATGCCGCAATAAAGTAAAATCAATCATGAAGCTTGAAGTCCGTTTTTTTTTTTCTTAATTATAAAGCTGTGCCTTAAGCCCTTCTCATTGATAATCATTTTGAAATATACAAGTTGTAATAATCTATTCGGCTGTTCAGATATAACCCTAATGTACCATTATGCACAAAATAGCAAAATAGATTATGGTGTAAACAGATTTACTATAATATATCCTAGTCTCAAAAGCCCTTACCCAAGTTCTGCAAAAGTATATAACTTCAACACTTGTTTGCTAAAACAATGTAAAGCTTGTCATAAACATAATTGTCATAATCCAAGGGTAACAATAGCACTTCGCCTTCATGAAATTTATGATCCAGATTAGCACCATGGGATTTGGATACTCTCCGGTTAGGGTTTAACTGCACACATCCACTTTAAATTGCCTAGATTGAGTGCTTGAAAATCAGAGGGATTATCATGCACTGATCAACTAGTAAAAGAAAAATATACACTGATCAGTATTTTTTTTTATTGCATCTCATTTGCTAGGAACTCTACACTATGAATTGGAAAGAAACAACTCTACACTATGAAACACATTAATACCTAGACCAAATAGTTCCAATGCAATTACATGAACTTTAAGACGAGTAGTTAGGTGAAAGACAATTAAAACAGCCTTAAATTATGGTTAAATCAGTAAAAAGGGGAATATTTGAGAATATAAATGCACGATTTTCTTTATTCTCTCCATATAATAAAAAGGAACAAACTTTTTGACACTAACACATAGAAAGTAAGTGTTAGAAGGGTAAGGATTGTAAAGGACTTACAGCTTTACTCGGCTGTTTCTCAGGTACTAAAATATATGTGCCCATATATAACAGACAAGAATAACAAACTGTAAAGAATATATATAATAAAGAAAAATATCCTCAATTATAAGAAAATACTATAATATATAACGTAACTTTCAACCCNAACAAACTGTAAAGAATATATATAATAAAGAAAAATATCCTCAATTATAAGAAAATACTATAATATATAACGCAACTTTCAACCTACAGATGAGTTAGGCCATGTGATAGTTATGATACAATATCACTTCCATGCGAACTCAAGTTGCGATAAAAGATGCAAACAACTTGAGTTTTGAAATAGTATATACAAGAAATGAAGTATTCATAAATTTTGTTGTCCCAAGATTGTGAGTGCCACAAGAGGAATGCAACCAATCCAATAAAAGGAGATTAGTATTAATCAAACCAAAAAAATGGGAAACAGGATTTATGCNGAGGAATGCAACCAATCCAATAAAAGGAGATTAGTATTAATCAAACCAAAAAAATGGGAAACAGGATTTATGTCAAATAAGGCACAAATAAGATCCTAAAAAATGTTACTGATCGGTATCAATGGAAAAATCAACAGAGAACATCGAAGAAGACTGCTGATAAAGAGTGTTGACGGAAATATTTACATGACGGCAACAAAATACATTGATGAGTAGCCTCTGGAGAATAGAGTTAGATTATAGAGATGTACAAATTTACCTGACATGGAGTGGGAAACCAGGTATCTCAATGGTTGATGATCGAGATGATGTTCTCATGAAAGAATAAGCCAATAGAGTGCAAAAGGGTCGCAGGCAACAAACTATGTGAAACTAAGCCAGTAAAGATCAAAGTTTTACCAAACGTTCTAAGGGTCTGATATCAACAGGAAGGTGTTTAGAGAAGTTAGGAGGAATCTAGGTCATGGGTACGATACTATGTTAAAGGGGGTAATTTAAAAAGCATAACAACCTCAATTTTCTTTCTAATATAAGAAAATATGTGTCTATATAAATTCAAAAAAAGATAACAAAAAAGAAAAATATAATGAAAGAGAAAATCATCAATAATGAAAAAAATATCACAAAAATAAATAGTTTGGATTTCTATAAGAAATAATTTAAGCCATAGAATATTTTAAATAAGATAAAAGAAAGATTACTGAATTCTTTATGCTGATTAACAATGTTTAGAGTTCTAAATATATGCAGACCTCTTGAATAGTGTGGCATACACACCCATGGCAACACAATCAAGTATGAAACTAAATAATCTTAAATAATCCAAAATAAGAAAATTTTCTTACAAATTGATTGCAGATATCACACTTTGGATGATGCAATTCCTTGTAGCATTTTTTGTGGTATGGGTAACTCCCTGACAAAGAAAACTGAAAAGATAGAATACTTTAATTTCCTCCTCAGAATGAGCTCATTTTGCTAAAGATGGTTTATGAATAAATATTACTGATCTTATTAACCACACAAGTACTACAGAAAAAAAAAAAAAACTGAATCATTCAAATTAGTAACCTCAGTTTCAGAGATCGGTTGAGCACAGGAATAGCAGCGAAAACATTGAGGGTGCCAAAAGGTTCCCATGCAGCTTAAGTAATGACCACAACCTATTTCTTGTTTGCAGCCTCCACACAATCTGCAGAGAGTAAGCATACTAAGCTAATCTTTCCAACTACATTCTTTATGACCATAAATGCCGCAGCAAAACAAAAACTAACCTAAATCCTCTAGGCAAAAATTGTATAGGATTCGTATTATATGGACAAAAGGAAGGCATGCCACCCTGGCTTTCATCAATTGCTCTACTAAAGTTTTCATCTTCATGGCCCCGTCCTATATGACCTGAAAGCATACAATTTTTGTTTGAGCTATGAAACTCAATAAACAACACTATAAGTTTAAAACCAAACAAGCTGTAATGTCACATGGTATATAAAATGTCGTGTTACCAACCTACCATTTCGTCTCTTTGCGTCCTCGGCGAGAGAAAGAGCAATCGCATGATCTAGATCTTCATTTTCAGCTCTGGATCGGTCATCCTGACAAGATTAGTATAACAAAAAATATATGCAGATTAGAAGAGCACCATTAATGACCATACTAGTTATATATCTTGGTTAGTGTTGCATGAATTGTATATTATTGCTTTCCCAAAAAATTTTATCACAGAAAAAACCACGTGACATTAAAATTGTACATTTCATTTTGTGTATAAATGATTTTTAAAAATAGCATGCCACTTTCTCCTTATAAAATTCATGCAACGCTTTTCTCTTGTTATAAAGTTACAAAATACGGAAATTTACATATATACCACACAATTCTTATGTATTTACAAATCTAGCACCCAATGTTTGATATTTAGTCTAATAACACCTTGGTATCATAAAGCTATGCATGAAAAAGATGTATTTCACTTTTAAAAATGTAGTAAAGGTGGCATTTTTTATATGATGTTAAGGATTTGAGTGGTATGCAAAAAAATATTAATGTCTAGGTGTTATATATGTAAATACATCATAATTGTGTGGTATGCATGTAAATGTCCCTACAAATAAAAAGGGAAAATATTAATCATCATTATTCATCTTCAAACTACTAAAATGTAAGAATAAATTACCATGGATCTGCTTGGACCATGCCAAAACATGTTCTCTTCCCCAGCCACTTCTGAACGCCTACCGTTTGTTGTTCCCCGGCCAGGCCCTTTGAAGAGCTTGCTAAACCACTTCATAAAGCCAGATTTTCTCTGATTGTGCGCTGATTCCATTTGCCCTGAATCTCCCAATTGCATTTCTTTAAGTCATAATAATAAAAAAAGGGGTATTTATATACCATGCAATTCTTATATATTTAATACCTAAACTTTCATATTTACATACATGCCACTTAAATCTTTGACATTACATCAAAATTATCATTATTAATAACTTTTAAAAAGTGAAGTACTCCTTCCCATGCATAGGTTTTAATACCAAAGTGTGTATAAATATCAAAAGTTAGGTGTTGATATGTAAATACATAAGGATTGTGCGGTATGTATGTAAATTTCCATAAAGAGAAACCATCTAACACACTGAATGCAACTTAATAATAGACCATGATTTTTTGAAAATTAGATAGATATTTATAATACTTTAGTTTGATATTCCTATGCATAAGAATGAGCAGTAATGGCATATTCATGTAAAGATTTGAAGGCTTTGCATAAAACCATTGAATTTTTTTTTAGGTGTTAAATATGTAAATACATTAGGATTGGCAGATGAAATATAAAATGAGATATGTGTTATATTACTCCGATAAAACACTGATAAAAATAAGATCAAAAGAAAGAAGCAATAAAACCCAGACAATTTCCAAATCATTATACATATCCAAAATAAATCAATTATATAAATAACAAAAAATAGAAGGCTTGTTCCCTCTCTTTCTAATTTTAAAGCTTATATCAATAAGAGCACAACCACATAGTGAATGGCCTAATGGTAATAGGAGAGGTTAGTGTTGAATATGGAGTTTGTACTCTTCCCACCTCCTTTAGGTTCCCACTCAAATCTCCATCACGCGGTCCCGCCAAAACTCTCACGCGGTCCCGCCAAAACTCTCACGCGATCTCTCACGCGGAAACTCGGATTGGAATTGCCTTTTAAGCTTTTTAATGCCTCTTATAAAAGCACAACAGAAAGGCCTGCTAATTCATCCTACCAAAACCCCTCCACAACTCACGGATTGGAAAGGAAGAAGAAAAGAAAAGACAAGCTATTTTGTCTTTTCACCCTTGGATTATTGCGTTAGGTGACTTACGGGATTCCTTTTGTTTTTCCCCCTTTTCTTCTGGCTGTAACTTCATTAGAGACAGAGAGAGGCGAGGAGAGAGAGAGGAAGAGAGAGAGGAAGGGAGAGAAAAAGGGAATTTTTTTGTAAATGTCGAGATGCTCGACAGTGTAATTCCTCCAAGTAATAAAATTCTCTGCAACTCCATGGACGTAGGCAAAATTGTTGAACCAAGTATATTTATATGTCGCCTTTTTCTAGTGTATTTTTCTCGTCCCAATTTCTTTTTCATTTTTTGTCGTTGTTTTTCACAACAACCGGTATCAGAGCCGCGGTTCTAGATCTAAGGAAGAACGATGGTCGGAGACAAAGTAAAGGTTTCAGGGATCGAGAAGTTCGACGACACAGATTTTGAATACTGAAGGATGCAGATAGAGGACTACCTCTATGAGAAGAAACTTCATTTTCCGTTACAGGGAAATCGACCAAAGAAAATGGAATAGGCTGATTGTAATCTGTTTGATCAATAGGTTCTGGGGGTTGTTCGATTAACTCTGTTGAGATATGTTGCCCACAACGTCACCAAGAAGAGGACGACTGGAGATCTCATGACGGTCTTATCATGTATGTATGAAACGTCATCAGTGAATAACAAGGTGCACTTGATGAAAAAGTTATTCAACCTGAAGATGACGGAAGGTGTGTGTAGTTCAACATTTAAATGATTTCAATACCATCACAAATCAATTGTCGTCTGTTGAAAATGATTTTGAAAATGAGATACATGCGTTGATACTGTTGGCTTCATTATCAAATAGCTAGAAAGCTATGCAAATGACAGTTAACAACTCTGCGGGTAAAATAAAGTTGAAATATGATGATATTCTTGATTTGATTCTGGCTGAGGAGGTGTTCAAGAAAGATTCAAGCAAGGCCTCGAGTTCGAGTTCAGCACTAAATGTTGATTCCATAGCGAGATCACAGGACATGAACTCAAACAGAGGAAGATCAAAATCAAAACACAGAAACAAGAGCAATTCAAAGTCAGGCCAGCAAACAACCTGCTAGAATTGTGACAAATCTGGTCACATAAAGAAGAACTGCAAAAATCCTAAGATAGAGAACTTCAGTGCTAATTTTGTAACTGAAAAAATGCAGGATGCACTTTTTCTTGCAGTACACAACTTTGTTGACTACTGGATACTGGACTCAGAGGCTTCTTTCCATACATCTTCCCACCAGGAGTTAATGTGAAACTATATTGCAGGTGACTTTGGGAAGGTGTATTTGGCTGATCGAGAAGCTTTGAATGTGGTAGGAATGAGAGACCATGATATTGCACTCTTTAACAAGAGCAAATCGATTCTGAAAAAGGTCAGACACATTCCTAAGCTGAAAAAGAATCTAATTTCTGTTGGGCAGCTCGATGAAGGATGACATACAATAGTGTTCTCAAATAGCACCTAGAAGGTCACTAACTGAGTACTGGTACTGGCTTGGGATAAGAAGACTGGTACATTGTACATGACTATTGGTTTAATTAACAGTGTTGATACTACAGTCGCAGAGAGCACAACAGACATGTGGCATTGCAGACTTGGACACCTGAGTCAGAAAGGTATGAAAGAGCTTCAGTCCAAAAGCAAGCTATCAGAACTGAAGTCAGTTGATCTAGACATGTGTGAAAGTTGCATTATGGGAAAATAAAAGAATATTCCCCAGTAACATCTCTTTGAGGCTCTCGCTACTACGTCACATTCATAGATGACCACAACAAAAAGATATGAGTTTACTTTCTGAAGCTTAAATCGGATTTATTTGTTGTATTCAAAACTTGAAAAGTCATGGTTGAGATAGAGACAAATCTAAAACTAAAATATTTAAGATCTAAAAATAATGGTGAGTAAATCGATGGAGGGTTTAAGGAGAACTGCGTAACTCAGGGTATCAAAATGGAGAAAATCATTCTAGGGACACCAAAACAAAATAGAGTTGCAGAGCGTATGAACAAGACCATCAATGAGCATACCAAGAGCATGAGATTGCACGTCAGACTACCACCAACTTTCTGGACAGATGCGGTCAGCACTACAATTTACTTGATCAACAGAGGGTCATTTGTCCCATTAGACTGTGAATTACCTGAGGAGGTCTGAAGCTCACAACCATTAGGATGATACTGGCTATGGTTGCCACCGAAGATCTATTTCTGGAGCAATTAGATGTGAAGACAGCTTTTCTTCATGAAGATCTTGAAGAAGACATCTACATGCTCCAACTTGAAGGGTTCGTGGTACCAGGAAAGGAAGATTCAATTTGCAGACTAAATAAGAGCTTTTATGACCTGAAGCAAGCTCCTAAATAGTGGTACAAAAAGTTTAATAAATTCATGCTCAATGCAGAGTACAACTAATGCCAGACAGATCATTGTTGCTATGCCTGTCACTTTGATAACTCTTATATCATCCTACTGTTGTATGTGGATGATATGTTTATTGCAGGGGACAACATAATAAGATCAATAATCTGAATAAGCAGATGTCAGAGCATTTTGCAATGAAGGATTTGGAAGCAGTAAAACAAATCCTTGGCATGAGGATTGTCATTGGAAAAGTCAGGGGCACATTGAGGCTTTCACAGGCTGAGTATGTGAAAAATATGCTTAACAAGTTCAATATGGATCAGGTCAAACCAATTGGCACACCTTTGAACACTCAGTTCAGACTCAACAAAAATCAATCACCCAAGTTAGAGGAGGAACAAGACTACATGAGTAAGGTTCCTTATGCTTTAGCTATTAGTTCACTTATGTATGATATGGTATGCACCAGATCGAATATTAATCATGCAGTGGAAGTTGTGAGCAGATGCATGAGTAATTCAAGGAAGGAACATTGAGAAGCTGTGAAGTTGATCTTGAGATACCTAAAAGACTCTTCAAAAGCGTGTTTGTGTTTCTCAAGAAAGAGCCTGGAGACACAAGACTATATTGATGCAGATTTAGCTGAAGACATTAAAAGTTGGAAAAATACAACAGGTTATGTCTATACTCTTGGTGGTACTACAGTGTCATGAGGCTCAAATTTACAGAAGACAGTATCTTTGTCCACTACAGAAATTGAGTATGTTACAGTGTCAGAGACTGCTAAAGAGATGATATGGCTGCAGAGTTTCTTAGAGGATTTAGGAAAGGGGGTTCAGAAGGACACTCTCTACAGTGATAGAACACCATATTTCTCGCCAGGAATCCAACATTTCAATCAAGGACCAAACAGTTCATATGGTCATTATTAGATGGCAAATAGTTGCAAATTGAAAAAATTTGTGGAAGCAAGAACCATGCTAATATGTTGACAAAAGTGGCTACACTTAAGAAGTTGAAGTTATGCCCAACTTCAGTTGATCTTCTAGCATAAAAATATGAGCTCTGAGTTGCAAAGGTGAAGGATATCATGTTCAAAAAAATAAAAAAGATAGTCAATACAGCCAGCAGATGATGCAGTTCAGAGGAGGTCAGTGTCCCAGTCTCAAAGTGAGAGAATTGTTGAATATGGAGTCTGTACTGTTCCTGCCTCTTTTAGGAACCCGCTCAACTCTCCATCACGTGGTCCCGCCAAAACTCTCACGCGACCTCGCCAAAACTCTCTCCCTCACGAGGTCTTTCACGCGAAAATGTGGATTGGAATTGACTTTTTAGCTTTCTAACGCCTCTTGTGAATGCACAACAAAAAAGCCTGCTAATTCATCCTACCAAAACCCCTCCACAACTCACGGATGGGAAAGGAAGAAGAAAATAAAAAGCTTTTTTGTCTTTTCTCCCTTGGATTCTTGTGTTAGACGACTTACAGGATTCTTTTTGTTTTTCCACCTTTTCCTTTGGCTTTAACTCCTTTAGAGAGAAAAAGAGGGGAGGAGATAGAGGAAGTGAGAGGAAAAAAAGAGTTTTTCCTTGTAAACGTCGAGACGTTCGACGGTGTAATTCCTCGAAATAATAAAATCTTCTGCAACTCTATGGACGTAGGCAAAATTGTCGAACCACGTAAATTTGTGTGTCACCTTTTTCTGGTATATTTTTCTCTTCCCAATTTTTTTTTCATTTTTCGTCATCGGTTTTCACAACAATTCTTTTAAAAAAGCAAAACTTCATACAACTTTCGTCAGAAATGTCATCAATTTCCACATATAAATATGAAATTCTTCACAAAAGGCTTTTGTCTACTAATTTTTTTTNTAACTCCCTGACAAAGAAAACTGAAAAGATAGAATACTTTAATTTCCTCCTCAGAATAAGCTCATTTTGCTAAAGATGGTTTATGAATAAATATTACTGATCTTATTAACCACACAAGTATTAAAGAAAAAAAAAAACTGAATCATTCAAATTAGTAACCTCAGTTTCAGAGATCGGTTGAGCACAGGAATAGCAGCGAAAACATTGAGGGTGCCAAAAGGTTCCCATGCAGCTTAAGTAATGACCACAACCTATTTCTTGTTTGCAGCCTCCACACAATCTGCAGAGAGTAAGCATACTAGACTAATCTTTCCAACTACATTCTTTATGACCATAAATGCCGCAGCAAAACAAAAACTAACCTAAATCCTCTAGGTAAAAATTGTATAGGATTTGCATTATATGGACAAAAGGAAGGCATGCCACCCAGGCTTTCATCAATTGCTCTACTAAAGTTTTCATCTTCATGGCCCCGTCCTCTATGACCTGAAAGCATACAATTTTTGTTTGAGCTATGAAACTCAATAAACAACACTATAAGTTTAAAATCAAACAAGCTGCAATGTCACTTGGCATATAAAATGTNGTTCTAAGGGTCTGATATCAACAGGAAGGTGTTTAGAGAAGTTAGGAGGAATCTAGGTCATGGGTACGATACAATGTTAAAGGGGGCAATTTAAAAAGCATAACAACCTCAATTTTCTTTCTAATATAAGAAAATATGTGTCTATAGAAAAATATAATGAAAGAGAAAATCATCAATAATGAAAAAAATATCACAAAAATAAATAGTTTGGATTTCTATAAGAAATAATTTAAGCCATAGAATATTTTAAATAAGATAAAAGAAAGATTACTGAATTCTTTATGCTGATTAACAATGTTTAGAGTTCTAAATATATGCAGACCTCTTGAATAGTGTGGCATACACACCCATGGCAACACAATCAAGCATGAAACTAAATAATCTTAAATAATCCAAAATAAGAAAATTTTCTTACAAATTGATTGCAGATATCACACTTTGGATGATGCAATTCCTTGTAGCATTTTTTGTGGTATGGGTAACTCCCTGACAAAGAAAACTGAAAAGATAGAATACTTTAATTTCCTCCTCAGAATAAGCTCATTTTGCTAAAGATGGTTTATGAATAAATATTACTGATCTTATTAACCACACAAGTATTAAAGAAAAAAAAAAAAAACTGAACCACTCAAATTAGTAACCTCAGTTTCAGAGATCGGTTGAGCACAGGAATAGCAGCGAAAACATTGAGGGTGCCAAAAGGTTCCCATGCAGCTTAAGTAATGACCACAACCTATTTCTTGTTTGCAGCCTCCACACAATCTGCAGAGAGTAAGCATACTAGACTAATCTTTCCAACTACATTCTTTATGACCATAAATGCCGCAGCAAAACAAAAACTAACCTAAATCCTCTAGGTAAAAATTGTATAGGATTCGCATTATATGGACAAAAGGAAGGCATGCCACCCAGGCTTTCATCAATTGCTCTACTAAAGTTTTCATCTTCATGGCCCCGTCCTCTATGACCTGAAAGCATACAATTTTTGTTTGAGCTATGAAACTCAATAAACAACACTATAAGTTTAAAATCAAACAAGCTGCAATGTCACTTGGCATATAAAATGTCGTGTTACCAACCTACCATTTCGTCTCTTTGCGTCCTCGGCAAGAGAAAGAGCAATCGCATGATCTAGATCTTCATTTTCAGCTCTGGATCGGTCATCCTGACAAGATTAGCATAACAAAAAATATATGCAGATTAGAAGAGCACCATTAATGACCATACTAATTATATATATTGGTTAGTGTTGCATGAATTGTATATTACTGCTTTCCCAAAAAGTTTTATCATAGAAAAAACCACGTGACATTAAAATTGTACATTTCATTTTGTGTATAAATGATTTTTAAAAATAGCATGCCACTTTCTGCATACAAAATTCATGCATTGCTTTTCTCTTGTTATAAAGTTACAAAATAGGAAAATTTACATATATACCACACAATTCTTATGTATTTACAAATCTAGCACCTAATGTTTGATATTTAGACTAATAACACCTTGGTATCATAAAGCTATGCATGAAAAGATGTATTTCACTTTTAAAAATGTAGTAAAGGTGGCATTTTTTATATGATGTTAACGATTTGAGTGGTATGCAAAAAAATATTAATGTCTAGGTGTTATATATGTAAATACATAATAATTGTGCGGTATGTATGTAAATGTCCCTACAAATAAAAAGGGAAAATATTAATCATCATCATTCATACTTCAAACTACTAAAATGTAAGAATAAATTACCATGGATCTGCTTGGACCATGCCAAAACATGTTCTCTTCCCCAGTCACTTCTGAACGCCTACCGTTTGTTGTTCCCCGACCAGGCCCTTTGAAGAGCTTGCTAAACCACTTCATAAAGCCAGATTTTCTGTGATTGTGCGCTGATTCCATTTGCCCTGAATCTCCCGATTGCATTTCTTTAAGTCATAATAATAAAAAAAGGGGTATTTATATACCATGCAATTCTTATATATTTAATACCTAAACTTTCATATTTACATACATGCCACTTAAATCTTTGACATTACATCAAAATTATCATTATTAATAACTTTTAAAAAGTGAGATACTCCTTCCCATGCATAGGTTTTAATACCAAAGTGTGTATAAATATAAAAAATTAGGTGTTGATATGTAAATACATAAGGATTGTGCGGTATGTATGTAAATTTCCATAAAGAAAAACCATCTAACACACTGAATGCAACTTAATAATAGACCATGATTTTTTGAAAATTAGATGGATATTTATAATACTTTAGTTTGATATTCCTATGCATAAGAATGAGCAGTAATGGCATATTCATGTAAAGATTTGAAGGCTTTGCATAAAACCATTGAATTTTTTTTTAGGTGTTAAATATGTAAATACATTAGGATTGGCAGATGAAATATAAAATGAGATATGTGTTATGTTACTCCGATAAAACACTGATAAAAATAAGATCAAAAGAAAGAAGCAATAAAACCCAGACAATTTCCAAATCATTATACATATCCAAAATAAATCAATTATATAAATTAAAAAAAATAGAAGGCTTGTTCCCTCTCTTTCTAATTTTAGAGCTTATATCAATAGGAGCACAACCACATAGTGAATGGCCTAATGGTAATAGGAGAGGTTAGTGTTGAATATGGAGTGAGTGCTCTTCCCACCTCCTTTAGGATCCCGCTCAACTCTCCATCACGAGGTCCCGCCAAAACTCTCACGCGGTCCCTCCAAAACTCTCTCCCTCACGCAATCTCTCACGCGGAAACTCGAATTAGAATTGCCTTTTAAGCTTTTTAATGCCTCTTATAAAAGCACGACAAAAAGGCCTGCTAATTCATCCCTACCAAAACCCCTCCACAACTCACGGATGGGAAAGGAAGAAGAAAAGAAAAAACAAGCTATTTTGTCTTTTCACCCTTGGATTCTTGCGTTAGGTAACTTACGGGAATCTTTTTGTTTTTCCCCCTTTTCTTCTGGCTGTAACTCCATTAGAGAGAGAGAGGCGAGGAGAGAGAGAGGAAGGGAGAGAAAAAGGGAATTTTTTCTTATAAATGTCGAGGTGCTCGACGGTGTAATTCCTCGAAGTAATAAATCATCTGCAACTCCATGGACGTAGGCAAAATTGCTGAACCAAGTATATTTATATGTCACCTTTTTCTAGTTTATTTTTCTCGTCCCAATTTTTTTTCATTTTTCGTCATTGTTTTTCACAACAACTGGTATCAGAGCCGCGGTTCCGGATCTAAAGAAGAATGGTGGTAGGAGACAAAGTAAAGGTTTCAGGGATCGAGAAGTTCGACAGCACAGATTTTGAATACTGAAAGATGCAAATAGAGGACTACCTCTATGAGAAGAAACTTCATCTTCCGTTACAGGGAAATCGACCAAAGAAAATGGAAGAGGCTGATTGGAATCTGTTGGATCGATAGGTTCTTGGGGTTATTCGATTAATTCTGTCGAGATCTGTTGCCCACAACATCATCAAGAAGAGGACGACTAAAGATCTTATGACGATCTTATCAGGTATGTATGAAAAGTCATCAGTGAATAACAAGGTGCACTTGATGAAAAAGTTATTCAACCTGAAGATGACGGAAGGTGTATGTAGTTCAACATTTAAATGATTTCAATACCATCACAAATCAATTGTCATCTGTTGAAAATGATTTTGAAAATGAGATACATGCGTTGATACCGTTGGCTTCATTGTCAAATAGCTGGGAAGCAATGCGAATGACAGTTAGCAACTCTGCGAGCAAACAAAGCTGAAATATGATGATATTCGTGATTTGATTCTAATTGAGGTGTGCAGGAAAGATTCAAGCGAGACCTCGAGTTCAAGTTCAGCACTAAATGTTGATTATATAGGGAGATCACAGGACATGAACTCAAACAGAGAAAGATAAAAATTAAAACACAGAAACAAGAGCAAGTCAAAGTCTGGTCAGCAAGCAACCTGCTGGAATTGTGACAAATCTGGCCACATAAGAAAAACTGCAAAAATCCTAAGATAGAGAACTTCAGTGCTAATGTTATAACTGAAGAAATGCAGGATGCACTTTTGCTTACAATACACAACTCTGTTGACTACTGGATACTGGACTCAGAGACTTCTTTCCATACATCTTCCCACCATGAGTTAATGTGAAACTATATTGCAGGTGACTTTAAAAAGGTGTATTTGTCTGATCGAGAAGCTTTGAATGTGGTGGGAATGAGAGACCATGATATTACACTCCTTAACAAGAGCAAATCGACTCTGAAAAATATCAGACACATTCCTAAGCTAAAAAAGAATCTAATTTCTGTTGGGTAGCTCGATGAAGGACGACATACAATAGTGTTCTCAGATAGCACCTAGAATGTCACTAAAGGAGCACTGGTACTGGCTCGGGATAAGAAGACTGGTACATTGTACATGACTATTGATTTAGTTAATATTGTTGATACTACAGTCGCAGAGAGCACAACAGACATGTGACATTGCAGACTTGGACACATGAGTCAGAAAGGCATGAAAGAGCTTCAGTCCAGAGGCAAGCTATCAAAACTGAAGTCAGTTGATCTCGACATGTGTGAAAGTTGCATTATGGGAAAACAGAAGAATGTCAGTTTCTTGAAAGATGACAGAGCATCAAATGCAGAAAAACTAGAACTTGTACACATAAATGTGTGGGGACATTCCCGAGCAACATCTCTTGGAGGCTCTCGCTACTACGTCACATTCATAGATGATCATAGCAAAAAGATATGAGTTTACTTTCTGAAGCTTAAATCTGATGTATTTACTGTATTCAAAACTTGAAAAGTCATGGTTGAGACAGAGACAAATCTAAAACTAAAATATTTAAGGTCTGAAAATAGTGGTGAGTAAATCGATGGAGGGTTTAAGGAGTACTGCGCAATTCAGGGTATCAAAATAGGGAAAATCATTTCAGGGACACCAAAACAAAATAGAGTTGCAGAGCGTATGAACAAGACCATCAATGAGCGTACCAAGAGCATGAGATTGCACATCAGTCTACCACCAACTTTTTGGGCACATGCGGTCAGCACTGCAGTTTACTTGATCAACAGAGGGTCATCCGTCTCATTAGATAGTGAATTACCTGAGGAGGTCTGAAGCTCACAACCATTAGGATGATACTGGCCATGGTTGTCACAGAAAATCTATTTCTGGAGCAATTAGATGTGAAGACAACTTTTCTTCATGGAGATCTTGAAGAAGACATCTACATGCTCCAACTTGAAGAGTTCGTGGTACCAGGAAATGAAGATTCAGTTTGCAGACTAAATAAAAGCTTTTATGACCTAAAGCAAGCTCTTAAACAGTGGTACAAGAAGTTTGATAAATTCATGCTCAATGCAGGGTACAATAAATGCCAGACAGATCACTGTTGCTATGTCAGTCACTTTGATAACTCTTATATCATTCTACTGGAGTATGTGGATGATATGTATATTGCAGGGGACAACATTGACAAGATCAATAATCTGAAGAAGCAGATGTCAGGGCACTTTGCAATGAAGAATTTGGAAACAGTAAAGCAAATCCTTGACATGAGGATTGTATAGAAAAGTTAGGGCACATTAAGGCTTTCACAGGCTGAGTTTGTGAAAAATGTGCTTAACAAGTTCAATATGGATCAGGTCAAACCAATTGGCACACCTTTGAACACTCACTTCAGACTCGGCAAGAATCAGTCTCCCAAGTTAGAGGAGGAACCAGACTACATAAGTAAGGTTCCTTATGCTTTAGCTATTAGTTCACTTATGTATGATATGATGCATTAAAAATAGGAAAAATACAACTGGTTATGTTTATACTCTTGGTGGTACTGCAGTGTCATGAGACTCAAATTTACAGAAGACAGTTTCTTTGTCCACTACAGAAGTTGAGTATGTTGCAGTGTCAGAGGCTGCTAAAGATATGATATGGCTGCAGAGTTTCTTAGAGGATTTAAGAAAGGGGGTTCAGAAGGACACTCTCTACAGTGATAGTCAGAACACCATATTTCTCGCAAGGAATCCATCATTTCAATCAAGGACCAAATAGTTCATACGATCATTGTTACATGACAAACAGTTGCAAATTGAAAAAATTTGTGGAAGCAAGAATCCTGCTGATATGTTGACAAAGTGGCTACACTTAAGAAGTTGAAGTTGTGCGCAACTTCAGTTGATCTTCTAGCATAAAAATAGGGGTTTTGAGTTGCAAAGGTAGAAGATATCATGTTTAAGAAAATAAAAAAGGTAGTCGATAAAGCAAGCAGCTGATGCAGTTCGGAGGAGGTCAGTGTCCCAGTCTCCAAGTGGAAGAATTGTTGAATATGGAGTCTGTGCTCTTCTCGCCTCTTTTAGGATCCCGCTCAACTCTCCATCACGTGGTCCTGCCAAAACTCTCACGCGGCCCCGCCAAAACTCTCTCCCTCACGAGGTCTTTCACGCGAAAACGGGGATTGAACTTGCTTTTTTAGCTTTTTAACGCCTCTTGTGAAAGCACAACAAAAAGGCCTGCTAATTCATCCTACCAAAACCCCTCCACAACTCACGGCTGGGAAAGGAAGAAGAAAAGAAAAAACTTTTTTGTCTTTTCTCCCTTGGATTCTTGTGCTAGGTGACTTATGGGATTCTTTTTGTTTTTCCCCCTTTTCTTTTGGTTGTAACTCCTTTAGAGAGAAAGAGAGGGGAGGAGAGAGAGGAAGTGAGAGAGGAAGGGAGAGAAAAAAAAGAAGTTTTTCCTTATAAACGTCGAGACGCTCGACGGTGTAATTCCTCAAAATAATAAAATCCTCTGCAACTCTATGGACGTAAGCAAAACTGCTGAACCACGTAAATTTGTGTCGTCTTTTTCTCGTGTATTTTTCTCTTCCCAATTTTTTTTTCATTTTTCGTCATCGGTTTTCGCAACAGTTAGGGTTTCATTCTTTAAAAAAAGCAAAACTTCATACAACTTTCGTCAGAAATGTCATCAATCTCCACATATAAATATGAAATTCTTCACAAAAGGCTTTTTTCTACTAATTTTTTTGAGTGGTTACATGTAACACGGAAAATATATATAAATACAAAAGATGAAACATTGTTGTCTCCTAAAATAGTTTTACTTAATATAATAATATTCCACAGGGTTATGGGTCGACAAGAGAAATCAAAATGAACAAATAATTTGACATGAAAATAATTTTCCTTTTCAATGATGAATCAAACTAGAAATAAATCATAGAGTTTGAATTACAATATCTGAAAGAAGGCATTCATTTCCTCCCCTATTTCACATTGCATGAAGAAATTAATATAGACACTTGGTTCTAAACTATTGAATTCTTCAGCAATGCTTTAATGCATAGAAAGACACGGTTCAAACTATGGTGCCACTAATTCAGTTTAAAATGTTGTAATTCAATGGCTTATAAATTTGANAGGCATTCATTTCCTCCCCTATTTCACATTGCATGAAGAAATTAATATAGACACTTGGTTCTAAACTATTGAGTTCTTCAGCAATGCTTTAACGCATAGAAAGACACGGTTCAAACTATGGTGCTACTAATTCAGTTTAAAATGTTATAATTCAATGACTTTTAAATTTGAACTTTCATCCATCCTTCAAAAAAGAAAAACCAAGCGTCATTTAAACACTTCAATTTGTATTATAAACCTCAATTTTTAAATAGCGCTCCAATGTTAGATACCATGAAACAGAAAAGTAAAGANTTGTATTATAAACCTCAATTTTTAAATAGCGCTCCAATGTTAGATACCATGAAACAGAAAAGTAAAGAAAAACAAAGTTAATTTTTGAGAGGTCCTCCATTGCTTTGTTAATCCCAACAAAACGAAGGCCCACGCTGCAGCTTTAGGAATACGAAAACAGTTTTTGCAAACAAAAAAACAAAACAAAACACAACAAAACAAAAAAATTGAAATGAGATACAGAAGCTGAAAACAAACAGTGGTTCACTAAAATGGGAGGCAGAGGGACCGAGAAAGTACCGTAGATACAAGGTTGGGAGAGATGACTGACATTNGCAATACGAAAACAGTTTTTGCAAACAAAAAAACAAAACAAAACACAACAAAACAAAAAAATTGAAATGAGAAACAGAAGCGGAAAAAAAACAGTGGTTCACTAAAATGGGAGGCAGAGGGACCGACAAAGTACCGTAGATACAAGGTTGGGAGAGATGACTGACATCGGAGGAAGCCATAGCCCCGAGGGGTTATTATCTCCAGTTGAAACCAGGAAAAAAAGAAGCTTTGATGGCCGGAAAATATTCTGGTTGCGTGGAAGTGAAAAGGAGGATAATAAAGGTGAGGTGTAGACGGAAAGGAAGGAATTAAATTGGGGAGATGAGCATCTGCCCACTTCCAAGGCATCTCAAAAGCCTAGAGAGTATAAATGCGCCCGAAAGAAAGGAGAAAGAGGTCGGCGCACAGAATATCAGCAGAAGGTAAAGTGTGAGGGAGAAAGGACTCTTGACGCAAAAGCAAGAGAAAGACGACGATTTTGAAGGTCCCTTCCTAGCGAAAAATATTAAATCTAAAATGTGGACATGCGGATTGTCGACATAAAAATAAATTTTTTTCGGACCTCCCAGCCCGAAACACAGAACCCAGACCCGTTATTTTTAAAATTTAAAAATTAACTTCTCATTGTGTGACCCGGCCCCAATCCAACGCTTCACATAACATCGTAAAATAATTCAATAACACCACATAATACTCGAATAATACTTAATTTTTCATAAATAGCTTCGCAGAATATAAAATAATCATGCGGAATATTTGAATGAAATGCTTAGAAATCAAATAACACAGTGGAAATTGAAATAACATGGGAAATATTTTGAATAACACAGTCTCAAATCAAGTAATACGGGGGAATATTCCAATAATACCGCAAAGTAATCGAATAACACCTCATCTTACACAAATAACACCTCGGAACATAAAATAACGCCGCAGAATTAAAAATAAAGCGGATGGAGTATTCCTGTAACACAGCGGGAAAGCTAAATAACGCGGAAGAAAATAATAACGCAANATAATACCGCAAAGTAATCGAATAACACCTCATCTTACACAAATAACACCTCGGAACATAAAATAACGCCGCCGAATTAAAAATAAAGCGGATGGAGTATTCCTGTAACACAGCGGGAAAGCTAAATAACACGGAAGAAAATAATAACGCAGAGGAATATTCCTATAACACAACGACTATTTTTGTATTACGTGTGTTATTTAAGTGTGAATCGGTGTTATTCATGTGTTATTCCGCTGTTATTGGAGTTTTAAAGCTCTAAAAGGTGTGAAAATAAAATAATTTCAATTGTTTCTGTTAACTTTCACGAATAACATACGTTTATTTGTGTTTTCCACGTACCCAATATTTTTACAGTATGTAATTTTCTAATTTTAATTAAAAGATATTGAATTTAAGAATAAAGATTCAGGTTAGGATTGGGACGGGTTGCGCGCGNCTAAAAAAACTCTCATAATCTAATTTTATGTTTTGCTTGTGTTTGATTCATTTTGACTAATCACTTATAAAACAGAATTTCATAAATAGCAAAATCATAAGTCNATATGTATATTTGTGGAAAGAAGAATTTTTAAATATTGAAAAAAAAAAGTAAATGAAAAGTCGGATAAAAACTAAATATTTAGTTGTGATGATATGATAAGTTACTATTGAAGAATAATGATAGGAACTTATGCCATTATTGATAAACAAGTTATTTTTTGAATTACATAAAGGCATAAGGGTTTATTGGGGATGAGGTACGCTGCAAAAATGTTCTTAATGAGGTTAATGAAATCTAGAAGAACATCTAAAAAAACTCTCATAATCTAATTTTATGTTTTGCTTGTGTTTGATTCATTTTGACTAATCACTTATAAAACAGAATTTCATAAATAGCAAAATCATAAGTCATTCGGAGTCTATGAGCATTGAAACATTATCAAATAGCCAATCTTTAATATATGTAAGAATAAATAACTCCAAGGCACAATGTGGATGAATGGAAGACAATCAAAGGATTATAATCAAAGTAACGCAAATTACTAAGAATGAAGATGCCTTTTATAATAAGAACTCTTCGCTTTAAATTCAAAGGAAATTTATTAATTGCATAAAAATTCTCAAAGAGAGTAAAAATTAATAAGGACAGCTTCAAAGTTGGCAGGACTTATATTTTAGAACATCGAATAATGTATGAACCATAAAAAAGCCCAAAATTATAGTTCAGGAAAGCTATTAAGGAAAGGAAGCTCTATAACCATAAGATAGCCAACGAGTGGGTTGCTTGGCAAAGATCTATGAAAAAACCATTAGTTGAATTATATGTTTTGAAGGGAATCTCATACTCCATGCAATAAGATCATGATATGAACTATGTATCGGTAAAGAATGTTATTGATAAGTTGCCATTATATGTCTAGATTAATAAACCTATATATTTAATCACTACTCCATCTAGAATCAAATGCAAAATAAATCTATTAATTTTAAGCAATTTTGACCTCACAGAGAGGTTATGCAGTTTTTTTTATTTAACTTTAATTTAGATTAATACCATGGATGTATTTTTAAAAAGTATTTAAAATATGTTCCTATGATTTTATTCATTATCAAAGAAAACTTTGATAACATCATTCAATCAACAAAAAATTATTAAGAACTAATAAATGTAGTAAAAGATAAATAAAGAAAGTGTAAATATCTAACTTCCTATCTTAATAAGACTTGTTAACATAGGACTTCCTATAAAATATATGTTAATAGTAACATAATGAAATTATATTATTGATCATGTCACATCATAGCACAACAACGGAGTTGTACTATTAAATACATTACATTATATTTAATGAAGAGCAAGCCTATCTATAGATACAAGAAAATACAATGTAAATTGCATGGGTATGAATATAAGTGCATAATATATAAGTTATAAGCAAGTATTATTCATTATCAACAAACATATATAATCATCTATCATAAAATTAAGAAAATTTTCATAAGATATNACGCAAAAGCAAGAGAAAGACGACGATTTTGAAGGTCCCTTCCTAGCGAAAAATATTAAATCTAAAATGTGGGCATGCGGGGATTGTCGACATAAAAATAAATTTTTTTGGGACCTCCCAGCCCGAAGCCCAGAACCCAGACCCATTATTTTTAAATTTTAAAAATTAACTTGTTGTGTGACCCTGCCCGAATCCAACTCAAAATTGTGACGCTTCCAATAACACCATAAAATAATCGAATAATACCACATAATACTCGAATAACACTTTATCTTTCATAAATAACTTCGCTGAATATAAAATAGTCATGCGGAATATTCGAATAAAATGCTTAGAAATCAAATAACACAGTGAAAATTGAAATAACATGGGAAATATTTCGAATAACACAGTCTCAAATCAAGTAACACGGGGGAATATTCCAATAATACCGCAAAGTAATCGAATAACACCTCATCTTACACAAATAACACCTCGGAACATAAAATAACGCCGCCGAATTAAAAATAAAGCGGATGGAGTATTCCTGTAACACAGCGGGAAAGCTAAATAAC
>JXCR01145423.1:3819-30906 GCA_002079205.1 Phalaenopsis hybrid cultivar | reverse complement strand
TATATATATATATATATATAGGGTGAGGCTCGATCAAATAAACTAAGAAATATATGACATCCGTTTGGTCTGCAAAACCATTTTTATTTGCCGACAATTTTCCCTATTTAATACGAAGAAATAAATAGAGTTTATATTAAACTGGGTTAGGGAAAGCTTCCTATAAGGGCAAACCCCTATGATTAATTACATCTTAGATAACCGAAGTCACCTAAGAAAACTCTCGATAAAAAATAGGGAATATTATCTTTAAAGAGTTTAAAGGATTACGAATTTTCAACAAAATCAAACAAAGAGGTGTGAAAGGGGAATGATTCAAATTTAGAACATTTATTGTAGAATCCAAAGGAAGAGAGGCTAGGGGATGTCATAGATCCAAAGAAGAACCTCGGTGACTTCCCAAGCTACCCTATGGTTTGGCTTGAGTTTAGAAGAGAAATTATTTAAGTGTTTCATCATGCCAATTTATTAATTAGGGTTTGCATTTGTGTGAAATGATCACACAAATAACTTGGAAGATATGAGGATTTAGGACGTTACAGATGACAACCTCAGAATCCTAAGACAAGTTTGAGCTTATATTGTATAGCAGAGCTATACAAAGGCCTAAAGAAAAGTTGAGGATTCATGTTGCATAAGCAAGTAACTTTGAAGTCCTATGGATTGCTGTTTAATTCTAAGGAAGAAAGGGTTTAGCTGGTGTAGACATGTTTTGCTGTTGAAGATGGCCGTGCTGCCCACGATGTTAGCTCCAAGCTCCTCGTTGTAGCAAGTTTAAGTTTTCTAATGTGTTAAGTCATGATGTCAAATCAAATGTCTATATGGTTATGTTCCTTAAATATTATGGGGGCATATTAAAGTTGATTAGAGCGACACCAGTTAGGATCCTACGGTTCCCTCATTCCGGTACCACTATTTTCTTTCGGATTCACTTAGCCCAAACGAATTTACCAAGCTCAACTTAATGAATTCTGTACTTTCATTTAGACCATGGGAAATCTCGTTAGCAACCAAAGGTTACCTCCTCCGAGGGATTCTAGATCATCTGATAGAGACATCTTAATTTAGTTGCAATTGTTGTTTTGTGATGTTTGTGATTAAATTTTGAGTTGTTTTATATTTTGAATGTGTGGCGATGAGTTTTATCTTGGTCAATTTTAATTTTAGTTTTGGTTTCAGTTTTGTGGCTATCCTAACAGTTTAGTTTTCATGCAGGGTGAAATCGTTGTTTAGCATGCAGGTTTATAATCATAAAAGTACAGCATAGAGAGTATGAGAAAAGAAAACACTGTAAACTGTAAAAATGTACCTGGCGAGTCTTCACGTTCCTCCACCTAAAAAGTCAGTACTTGCAAAACACATATATGTATATATAATTTTACAGGAATTAAAGCATGCTTATAGGGAACGTAGAAAATACAAGTTTGAGTTGTGTTTACCAGACCTTATAACATATTTTGGTGGTTCCAAATTTTGAGGCTAATTCTATTAAGCAAATCATAATAAGTCCGGGAGTCCTTCAAGATTTCCAAGGATCATGAAGAAGTCTCGGGGTGATACCCTAGACATTTCATAGTCTCTGGAATTATCTAGAGTTCATTTTGGTCTTATTATGATTACTATATAGTTAATCCAATTAATACCCTTATGCTCAATGAATTATGATGTTTTGATTATCTCTTGAGTGGGGTAATCATCACTTGATATCTCATTTAAGGATTATATAGGTAAAGACCTTATGGGGGCAACTTAACTTAATTAAGGAATTTAAATAATTTGATTTTAAAAATGGGTTTGTAGTGTTTTTAAAGATTTTAAATTAATTATAAGTTATTTTCTAAAACCTCATTAGACAAAATTTTGATTAAGCCTAGTTCACTACTAAGCCCTTAAGGTTTAATGGGTATATTTGCACAAAAAAGGATTATTTATATTTATATTCTTAATCCTTATCATGAATTATAAATCATCTCAAAACCATTAGTTGGGGGTTAAAATCAGTGAGTTATGATCTTCTAAAAAATCAAACCCCTCACCTTAATATCTTTCTATTTAATTATTCTTCCAAATTTCATTAATTTGAAAAAAAAATATATAAATTTATCCTTTATGAAATTCAAAGTGAGGTTGGTTTCTACCACTTATCCCTTTTATGTTTCAATCATCAAGACATGTTATTTTAGGATCACTCAGTACACATTTACCCTCTTGATTAAACCTAATTATTAATTAAGCTTTAAATTTTAAAATTAAACTTTTGCCCCTAACGCCTTAATACCCTATAATTCATTAAATTAAACTAAAATGACTTGAAAATTTTATTTTACATCATTCATGGGTTAATTAAAACATCAGAGGAGAAAATATGATTTTTTCAAGTTTATTTAATTTTTATAATTATTTTTAATGCAAAAATAAAGATTTTCAATGAAAATTTAATAACTCCATCAAAGTAAGACTTATATTCTTAAGAAAATTATTAGAAGTTCATCTAGTTAAGAGAACCACTTAGATTAATTTTCATGATTTTTAGAGGTTTAATTTATTTATTAGAATTAATTGTTTGTTTTGAGTATTAATTAAATATAAAATAATATTTAGATGGAAAATTAAGTTTTATATTTTTATTAAATCCTTTGAATTCCAAGAAACCCAAAGAAATACATTTTATATTTTTGTGACTTATATTTTAATTATTAGAATTATTTTTTAGTGAAAAAATAGGGAAAATCCATTTTTAAACCTTTTAAAATTAATATCTTGACTTAGAAAATTGAAAAAATTATTTTAATTGATTTAAAGTGATCAAGAAGCCAAATGTGAAATTTTTAGTTTATTTTTATAATTTTGTGATTTTTTTAATTTTTAATTAATTTTTAATTATTTAAAGGCTTAAAATTAGCTCAAAAATGAAGTATTTATTTTTATTTAAATTTTATTTTCTTAGGTTACTCTGGTTATAAGGATCTCCAAAAACAAACTTTGGTAATTTTTTGAATTGTATTTTAATTATTATAATTATTTTAATGTCAAAAATGACATTGCACTGATTAATCCATTTAAGTGACCAAATTAACTCCAATTAACTTAAAATTTTTATAGGGAGCTCCCCTAAAAATAAATTACAATGTGGAATAGTGTTTATGCCACTTACATTTATAATTACTCCAAATTAATTTTATTTCATTTTTTAGGGTTGGTGACAATTAGGATTATTTTTAATGAGTTAAATCAATTTTATATTTTTCCTAGGGCCCTCCAACCACAGTGAACCTACCAAGATAAGTTTTGTATTTTTTTGATGAGTGTTTTAATTATTATAATTTTTAAACCAAAATAGGGACCATTAACTTAAAAATTAGATATCTATGCCTAGAGGTCTTCCCTAACCTTAGAAAAATCATTAAAAATATCCTAATAACATGTAGAATGAAAACCCCAAAGCTTAAGTCATGGTGAAATGTCTATACAAATGGAGAGTTAAAATAAGGAAAATACCATTTAACTAATTAAAAATAATACATGCATCAAATAGACTTGAAAATGTTTTCAGATTGTTCTCCTCTCTTCACTGAGCAATAAAATATTTTTATTTTATTTTTATGATTTTTTAACACAAAGTTATGCATTTTTGAAGTTATGGGTATTTATTTAAATAAAAAAATTCCCTATTTTTTTACTTATCCGCGTCAGCCTCGTACGCCGAAGAGACGCGTGTCGTCGCAGGATTGGGCACCACCATCCATGTCAACTCTATGCTTTATGCACCGCGCTCCATCAGGCGTAATCAGGACTGTTCGCGCGATACATGGAAGATCAGTTGGCTCGTGGTCATCGTCCCCAATGCCCTAGCCCGAGAACCGTCCGTTTTCAAACCCTAATATATTGCTAGATTCTCAACCAAATCAAGTGCAGTTTTTTCTTATAGACTCGTCTTAACTAGTAGAACATATCTATATGGTTAATCGACCCTTAAATTAACTCTATGTGAATAGAGAGTGAAATGAAGCTCGGTTTAGGGTTAAATTTTAATACCTTTGTCCAAGAGGGGAAGCCTCGATTGGATGTTTGTGGTAGCTTCATGGGGATCCCAAGAGCATAGGGATGAAGCCTCAAGCCATGGTGAATCGCCTAGATATGAATTCGACCAAGGCGAAATTAGGGCTTCGATCAAATTCCACCTTAGGGTGCTCTTGTGATGGGGCTTTTGTGGGGGGATCTTCTTCTCTTACTGTGGGGACGGTGTGGGTGTAATTAATTTGAATTTGGTGGAAGTTTGGAGGATGTCATGTTTCGGCCTAGAGATTGAGCTCCAAAATTGAGCTCAAGCAGTGGATTTGAGTGGCTAAGGCTGGTTGAGTTAAGCATAAGAGGTCTCAAGGAAGATTTAGAAGCAAATTGGCAGTCTCCCCAAGGAATTTCAAGCTCTCCCCCTTGGCCATGGAGGGGGGGGTTTAAATTGAGGGGCTTGGAGAGGTCACCAGAGGCAATTGATGGGTGTCCTAAGTTGCTTATTTGAATGCCAACAATGTACAAAAATCCAATTGGGATGAGACAGCTTGGATGGGTTTTATTTTGAGTTTTGGCCTAGGTGGTATTTTTCAATTTTGGTTTTCCGGCCACCAAGGTGGCTGACCGACCAGGGAGGGGTGACCATCTGACTCAGTGAGGTCAGGGTTTGGTTTTGGTGAAGTCAATTGGGGTTGGCCATGTGTAAAGGTAGGGGATTGAAATAGTATGAGAAAATGGCTATTTTGGGTCAATTTGGGTCAAATCATGGTTGGTTCACCTCTCAAGGCTGGTTTGGGTGTTGAGCAAATTCGTTCAACTTAATTAGCATGGTGAGGTCTCTATCCAAAGTGATTTGGCTAAACATGGGTTAAAGTGATTCATGGGAGGGGTTAAGAGAATCTTAAGGATATTTGAAAGTGTTTTTTCCTCTTTCCAATAATATCTTGATGATGTGGCATGTCTCTCATGGCTTGCCTATGGATTGAAAGTGGCTCCATGGTTTGTCCTTGGCTTGGTCAACTTTCATGAAGAGGGATTTTTGAATTTATTAAATATTTTGGTGGAGTTTTTCATGATGCTTGATTTGGAATGATTTGATTTTGGATTTAGAACTTTTGTAATGATTTTAATCAAATGGATGATGGAAAGAAATAATTGCCATGTGAGCTTTGGACTTGGGCTTTTAGAATTAAGTGTAGTGGGCTTTGGGCTTTAAGATTTTAAAAAGAAAATTGAATTTGGGCTAATATTTGGGCTAATTGAATGTTCATTTTGGTGAAGGAATATGTCATGAGGGATTTGGCAAAATTTCAGGTGATTTTGAGTTGAGTTGGTGGGCCAATTTGGTGGATTTAGACATATGGTCAAAATTGGGCCTTTTGGATCTGAATGAAATTGGGCATGCAATTGGGTCAAATTGGGCTTAAATTTTGTTTATAATAGAATTGAGGATGCTGAATTTTGGTTTGGAATTGAAATTGTGCAAGATTAGGGTCAATTAGGCTAAGATTGGGGTTAATTTGGGGACATTTGGGCATTTAAGGGCAATTTAGGGCTTTTGGTCAAATTGGACTAATTTGGTTAAATTGGGTCAAATTGATGATCCAAAATTGAAATTGGGAGTATTTGGGATGATTTTGAGATTTTTAGGAATCTTTGGAATTTTTAGGTCATGAAGGGTATTTTGGTAATTTTGGCAATATTTGGGGGTATTTTGGGAATTTAGTGATTTTGGTGGATTTTGGTCAATTTAGGTAGTGGTGAGTGGTTTGAGGTGATTTTTTTGACAAATTTAGGTATTTTGGGTAATTTTGGAAAAATTAGGGTTGTTGGGGTATTTTGGTAATTTGGTTATTTTGGGCCAAAATGGGCCAATAAGCCATGAAGCCATATCAAACCAATAGGAGCCACATGAGGACTCATTTTGAAGTTTCAATATGTTGGTTCTAACCCTCTTAGCCAAAGACTAGGGGTATAGGTTCTTCCATATGAGTTTTCCAAAAGGTGTAGGAGACCAACCTAAGGGATCTTAGGGTTTAGGGTATGTGAGAGACTGTAGTGTGTGCAAGTTAGCCCCAATAAAACCAGAACACCCAGTGTTAGTCCTAAGGTTTGACCATCCTATGGGGGACTCCCCTTGAGCTCCTCCGTATTGACCACACCTACTAAGTGCTAGAGGTTAGGACCAACATGTGGAACTTCAAGCTGAGCAAAGAAGGGTTTGAGAATTTCTAATGTTGAAGGTTCCCTTTCTATTCCTCTAGGAATAGTCAACAAGAAAGTTCTATGGCTAGACCCTAGGCTACTAAAGAGGAAAAACTAGATCTCAACCAAAAATGAGGTCAACAAATGGCCCCCCAATATATATAGTGTGCTGGGCAAGCACACCGCGCGTATTGGCTTTGACCGAATAGATCAACAGAACCAACACAAACTTCGAAGTAAACAAATCTAGAATGAAGAGTAGACTTGAATGAGACTTGTTTCTGCTGGGGAGTAACAAGGGCTCTCACAGGGGAAAAGAAAGGAAATTTCAGGGACAATCATCGGGAAGATGGACAGTCCCGATGAAGATTGAATATGTCAAAAGAGTTTTGGGTTTCAATTTGAAATTGTAGTATGGTGAAATTATGTGCAAGAGAACTAGATTGAGTGGAAAACACAAGTGCAGATAAGGGAATAAGATGTTTTTGCCTACCCCAAAGAGTATATATGTATGGGAATAGGATGTCTGGGCCTACCCCGAAGAGTGTACATGAGAATGGGATGTCTGGGCCTACCCCAAAGAGTATACATATATGGGAATAGGACGTCTGGGCCTACCACGAAGAGTATATATATGTGGGAATGGGACATCTATGCCCATCCCAAGGGATATACATGGGAATAGGACGTCTAAGCCTACCTCGAAGATTATATATATGTGGGAATATAACATATATGCCTATCTCAAGGGATATACATAGGAATAGGACGTCTGGGCCTACCCCGCAGAGTGCATATGGGAATAGGATGTCTGGGATTACCCCACAAAGTGTATATGAGAATAGGATGTTAGGGCCTACCCCGAAAAGTACATAAAAGAATGGAACGTCTATGCCTACCCCAAAGGGAATATACGAGAATAGGACATCTATGCCTATCTCAAAAAGTGCACATAGGAATAGGACATTTGACCTACCTCGAAAAGTACATATGGGAATAAAACATCTGTACCCACCCCGAAAAGTATATATAGGAATGGAACGTCTGCGTCCACCCGAAAAAGTGTACTTGGGAATAGGACGTCTGGGCCTACCCCGAAAAGTACATATGGGAATGGAACGTCTGTGCCCACCCCAAAGAGAATACACAAGAATAGGACGTCTATGCCTATCTCAAAAAGTGAACATGGGAATATGACGTCTGTGCCTACCCCAAAAAGTATATATAGGAATGGAACGTCTTTGCCCAACCCAAAGGGAATATACGAGAATAGGACGTCTATGCCTATCTCAAAAAATGCACATGGGAATAGGACGTCTGGGCTTACCTCAAAAAGTACATATGGGAATGGAACGTCTGTGCCCACCCCAAAAAGAGTATATGGGAATGGAACGTCTGCGTCCACCCTGAAAAGGGTACATGGGAATAGGACGTGTGGGCTTACCCTGAAAAGTACATGTGGGAATGGAATGTTCACCCCAAAGGGAATATACGAGAATAGGATGTCTATGCCTATCTCAAAAAATGCATATGGGAATAGGACATCTGGGCCTACCCCGAAAAGTACATATGGGAATGGAACGCCTATGCCCACCCCAATGGGAATATACTAGAATAGGACGTCTATGCCTATCTCAAAAAGTGTACATGGGAATAGGAAGTTTGGGCCTACCCTGAAAAGTACATATGGGAATGTAACGTCTGTGCCCACCCTAAAAAGTGTATATGGGAATGGAATGTCTGCGTCCACCCCAAAGAGAATATATGGGAATAGAACGTTCATGCCTACACTAAAAAGTACATATGGGAATGGAACGCTTGCGTCCACCCTGAAAAGTGTACATGAGAATAGGACGTCTGGGCCTATGATCCCGACTTTTTTTATATGTAAGGATTTATGAAGTTGATACTACTACTTGAAGATTTTAATTCCCGACAACGGTGCCAAAAACTTGATACTGATTTACTACTTATGTGCACAGTCTAACAATGTCTTTGATGATATTTTTCACTTATATCTCCTTACTTTCCAACAGTACCAATAATTTGATCCTGAAGAAAAATAAGAATTTAACTTTTAATTTATATATTGAGATACTACGCAAGTATACATATCGTTATCAAGTAATATAGGACTTTTTGATTAAGACCTGAATATTGAACCCACAGGGAAATACGCAATATGCACTATTGAACAACAAACTTTATATTTTAAAAAGATAATTTCTTAAACTAAAAATATTTTTACAGTATTAGAATTCAAATCTTTTTGGTATTTTTGATATTTTGACAGAACAGTAACAATTTAAAAAGATAACTTGAGTTTATGTAAGAGAAAAACACTGAATTTGAAAAATATCTTTCTCCTTATCATGAATTAGTAATAAGTATTGGAATTCTATTGTGGAAGTAAGCAAATTGTGTTGTGCCAAATATGAACAATTATATTCTTTACCCTTACTAGAGATGCTATAAATAACATTGACTAATTTAAAGTTTGAATAGTTCTGAAGACCGACTAGAAAGGGAAGATACTAGCTCTCACTCTAGAGCTCCCTCGATTCCCTCCACCTGAGGGCTAACATCTCATATCAGAACCTAAATCAATAGACCAAGTTTGAGGCTTTAACCTATCACTTTAAATTCCTCTAACTCTACACCCTTTAATGATTATTTCCCTATTTATTTGCACTCAATCATATGAACTACATTCCCATTCATACAATTTTCTAATTGTTGACTGAGACAATACCAGCCCAGTTCTTACATGTTCTCACAACAAATTTTATCATCTGGATTGACCAAATCAAAAAGTAAATGAAGTACATGGAATTGAATCATCACAACTTCTTCCAACATCAACTACTTATCATTTTAAGAAGAAAGATAAAGAAAACTACTCAAAATCCATGGAGAAAATAAAACCACACTCTAGTTTAAAAGTAGAAATTATTGTCAAACCAGCAATAAGTCTCAATCAAAACCAAAAGTAGTCTAAAACAAAAGATAAAAACTTATCTCAAGTCCACCAAACTCTTAAAGTTCCTTTGAATCTCTTCTCTTTTACAACATTCTCAAAAGAAAACTAAAAATAAAAAGGATAAAGTAAATTTTTGGTGCCTGAAAATCTCTCCAAAATTATCTATAAAACTTATCAAAACTCCCACATGATAAGCACTTTCAGGACTTTTAAGCACCCTTAAAAAAGTCTCAAGTTCCTTCTTTTATAAATCTCCAAGAGGGCATGGATAACTTTTCAAAATGTGTCTCAACTTGATGTATTCTCCAAAGGATGCCTCCTTTCACAAGTCTTTTAATAATATTTTTGTTTTTAGTGGTTATAACCACCCTCTTTAGCCAATATGTGCCTCAAATACCTCTTCAAAATTCAGCCAAATGAAGAAACTCGCCAAATAACTGCCTCTGGTGCTTAAGCGCGGGGTCTCTGGTGCTTAAGCGTGGGGCCTCTAACACTTAGGCACGTCCTTCTCTGTTTAACTGGCGCTTAAGCGTCAGATCTAGCGCTTAGGCGCTAAAACACTTTAGCACAATTTTCACCTTTTTGCTCCAAATTTGATCATTTTTCACTCATTTTAGCAATTTTCAATTTTTACCTGTACCTTAAAGAATAACACAAAAATACCTTCCATTAAAGCACAATATCTTAAAAATATGTATAAAAACGTGTCTAAAAATACTATATATTTTAGGTGTATCAGCCTACCCCGAAAAGTACATATGGGAATGGAACGTCTGCGTCCACCCCAAAAAGTGCACATGTAAATAGGACATCTAGGCCTATCCCAAAGAGAAACGTGAAAATAGTGTATAGAGCTTGTGATGTTGAATTCTAAGATATATGTCATGTGAAGATCCGACAAAAATTTGTGGGGCTTCGTGAGACTTTGTGTAGAATATGCAACTCCGTGGGGATGTGAAAAAAATCAGTGCAGACCAAAATAGTCGTGTTTTGCAAGCAAAGAGTAAGGAATCTCGAACTCAAGATAAACAAACTCAAGAAATTTAAAATTTTCTTTTCTCGTTGTTTTTATCATATTTAATTATCAAATCATATTTTCAAAATATTTTTATTTTGGTTAAATTTCAAAAAGATTATGAAGTTTTAATATCAAGCTTTAGTTGTATCGTTCTTTGTTCGTATGACTTCTCATCAATCGCACAAGAGAGGATAACTTGACAAACAAGTTGAAACTTGAAAGAAATTTCATTAATCTGCTCCTAAAAATGAGCTACAAACTGAGTACATGCTGAAGTATCAAAATACAACATGATGAATATACCTGAATCATCAAATACTGAATACATATCATGCACTGAATCATATATGGTACATATATCATGTCTACTTTGCAAAACTTGGTACAAAAAGGTATCCTGCTGATTGTCTTCGTGTGGTGAGCTTCTGATCCAGCTGCCCTACTAACCCACGCTCCAGTATAAGAATTCCCTTCACGTGTACCTAGAGGTGCAACCCTCTCATAATTTATATGGCTGCAACTCTTCCAGTTCAGACGGAACCCTCGTGATATCTTATCATCCTGCATTCTTCTGAAGGTTACAGAAACTCAAGGACGTCGCACTCCCGGGATGCAATGTTTAGCTAAAACAGCACCATTTCCATCTAATACCAACACTAATCCTAGTGGCAGTAAATTTTCAATTGACCCTATGAATTCCCCGGGGCCAACGATGTCATTCTCTTTTCCGAAGAGTATTTTGCTTTTACCTACAAAAGACACTGTGCAAAAGGGTCTAACAAAATCATGATGGTCAAAATGGGGAGGAATGCGGCTCCCCTCATCATAAATATTGATCATGCAACAGTTCATTTTGCAGTCTGGCGGCAGTATACTCCATCGAATTAATCTTTTAACCATTCTCTTTATCACATAAGGCAACTGATCCACCTCATCATATCTTAAGATACCAGGGGGGTATCCTTGCCTGTCTTCAACGAAATTGTAGCAACAACCACAATGAATGGTTATTCTACCTTTCCCGCGCATCCATTTTTGCGGCTCTGCATATGTTCTTGGTCTCAGTAGACCAGCTCAACCTCTGGCTTGTAGATCAAACACACAGTCCAAAATCTTTTTCTCATCGCTCTCTGAGAAGACTCCAATATATAGCACTAAGCCTTCCAATATATTGACCATTTCTCCTCAAACTTCTTCACAGATATCAAATTCTCTTCGCTATACTCTCCACATTCTCTCCAATTCAACTGTAAGAATATCATCAAATTTTCAGGGCGATGTTGGCCTTCTTATTTCAACTTCTTCAATGACCAGTGTCTGCTTTGTATCTGTAGGTAGTGGAAAATATGACTCGACGTCTGTATGTGCTGCCTCATGACCTTCTATTCTGGCGGTTATGGATTCTTGACCTGAACTATAGCAATCTAAGTGTAGAATATTGCATCCTAGGCATTCTATGAATGCTCGTCCGGTAGATGCTCCTATGAATAATCCTGCACTACACATTGGACAACCCTTATAGGACTCATGGGGTATCTCCATCTGCATCGGCTCTATGGTTGGCTCCAGCTCATTCTCTGTATCTGGTAGACTGGAAGAGGTTTCTTTTGTAGGTGGTTCATAAATCCTTCCTTCAAGAATTGGGGTAAATAATCTTGCTGCTTCTTTCTGTTTTCTCTTTTCTTCCCGTTTGAAGGCTCTGTGCTTGCGTTGGTTAGCGTTACGATGCTTTGTTCTTCGAAGTGGTGCATCAGGCACTCTATCTTCATTGGCACTTATTAAATTCCCCGTCGGTGCAGTTATCAGGGATTGTAGCCGACTGGTCCCTTCCATCGGGTATTGTTGAGCGATCATCTTCTTTCTCTTTCGCGAGGAATCATCTTCAGCTCCAATTTTCAGTAGAAATGACAATCCTTATTTTTTCCTTCGGCTAACAATGTCCATCAGGGGACCTTCATATTTTACATCAACCTGACCAAAGTCAAAATGAAGGTCTATGACGCCGCCATGAGCAGCCCTTTCTTTATATAGTGTGAGATTTAAGCTATCTTTGAAGGAAAAGATCAGCTTACGCTCTGACATTTCTTTCGCAGAAGATAGAAAAACATCAGTGTGCTGACATCTAGCATGAACAAGAACAAAAAGCGACGCGTCAACAATTTGATAATTTGAAAATTTTATTTATTCAATTTTATTTAATTTTATTAGGTTTAGAAATTAGAAACAGAAAAACAAAATGAGCAATTTCAAAAAAAATATATTGAGGTTAATTTATTACAAATTTTTTGACCCAGTCATAGATGTTTAGCCAAATAAATAACCCCAGGACAATCAAAATATCAAAAAGAAAATTTTGATTTCAAGCGGCATCATGTTGGGTAGTATATCTTCAAGTAGCGGTCGTTGACCGTTAACATAGGTCTTTCGCCCAAAAAATCCACCAGCTAGTAAGATCCTCCTGAGTAAACTTCTTCTATGAAATACGGTCCCTCCCAAATTGGTTCAAATTTTTCACCTATTTTACGGTGTGTAAGTATAGGTCTTCTGAGAACGACAACGAGGTCGCCAACTTTGAACGTCCTCGGGCGGTCCAATTTATCGTGTGCTTGCGCCATCCTTGCTTGGTAGAGCTCCAAGTGTTGTTGTGCTTCAAGGTATTTTCCCTTGAGACTTTCTAATTCTTCAAGTCTGAGTTTTGCATTTTCTTCGATTGTGTGTTGATTGGTGATGGCGACTCTAAGAGACGATGTTTGAACTTCTAGCGGTAGTATGGCCTCGGGCCCGTATAAAAGCGTAGAGTGTGCATCAAGTGGGAGTCCTGAACGTCATTCGATAGGCTCACAAATCTTCTAATAGTCTGTTATACCAATCTCTTTTATTTTCGTTCAGTGCCTTCTTTAATATTTGTACCAGTGTCTTGTTGAAAGCCTCGGCTAAGCCATTGACCCTGGGATAGTAGATTTTTTAGTATCTCCAATCTATCCCATGTCGTTTAACAAAATTTTTTATCTTCATGCTTTTGAAGGTTGTCCCATTGTCAGAAATCACTCTACGCGGAACTCCAAAATGGTAGACTTTGTTGGTTTTAAAAAATTGAAAGACGTGTTGTGTTGTAACCTCTCGTAACAGCACTGCCTCAGCTCATTTGAAAAAGTAATCTCTAGCAACGAGAATGAATCTGTGTCTCTTTGAGGATGGAGGGTCTATCAGACCTATTATGTCTGTACCCCAACACTCAAATGGCCATGAGACAACAATTGGGTGTAGCACATTCGGAGGTTGGTGTAAGACTACCTTATGCACTTGGAAAATGTGACACCTTCTAGTTGTATCCATATAATAGAATATCATTGCTGACCAATAATATCCGTATCTTTTAATCTTCATTTTCACCTTTGGCCTTGACTGGTGAGCATCACACAACTCGACATGTACTTCCTTGACGATATTCTGTGCTTCTGCTCTGCTCAGACATCGCAGCCACATCTGATCAAATGACCTCCTATAGAGAACATCTCCCACTAGAGCGTATGACATAGCCCTTCTTGTCATATGATATGCCTCAAACTTATCTTCTGACATCTTTCCAGTTTGTAAATATTATATTAATGGCTTACGCCAATCTTCATTGATATCAGTAACTGCAATCATCATTCCTTCTTCTTTTTCAATCTTGTATAGGTTGTCGAGGTTGATTCAATACAGAACTCGTCTTCCTTGTACTGTAACATCAATGGAATCCTCTGGTGGACATGCCAACTCTTTAGCAAGTTTTGCTAGAGCGTCGACATGTGTGTTATCTCCCCGAGGAATCTGGTATAGAGTTACATTAAGGATTTGATCTAGCAGCCTCATTACGTAGTGATGGTATTCTGCTAGCCTTGATTTTAGAATCTTGTATTATTCAGAAATTTGTTGAATGATAAGTTAAGAATTACCATATATGACAGTATCCGTTATATCTATTGAGATTGCCGACTCTAATCTGGTGATCAACACTCATATACTGCTTTGTTATTTGTGCACGGTTCTGTCAGGTGATAGAAGAATCTCAATATACTTTTATCTAGTGTGATGAAAATCAGACCAATCCCTCTTTTGCCTAGTAGAACCATTTCTGATCCTTTATCTTTCCTGGATGAAGAAGCTCCATAAAAATAAATTTCCTAATGTCTGACACTGGAAGGTTCTATTTGCAGTATCTGCTTGTCTAGTAATTCATCGTTGAGTGGGGACCCAGCTGGAAGTGGGTGTGTAGCGAGAAAATCTGCTAAAATATGTCCCTTGATAGAGCGGAGGGCAACAAAAGTTATATTGAATTGCAATAAAATCATAGACCATCTAGCTGGTCGTCTGGAAAGTTTTGGTCAGGTCATCAAATATTGCAACAGATTAAGTTTCAAAATGAGGGTGATCTTATGAGAAAGCATGTAGTGCCTAAGCTTTTGGGCGGCGAAAATTAAAGTTAAACAATGTTTCTTGATAGGAAGATACTTCACCTCTGTCAGTATTAGATGACGACTCAAGTAGTATAACGCACTTTCCTTGCCCTCATCATTGACTTGAGCAAATAGGGCTCCGAGAGAGTCGTCTAAGCTGCGTTATAAAGTATCAATGGTTTTACTAGGATAGGGGCTGCCAAAACAGAAGGTGTCATCAAGCATAGTTTAACATCTTCAAAGGCCCACTGGCATTTCTCTTCCCATACAAATTTAACGTCCTTTTTAATTAATGTCGAGAAGGGCTGACAGCTACCTGAGAGATTAGAAATAAATCATCTCAGATATGCCAATTTTCCTTGAAAGTAATGTAATTGTTTCAGGGTTTTGGGAGGAGGCATTTCCAAGATAGCTTTAATCTTATCCAGGTTGATCTTGATTCCCCGATGACAGATAAGGAATCCTAGAAATTTTTCGGAGGTAACGCCAAAGGCACACTTTAAGAGATTCATCTTAAGATAATATTATCGTAATCGTTTAAACACGATCCTCAAATCGTACAAATGGTCTATTATCTGTTTATTTTTTATGACCAAATCATCCACATAGCACTCCAGTTAGTTGTGAATGAGGTCATCAAAGATCTTCGTCATTGCTCGTTGATATGTTGCTCCGACATCCTTTAATCCAAATGACATCACAGTGTAGCAGAAAATCCCAATTGGTGTTCTGAAAGATGTAAGTATTGCATCTTCTGGAGCCATTTTTATCTGGTTGTAGCCTGAAGATCCATCCATAAAGGAGAAAATTTCATGTGTCGAAGCGATGTCCACCTTTAACTCTAGTATCGTAGTCAAAATTCATCTTTTGGACACACTTTATTTAGATCCTTGAAATCGACACATACACGGATTTGTCCATTTTCCTCTTAACTGGAACAATATTGGCTAACCATGTGGGGTATTTCTCTTCCCGCACAAAGTTAGTGTCTATTAATTTTTTTTACCTTGGCAATGACTTGTTGCTCTATTTCAAGGCGCATTCTTCTAGAAGCTTGTTTCACTAGGGTCATATCTTTGTCTACCCCAAGTCTATGCACTGCAACTTTTGCTGATAGCCCCGACATTTTGTCTTAACTCCAGATGAAGTAATCTTTAAATTCTGTCAATAACTTCATCAGCTCTATGTATTCTTCCTCATTGAGTAAGGAACTTATAAAAGTTGGGCGAGGCTGCTCCTTAGTCCCGAGGTTGATTTTTTTTAACTCATCAACTGTTGATTTAATTTCTTCTTCAAATTCTAGCAGGGCATCATCTATTAATTGATCTTGAGAGTCATCCTCTACATCGAGGCAGTCCTTTTTTAAATCATTACTAACAACCATGCAAAATTCTGAATCATCGACTGTTCCTACAGTACCAAATCCGAGACCTTGTTTTGAATTAGGAGTTTGGCTTTTAACATTCCACAAATTTTCAAAGAGTTGTAGCTTATCTTTTGGCATTTATTTTGGCACACATCTCTGTTGAATTAATTTTTATATACAAGGAGAAAAGTAACCAAAAGGTAATTCCATTAATTCATTAGAATCATCATCTAAATTTACATGATTTTCAAGATTAGTAGAAGGATAAGCACAGTAAAACTTGATCGATTTCAAACCATCACAATGGACTTCCTTGACCTCTAGACTCTCAACCTTTTGAGGATAGATCAGAGTAAGGGTCATGACATTCACATAGTGGTTGATTCGATCATACATCGACTCATATTCATCTTTTTCTATGTCTTCCAAGGAGATCGTGTATTGGGTTTCTTTTGCTTTATCATCATTATTTCTCCCTTGGAACTTTCTTCATCAGAACTTTCCTCCACGTTGACGTTGATAGTTGGACTGTTCCGTTCAACAATTGGATTGGTTCTTCCTTGCCCACGTCCCTGACCTCGATATCGAGTATATGGGCTAAAAGAACCTCTACCACCTCGTTGGGAAGAGATGATGATAGACTGTTGAAGCAGAGTTGAATGGCCTTTTCTTTGTGATCCTTCTAAATCTTTTATTTCATTCGTTACAACTTCTCGAGAAAAGACTGTTCTCTTTGGAGGTGTGTTTTGGAGGTGCGTAGCAGGCGGCGTCTTCATAAATGTCTACTTCATGTACTGAAAACAGTTGTAAATCTCCTTTAATACAATGTTCTTATCCTTCTTTGAAATATTTGATGCATTGATGTAATGATGACGGAACCATATTATGCTCGTGAATCCATGATCGTCCAAGTAAAGCATTGAAAGAAGTCTCTACATCAATGATATGGAATTTTACAGTTGTTACTAGTTCTCCTGCTTTCATTAATAATGTAATTGATCCATGGGCTCTTTCTCCCTTCTGATTAAACCCCCCTAACATCATTTTATTGGTTGTAAGCTCGTGAGCTTCAATTTCAAAATATGTCAACGTTCGTAGACTCATTAAGTTGAGTGATGCTCTCGAGTCTACCAAGACTCTAGACAATACAAATCTGCCGATATTGACGGAGATGTAGAGCAGTCGATTATGGTCGTTAGTACCGAGCAACAAGTCTTCATCCATGAAGGTTATTCAAGGTTGTTCTTTCAACGAACAAGCTTCATCCGAGGATATGCTGGCCAACTGAGCCAAGCAAATCTCTGGGTCGAGCAAGGCTGTAACCAAAGATTCTCTCATCTCCTTTGACAGGATTAGAGCATCATAAATTCTTAGTTTGGCCGGCAGCCTCCTAAGATGAGCTAGCACGTTATAATCAACTTTGTATAATCATTTGATCTTCACTTGGTTATGCGGCTATTCCACTGGTGGAGGTAGAGGTAGTTCTTCTTGAGTGACTATTTGTTTTCCTTTATCTATTGGAGCTGATCTTAAAGGTAATACTTTCCCCCCTCCTTAGATTTACTTTTGTAATTTCTTCCTCCTGAAAAGCTGTAGGAAAAACTTATGGTTTTCTTTCTTCATCGGAGAGATCCAAGTTAATGGTAAGTGGTGTATCATGACATTCAAGGACTGGCTCTTCACTCCTGGTGCTATCGTAATCAGTATTGTCGATGTCTTCTTCATTCTCGTTAACGGATTTATTGGACTCAAGTATGATTTGAGGATCAGTTTGGGAATCAAGATCACAGTTAGATTGAACAAAGTCAATTAGGTTATCATTAGAAACAACCAAAATGTAGCCGAAATCATAATTATTATATTCATAATACCCCGATGGGGTAAAAAGATAATCATACATGGTCAGGATTCAAGGATTTTCTTCCCTGAATCCGAGATAACCAATCTAACAGAGGCAACCCCTATCCTACCCCCAGCACTATCGATCTTCACGACATCGCTCTTTTCTTTCTCGTCTAGGTGCGGTGACTTCTCTGGTGAAATCTCTAACTTGGGCTGAGCAGGTTGTAGACTATGAACAACTGCTTGAGCTGAAGCGGTCTGAATCTGATCCAGTATCTTCTTGGATGACTTGCTCCAAATTGTGTTCCATCCATCTTTGTTTGCTTATGGATCTATCGGAATAATGGGCTCGACCGAAATCAAATTCACAAAACTTTTTTCATGCTCTTTCAAATATTCTTTCAGAATTGTTATATTTCCTTCTTTAAAGTCCCTCTCGAGCCAATCTTTGAAGACGAAGCAACCTTCTATTGTATGCCTCAACATTTTATGGTATAGACGAAAATTTGGACTATCTTTCTTATCAACCTCTTTAGGCTTCTTTGGTTCTAGCAATCTGAACTCTGGCTTTTTCATCAAATTCCTGAACATCTTCGACACAGCCTCATCTTTGAAGGAATATTGTCTTCTCCTTCATTCTGAAAAAGTCAGACCCATTCTACCTTCCATCTGGTATGATCCTCCTTGGTATGACTGTTGGCTTGACTTTCCATACTGTTGTACTTCCTGTTGAGCACGCTGTAATGATTGTTGAGAACTTTTGTGAGAATGCTCTACTTATATTTTCATTGGTTGCTTTCCTTAACGACTGTTGCCACTGTCCCAGACCTTTTCTCGACTACTCTGGTTGTCCTGGACTTCTTTGCTTTCTCTTGAGAATCCATATGTTTAACTTCTTCTTGTAAACTACTGGCCTTACTTAAAAGCTTCTCGAAGGACTTGATGGTGAGTTCCTTGATCATGAATGCTACCTGCCCATGTATGCTCTTGAGTAGAATCTCAATCGCATGCTATTCCTGTAGTTGAGGTTCACATTTCATGCTAAGGTTTTTCCACCTCAAGATGTACTCCACTAGAGTCTCATTGGGCCTTCGCTTTTTCACTACAAAATCTCCAATAGAAACATGGTGTTGTGCTCCAACAAATCTCTTTACGAATATTTGTTCTAATTTGGTGTTAGGTAACTTGACATACCAATAAAAAACAATCCCTGATAGACTGCTGATGAACTGTCAGAAGAGTAAGGCTTCATTATCTCCTATATTTCCACTACTGGCTCAAAAGTGTGCTAGTTGTTGCATGGGATTTCTAATTCCATCGAATATCTTGAAGTTCAGTGACACAACACCCTTAGGATAGGGTACAAAATCAAACTCCTTCAGGTAAGGCCTACCCCTTGAAATTAATGCACCACCTTTATATTAGGCTAGGGCCTCTTGAACTTGTTGTTCGAACAATTGTTTGATATCCTTCTCAGGCATGACATTTGGTGAGGAATCTTTCTTTTGCTGCTCTTCTCCATTAGCGGAAGCAACTTCTCTTCGTTTATCGATGATATGGATTATTTCAGGATGGTTAACTCTTGTAGAAGCTACCTGCTGTGACTGAGATTGTCCATTAACTTTAGCAATGGCGGTTAGCGTGGAAACCATCTCATCCACTCGCTTTTCCATTTAACTAATCTGTTCATCTCTCAAGAAAATAGCCCTGCGCAAATCATCGGCGGCGTTCCCTTCTACGAGAGGTTGGGCATCACGCGCTGATGAAGCTGCTCTAGTTTCAATGAAATGAATATCCATAAAATCCTCATCGAGGTAATTATTGAAATCAAAATCCTCATCATCATCATTAATGGTTACTCCATGTTCTTTGGCTAGCTCAAAAATCCCAGCTCTGAGTTTTTTTGACCTTTTCTTCGATGATTGCTTCATGGATTTCCTTGAAACCCGGAGGGTTTTCTTGAACGTTCTTCACTTGTTTGTCAAATTCTGTAGCAGATATTTCGGACTTTTGTTCCACCTTGTCATTCTGCCCTGCGGGATCAGCTGACCGTATTGGTATGGTGACTTTAGGTACACACACCTTCTTTCTTAACGATGATGTCTTGAGATGAGATATCTCAATAAAGTCATTGACATGTCAGAGAGGAGTGTGCTCCCTGCGGTGTGAACCAATCACAATACCAGGTAATTTCTTCATCTTTTCCCTCTTCGGGACATTCTTGCGAGTAACTTGACCAACCAACGTCCTGTAGACTTTGGAGCAGTAGAGGCAACAAAATTTATAGTGATAACTGTAGTATTAATCCGACTTCCCAGACGGAATCTGACGGGAATACATGTTGGTAAAACTTCAGTTGACTTGTGGGACTGTCGGGCAATCCTAACATCCCTTAGGATTTCTTTCTTCATTTGTGGGGAAACTGCAATTCCCATTCGCTTAAGCAATTCAACCACCGAACATCCTTCTTTAGTGTCCAATCTCTGGAAAACTGCACTGAATCGGGTGATAGGAACAAACTTCTTCCTCTCCCTACCATGTCTATGAGGTGACGGTAAAGTAGCAGCAATCTTCTGGATACTTTTACACCCATTAGTATCCATTAAGGGATGGAACCTACTCCCTTACAGAAGTTGAGAGAACTCGTCATCCGGTACTTTTTCTGAGATTTGGGCCTTAGCTGCCCTCCGTGCTTTTCAACTGCGCTTCTTTCTTTGTGAACGAGTTAGCGGTACGGACTTTGAACTCAATCCAATCTCAAACACTGACGGAGGGACGGTAAATTCGTTAGTTTCATCTTCTACGATCATAATCTCCTTTTCTTTAGCAGAAAAGGGAACAACAGACTTGGCAGGTGTCGGGGGAGTAGTAGTTTTCACCTTCTTGCAAGAAGAAATTCCTTAGGATATTTCATGTCAAATTCAGTAGATGGCTCCTGAATTTTTGCAGCAGCGACTTTCACTACAATAAACGGGGGGCCTTTCTAAGGGTGACTTCAAGTTCATCAAATCCAGCTCTGAACTTGATGGTGGGAGCAACATTGTGAGCGTTGTGGCTGGTTGATGTTGACCTCACTTTTGGTTGAGATTTAGTTTTTCCTCTTTAGTAGCCTAAGGTCTAGCCAAAGGATTTTCCTATTGACTATTCTTAGAAAACTAGAAAAAACACACTCACCACTAGAAATTCTACCATCTTCTTTACTCAACTTGAAGTTCCACATATTGATCCTATCCTCTAAGTACTTAGTAGGTGGGGTCACTATAAGGGAAACTCAAGATGAGTCACCCTTAGGACTGCTGAACCTTAGGGTTGACCCTGAATGTTGGTCTAGAGCTAAGACACTCACTACACTCACAATCACTCACAACCCTAAACTCAAATTTCTAGCCTAGGTCCCTTGATTTTTTCGGGATACTCACGTAGATGGTCCCATAAACCTACCAGCCCTAATGCTATGGTTTAACTAAGACCAGTACGTAGAGGACCCATAATGGGATTTCCTTTGGTCCATGACTCATTTAGAGTGATTAGTTACCCAATCCTATAAAAAATACCCATGTTGGCCTTTTGCCCCTAAACACTCCCAAATTACCTGAACACCCTTGAAACCCTAAACTTTGTCAAAATTCCAAAGTTTGCCCAAAATACCCAAATTTGATCAAAATTCATTTCAAACCTTTTGAAAACCTCCAAACACCGAAATTATCCAAACTCTCCAAAAATTTCCAAATTACCAAAATACCCCTCCATAGCCCAAAATTCCAAAAATTCCTATAAATTCTCAATAAATCTAAAATATTACTAATTTCATTTTTCTCAACTACCACATGACCCAATTTGCTAAATTTGACCATATTTAACCAAACCCCCAAATTTGCCTTTAAGGGCCCAAATTTCCCCAAATTCAACTCAAGTGTCCATCAATTTGATCTCAATTGACCCCAATTACAATCCTAAACTCAAATTAACTTTTGATATGGACAAAATAAATCAAATCCAAGCTTAGTTGGCCCATGATTTGAGCCCAATTTTGATTTAGGTCAAAACCTCAATTTTGACCATATGACCTAATCTCACCAAATGGAACTCATATCCTAGTCAATTGGCCCAAATTAATGTTGAAAAATCTTTATAACATTCTTATACATCAAAATAAACCATCAATTGTCCTTGGTGAAGCCTCAAATTCATTTGATTTTGGCTTAAATCCAAAATTCCCAAATTTAGCCCCAAATTGGCTAATTCCCTAAATTTCACCCAATTGATATCCTTAACCCCCAAATTGGCATCCAATTTATGTTGAAAACTCTTCATGGGGTCCATATTGATCATTTAAGATAATCAAATTGGATTTAGCCCAAGGCTAACCTAAGCTAGACCCAAGCCTAGCCCAACATGACCAAATTGCCTAAAATTTAAAATTCCCTCAAATTGCCCTTCAATTGAGCTCAAAACCACTTCCATCCTTCACCAAAATTGTTCCTTACAATCATCTACACCAAATTAAATATATTATTAGGCTATTTGACATGGCTAGCCTGGCCCAAACCCAAAATTTGGTCATTTGCACCCACGTGGACCCATGCACTAAATGTGACCAAACCACCCTAAAGTAACCAAATTAACTCCACCCTAGCCATTAGTTTGAGGCTGAGCCAAAATACCTTTAACCACCTAAAATAAGCCATGGACCAAAGATCCCCCAAATCAAGGGATATTATTCCAAAAAATACACATGCTTAAGTTATCTTTGCCAAATCAAAACACATTTGCATTAAATTATTGTGATGGATTCTTCTGGATGCCCTGAGCACCTAGCCACCTCCCCCTGGCCGGGCGGCCAGCCTAGTGGCCGGAAAAGCTCAAAACCAAGAGCTACCCACATCGGACTTCACCCAAATCAAGCCTAAAGGATAGCTCAGCCAAATTGAGTTGTAGAGCTTATATGCCCTCCACCTAAGCACCACATTACACCTCCTAATTAGCCATGACAGCTACCATAACCCCATTTTTATAAAAAAGCCACCTCCAAGGCCATTAAACCAAGTGCTGAAAATATCTTGGAGAGAGTCCCTGAAATTACACACAGAACCTCTTTGAGATCTCCTCAGTGCAACCCAACCACCACATTGCCCTGAATCCCGTTGCCAGAGTTCAATTTTGAGCTCAAAACCTTGCCGAAAACCAGGATAGAGCCCAATAAGTCTCCACAGTCCACCAAACTTAAATTAACTTCGCCCACTCCTTCACAATAGTAAAAGAGGAAGAGCCCCATCAATTTCCCCTTCCACATAGCCCCTAGTATAGACTTCAATCAACACCCAAAATCGGTCTTGATCAAAATCACACCTAGGCCTTACACCACAACAAGAGGCTTAATCCCTAACCTCCTTGGGCCCCAACGAACGTGTCGAGCACCTTTGATTGAAGCTTCCCTTATCAGAGCAACGGGATAAAACTTCTCCTCCTCTCGAGCCTATTTTGATTCTTCATTTGCTTAGGCTTGATTTCATGACACATTAACCGTATGGATGTGTTCATCTCACTTAGATGAGCATTTAAAAAAAAATTCACTTAATTTGGTTGAGAAATGAGAAAGATCTCAAGCCTCAAAGGTGGACGGTTCTCGGCCTAAGCTATCAGAGACGATGACCACGTGCCGTTCGATTGCGCGTGCATCGAATGGACGACCAAGATGAAGCCGAACAGTGCTTCTTTACACAAACAACGGGTTGTGTGGCTGCTGGTGTGGATGACGACATCAAATAAGAACACGCCGCGTGGAGTTTCGGAGCCGCCGTAGGATGACGAGGCGTCGCGTGGATAATTAGAAAAATAGGGCTTTTTATATTTATTTAAACTCCCTTAACTTTAAAAACTCGTAACTTTCTGTAGAAAAATCACAAAAATAAAAGAAAAAATACCCTCCTGCTCAGTGAACAGAGGAGAACAATGTAGAATAAATTTCAAGTCCATTTGATGCATATTTTATTTTTAATTAACTAAACACTGTTTTGAATCATTTGATTCTCCATTCATATTGACACATCACCTTGACTTGAAATTTTGGCATATTGTAGCCTCTGTCAAGGGGAACATTCTCTGATTTTTTTCCAAAGTCAGAGGAGACCTCTAAATAGAGATCCATTCTTTTTTTAAGTTTAATTGCATTATTTGCTCAAATAATCATGGAAATTAACATGTTGCTTAAAAAATCTAAGAAAATTTTGGAAGGTTTATGATGACCAGGAAGCCTTTAGGAAAACTTTTTATGAGTCAAGTCATTTAAAATACACCTAATTTTCACAAAACCTAAATCATTAAGATAATTAATTTTGGAAAATATAAATATTTAAATGACTTGATTTTTAATCTCCACTGTGGTTCCTGATCCAGAGAACTCATCATAAAATTTCAAAATATTTTGAGTTCCTTTGATAACTTAAGTTGATTTTTAAAGATAAACATTACTTTTGGCATTTAAATGATTTTTTTAAAAATCAAAATACAACTCAAAAAATTATGAAACTTAGTTTTTTTAGTTCTCTGTGATCAGGGGTATTTTCTACAAATAAAATAATATTTAGAATAAAAACTTGATTTTTAACATATTTTAAATATTTAAATAATTAAAAATCTCTAAAAATCATAAAAATAATAAAACTCATGAAAATGTTCTAAATTGCTTCCTAAGCACTCAGGAACAATTAGAAAATTTTTTCTAATTTTCTAAATAATGATATTGAATTTTAAAGCTTAAAAATGATTTTTAAAGGCTAAAAAATGAGTTTTCATTAAAATAACTCCAATAAATCAAATAAAATTAAAAAAATATAAAATCTTCTTCTCTAAGCTCTCTGACCTTAGGGAGACTTTTCAAAAATACAGAACTTAATTTTCTCCATTTAAAATATTTTATATTTAATAAATACCCCGGAACTTAAAATTTACATAAAATTCAAAAAATCATGAAATTTGATCTAAAGGCTTCTCTGGTCTAAAGTTACCTCTAGTAAAAATATCAAGGGATTAGGATTTACTTTGGTCAAGTTAAGTATTTTATTTGAAAAATCCTATGTTCGCATGAAAATTAATTATATAATAATTAAATTTTTAGGAATTTTCTTTGAAAAATCCTGTTTTTGCATGAAAATAATTATATAAAATAAATTAAATTTTGAGATCACATTTTCTCCTCTGATGTCTTAATTGACCCATGAATGAGGTAGGATAAAAATTTCAAAAGCATTTGAATTAACAAATTATGAAGTGATAGAGCCTTAGGGGCAAATGTGTAATTTTGGAAATTTAGCCTTAATGAACATTTAAGCTTAATTTAAGGTGGGAAATGGGTAACCTCTGAGCTTAGTCAAGTTATTTGATGTTTGAAACACAAGGGGTTAATTGGTAGAAACCAACCTTACTTTCCTAATTAAAATGTGATGTTTGAAACACTAGGGGTTAATTGGTAGAAACCAACCTCACTTTCTTAATTAAAAAGATAAAATTTCTAAATTATTAAAATTTGGAAGTTTATTAAAATAAAATGAACCCAGGACTTAGGGGTTTAATTATTAAAATTTGGAAGTTTATTAAAATAAAATGAACCCAAGACTTAGGGGTATGACTTTGAAGTCAATAATTAATCAATTTAGTACCCCTATTTAATTTTCAAATAAAATTCAAATCATGAATCATGACCATCTAAAGCTTAACCTTTTCAAAAGTAATTAAGACACTCACCTAGGTCTTAAGGGCTTAGTAGAGTTTCATTTCAATGAGGATTAGAAAAGTAAATATCATTGAAAATTAAAACATCTTTCAAACGCTACAAGCCTAATTAGGGTTAAAATTTGGTCAAGTGTTCCAACAACACTAACTTGTCTCTTTAAGGGTCTTCACCCATATAATTCTTAAATTGAATCACAAGTGAAAATTAACCTATTCTTAGAAATAATAGAGACATCAATGTTCTCGGAGCATTAAGGGTATTTACAGGATGATTTATTAGCAACATAATAAGTTTAAGAGAACTCGGGATTTTCCACCAGGCAGCGAGAGAGTAGCACGAACCTGCTTCTTTCTCTAGATTTGTTGGATACCTCAGAGATCTACTAAACTTAATATATTTTGCTTGGCAGCATCATCCTTAACTAAGCTCCTAAGGACCCACCAAGATATGACCTAGGGTTAGATAGGTCGTCAAGATTTTACTTCCCTATTTCATATAAACTGCCTTAACATGCATTTTAAGTTTCAGATGCTGGAACGAGAAGACTTGCCAGGTACGCTTTTACAGTTTTCAATGTTGTCTTTCTTGTACTTTCATACTGTACATTTATACTTGCAAAATTTGCATGCTAAACAACGACACCACCCTGCATGAAAACTAAAACTATCAGGATAGCCACAAAACCAAAACCAAAACCAAAACTAAAAATCAATCAAGATAAAATTCACCGCCACAACATTCAAAATATAAAACAACTCAAAATTTAATCACAAACATCACATAAAACTACAACTTCAACTAAATTAAGATGTCTCTATCGGATGATCAGGAATCCCTTAGAGGAGGTAACCTATAGTTGCTAACGAGGCTTCCCACGGTCTAAATGAAATTGCGGAATTTGTTAAGTTGAGTTTAGTAAGTTCATTTGGACTAAGTGAATCTAATAGAAAATAGTGGTGTTGGAACGAGGGAACCGTAGGATCCTAACCGGTGTCGCTCTAATCAAATTTAATATGCCCTTATAAAATTTAAAGAACTTCAACCATAAGGCCACCTTATTTGACATTATAACTTGACTCGCTAGAAAACTCAAACTCGTCGCAGCAGGGAGCTTGGAGCTAGCATGGTGGGCAGCACGGCCATCTTCAATAGCAAAACCTGTCTTCCTCAGCTAAACCAATCTTCCTTCTTTAGACTTAAACAACAAAGTCATAAGACTTCGAGGTTGCTTGCTTGTGTAACATAAATCCTCACCTTATCTTTAGGCCTTTATATAGCCTTGTTATATAATATAAGCCCTAACTCGTCTTAGGATTCTGAGGTTGTCGTTTGTCACGACCTAAATCCTCACATCTTCCAGGCTATTTGTGTGATCGTTCCACACGAATGTAAGCCCTAAATAATAAAATTGGCAGGGCGAAACACATAAATATTTCTCCTCAAAACTGAAGCCAAATATTGGGATAGCTTGGGAAGTCACCGAGGTTCTCCTCT
>JXCR01145422.1:0-79008 GCA_002079205.1 Phalaenopsis hybrid cultivar | reverse complement strand
GATGATGGATATATATATATATATATATTGAATGTATAGAGAAGTTTTAGGAAATGCCTAATTAAAAAATTGCTTTACTTGAATCTTGATTACAGTTATGAGCTTATTATTAATTTTTAAATGTATTAGTTAAATTTTTACTAATAATCTTCTCAAGAAATTCTATCTTTTAATTTTTCTAGGATTCTTAAGTTTGAAAAAAATTATAATTAGTTTTGAAATGGATAGAAAATTAGAATTCCTAAGTTGCCTGTCACATTTTTGGGGCAGAAATATAGGAATTTTTAATGGAACCCACTACCTATGCTAATACATTTGATTTTTAAAATAACAGAGTTACTTGAGGACAAGTAATAGTGAAGTTTAAGGGATTTTGACATGTCCTTCAATAGATGCATTTTCCTTTAATTTTTCTTATTTAATTTCGACAATAATACGCTTTAATGAACAATATTTTCATGTTTTTGGGTGCAGGTATAATAGGAGAAGAACCAGATTGAATTGGAGCGAAAATGGCGTGAAACAGAGCAATTTGGGCTAAAAAAAATTTTTTTATCTGCGCTTAAGTGTCAGTTTACAGAGAAACTGGTGCCTAAGCTCCACATCCTGGTGCCTAGGTGTCAGTTGGATGTAATGAGCTCTCGAGAAGGTGGAGCATAGGCACCACAGTTGGGCACCTAGGCACCATAGTTGGATGCCTGGGTGCTTGAACTGTTCAGAGCAGTTTTTGACAGTTTTTCATATGAATTGGGGCTAAATTAATCAGAGATTTGAGTTTATGGAAGAAGAGAAGGGGAGGAGAGTCCAGAGGTGAAGGATTCTGAAGGCTAATGTGTAGGAATTTGAAGAGAGAGTGAGATTTTCTTTTATTTTCTGTTCTTTTTCTTTGAGTTTTGTGTGAATTATGTAAGGATTGGTGTAAAAGTTCTAGAAGAGTTTGGAGATTTTCTTGAGGTGAAGTTTATTGTAGATTTCAATAAATGAGATAAGTTTTTGTTGACCTCATTTTTTGTTGAGGTTTAGTTTATCCTCTTTAGTAACCTAAGGTCTAGCCATAGGACTTTTTCCTTGTGACTATTCTTAGAAAACTAGACATGGAACCCTACTCAACTTGAAGTTCAACGTATTGCTCTCAACCTCTAAATATTTAGTAGGTGGGGTCACTGTGGGAGAAACTCAAGATGAGTCACCCTTAGGATTGCTAGACCTTAAGGTTGACCCTGGGTGTTGGTCTGGAGCTAAGGCACTCACTACACTTATCTGCACCCACAATCACTCACAATCCTGAACTCAAATTTCTAGCCTAGATCCCTTGAGCTTTTGGGATACTCATGTAGATGGTCCCCTAAACCTACTAGCCCTAGGGTTATGGTTTAGCTAAGACCACTATGTAGAGGACCCAAAATGGGGTTTCCTTTGGTCCATGGCTTATTGGTGATGATTGGTACCTCAACTCTACCAAAATACCCATCTTGGCCTTTTACCTCTAAGACACCCCCTAATTACCGAAATACCCCTCTTTGACCCAAAATCCCAAAAATTCTAAAAATTTCCAGAAAATCCCAAATATTCCCAATTTCATTTCTTTCAACTACCACATGACCCAATTTGGCCAATTTTATCTCAACTACCACATGACCCACTTTGGCCAATTTGACCATCTTTAACCAAAATCCCCAAATTGCTCTTTAAAGACCCAAAATTCCCCAAATTCATCTCAAATGTCTATCAATTTGATCTTAATTGACAAAAATTTCAATCCTAAACTCAAATTCACATTTGATATGACCAAAAAAAACCAAATCTAAGCTCAATTGGTCCATGAGTTGAATCCAATTCTGATTTGGGTCAAAACCCCAATTTTGACCATATAACTTAATCTCACCAAATTGAACCCATAGCCTAGTCAATTGGCCTCAATTAATGTTGAAAAATATTTATAACATTCCGATACATGAAAATTAACCATCAATTGGCCTTGGTGAAACCTCAAATCCATTTGATTTTGGCCTAAATCCAAAATTCCCAAATTTAGCCCTAAATTGGCTAAGTCCCCAAATTTCACCCAATTGATTGCCTTAACCTCCAAATTGGCATCCAATTCATGTTTAAAACTCTGCATGAGGTCCCTATTAACCATTCATAATAATTAATTTGGACCTAGCCCAAGGCTAACCCAAGCTAGACCCAAGCCTAGCCCAACATGACCAATTTGATTAAAGTTCAAAATTTCTTCAAATTGACCTTTCAATTGGGCTCAAAACCATTTCCATTCTTCACCAAAGTTGTTCTTTGTGATCATCTACACCAAATGCAACAATAAATTGAGCCAATTGACATGGCTAACATAGCCCAAACCCAAGTTTTGGTCATTTGCACCCACTTGGACCCATGCACTAAATGTGACCTAACCACCTTAAAGCCACCAAATTAACACCACCACAGCCATTAGGTTGACCTAGTGACCAGTCCAAACACCATGAAACCGCCTAAATCAAGCCATGAACTAAAGTCCCCCAAATTAAGGGATCCTTTCCAAAAATGCACATGCTTAAGATATCTTTGCCAAATCCAAACACATTTGCATTAAATTGTTGTGATGGATTCCTATGGCAAAAATAACCTAAATCAAGCCATGGACCAAAGATCCCCCAAATTAAGGGATCTTATTTCCAAAAATGCACATGCTTAAGATATCTTTGCCAAAATCAAAGCACATTTGCATTAAATTGTTGTGATGGATTCCTCTGGGTTCCCTGAGATCCTAGCCACCTCCCCTTGGCCGGCCGGCCAGTCTAGTGGCCGGAAAAGCCTAAAACCGAGAGCCACCCCCATGGCATCTCACGCAAATCAAACCTAGAGGCCAGCTCATCCAAATCAAACTATGGAGCTCCTCTGCCCTCCACCTAAGCACCACATTACACCTCTTAATTGGCCAAGACAGCCACCATAACCCCATTTTTATAAAAGGCCACCTCCATGGCCATTGAACTAAGTGCTGAAAATTTCTTAAAAAGGCCTCTCCAAACTTCACACGGAGCTTCCCTAAGATCCCCTTTGCATCCCAACCATTTTCCCTCATCCATTCCCATTGTCGGAGCTCAATTTTGAGCTTGAAACTTTGCCGGAAACCAGGACAAAGCCCAATATGCCTCCACACTCCGCCAAACTCCAATTGCTTGTGCCCACACTAGCTAGCACACCCCACCAAACTTCAATTGCTTGTGCCCACACCTTCACAAGAGTGAAAGAAGCCAGAGCCCTTTCAAATCCCCCTTCCACAGAGCCTCTACCATAGCTCTAGACCAACACCTAAAATCGAGCTTGGTCGATTTCACACCTAGACTTCACACCAAGGTCAGGGACTTAATCCCTAGCCTCCTTGGACCACAACGAACGTGTCGAGCACCTCTGATTGAAGCTTCCCTTCTCAGAGCAAGGGTATAAAACTCCTCCTCCTCCCGAGCTTGTTTTGATCCTCCATTTATTTAAACTTGATTTCATGATACCTTAGCCATATGGATGTGTTCGTCTCGCTTAGAAGAGACCATAGGATCAAACCCGAAGCGATTTGGTTGAGTCTAAGCCGAGATCTTAAGGTTTTAGTCTGGACGGGCACGGGATCACTCTATCGGGGACGATGATGGGGAGCCGTTCGATCAAGCGTGTATCAAACGGACGGGGGAGATCGAGCCGGACAGCGCTTTAAGGCGTGAATAGCCGGCCGAGTCAGCAAGCTATGTGGACGGCAGCGTCCAACCAGAGCGCGCCACGCATGCTTTCGGAGCCGTCATAGGATGAGGTGGCACGTGCGGTTTAAATAAAAAAATAGGGGTATTTTCTTATTTATTTAATCCCCAAAACTTCAAGAATACATAACTTTGTGTAGAAAAATCATAAAAATAAAATAAAAATACCATCTTGCTTAATAAACAAAGGAGAATAATGTGGAATAGTTTTCAAGTCTATTTGATGCATAAAATATTTTTAATTAATTAAATACTATCTGGAATCATTTGATTCTCCATGCATATTGACACATCACCTTGGCATGAAATTTTTACATATTGTAGCCTTTGTAAGGGGGAACTTTCTCTGATTTTTCCAAAGTCAGAAAAGGTCCCTATATAGAGAGCCACATTTTTCATCATCTTCCATATTATTCCCAAAATAATCATGAAAATTAGCATATTGGTCATTAAATCCCAAGAAAATTTTGGAAAGTCTACAATGACCAGAGAAACCTTTGAAAATAATTTCATGAGTCAAGCCATTCAAAATATCCTTAAATTTTCCAAATATTAAATCACTAAGATAATTGATTTTGGAAAATACAAACATTTAAATGACTTGATTTTTTATCTCGATACTAAATCACTAAGATAATTAATTTTGAAAAAATATAAACATTTAAATGACTTGATTTTTTATCTCCGAATTTTGGAAAATATAAACATTTAAATGACTTGATTTTTGATCTCCACTATAATTTATGATCCAGAGGACTCATCATAAAAGTTTCAAAATATTTTGAGTTCATTTAATAACTTAAATTGATTTTTAAAGACAAATATCCTCTTATGACACTTAAATGATTTTTAAAAATCAAAATATAACTCAAAAAATTATGAAACTTAGTTTTTTAAATTCTCTTNTATATATATATATATATATATATTATTATATTGAATGTATAGAGAAGCTTTAGGAAATGTTTAATTAAAAAATGGCTTTAATTGAATCTTGATTACAGTTATGAGCTTATTATCAAATTTTAAATGTATTAGTCAAATTTTTACTAATACACTTCTCAAGAATTTCTATCTTTTAATTTTTCTAGGATTCTTAAGTTCGAAAATTTATAATTAGTTTTGAAATGGATAGAAAATTATAATTCCTAAGTTGCACTGTCACATTTTTGGTGCAAAAATATAGGAATCTTTAATGGAACCCACTACCTATGCTAATATATTTGATTTTTAAAATAGCAGAGTTACTTGAGGACAAGTAATAGTGAAGTTTGGGGGATTTTGACATGTCCTTTAATAGATGCATTTTCCATTATTTTTTCTTATTTAATTTTGAAAATAATGCACTTTAATGAATAATATTTTCATGTTTTTGGGTGCAAGTATAATAGGAGAAGAACCAGATTGAATTGGAGCAAAAATGGAGTGAAACGGAGCAAATTGGGCTAAAAAAATTTTTTTTTATCTGCGCCTAAGTGTCAGTCTACAGAGAAACAGGTGCCTAAGCTCCACATCTTGGTGCCTAGGCGCCAGTTGGATGTAATGAGCTCTCGAGAAGGTGGTGCATAGGCACCACAGTTGGGCACCTAGGCACCATAGTTGGGCGCCTGGGCGCCAGAACTGTACAGAGTAGTTTTTGATAGTTTTTCATATGAATTGGGGCTAAATTAATCAGATATTTGAGTTGATGGAAGAAGAGAAGGGGAGGAGAGTCCAAAGGTGAAGGATTGTGAAGGCTAATGTGTAGGAATTTGAAGAGAGAGTTAGATTTTCTTTTATTTTCTATTCTTTTTCTTTGAGTGTTGTGTGAATTCTGTAAGGATTGGTGTAAAAGTGCTAAAGATTTTGGAGATTTTCTTGAGGTGAAGTTTATTTTAGATTTCAATAAATGAGATAATTTTTCTTTTCATTTTATTTTGTACTTAGTTAAGTTTAATGGTGTAATACTTGTATGTGTTATAAATGAATGTGTTGGCTTATTTTTTATGAAATTTAAGTAGTTCTTCATTCCTTTCTCCTTGTGATGTGGTATAATCATGTATACAATTTAGATTTTCTTAGAAATACTCTTATTTTATAATTGTGATGATTTATTACTTTGTGCTTAATTTACTTATACAATTTAACCAATTGATATGTTAAATCTTGTTGTGGACTCATAATGACTCGGGAGAGCTATGATTTTCCTTAACTAGTAAGAAACACACCGATCGATTGGGTTCAGAGAAGTAGTTTGTAGGTTGGTGCAAATAGATAGGGAGATAGACTTTGATAGGTGTAAATTAGTGATTTTAGGGTGATAGACTAGAATCTTAAGCAATTTGATCTAGGGTTTAAGAACTTAAAACTAGGTTAGTCAAATTAAGGGCACTAGTGGGTACTCTAGGGTGACAGACTAGAATCTCCTCAACAAAACCAATGATTTAATGACTTAACTCTAGGTTAACCAAGTTTCTTTGTGCACTTAGAAAAGGGTAAAGAATAGTTATGTTCCTATTTGTCACTAAATTTCTATTAAATTTCTAAGGAGTTGGTTCCTACGCTAATTAGATATCGCATTGCAAGGGGAGGGACTTTATCATAATTTGAACTCTTTTACTTCCCTTTTACCTAATGACCATTAGTTTTTTTTCTTACTAAATTTAGAGATAATACTTAATTTGATATAATTGAATAGAAATAACTTAACCCAAACTTATTTTTGGGCTAAGACTAATTACAATATTCTAGAACTTTTCTTAGGTATTGCTAGTTAACCTTACTCCTCGTGGGATCGATATTCTTGATTTTAAAGAAAATCCTACATTACTTGAATGATACGTGCACTTGTGTTTCATACCTAGTGAACCCTTGAGATCGATAATTATAAGATACATTTTAAAAATAGAAAATTCCTAAATCACTAGGTGAAGCCGCATATTAAGTACTGAGGCAATCATCTGCAGTGTGGTTAAGCTGGGTTTCAGTGTAGTCACATCGTAACCTGACCATATTTGTTTTGGCAAGAATATTAAATCAAAATTGGCAAGTGCTACATAAGGCTATGCGTTGGATGCCCTATGGGCGTGTTTGCAATTTTGGAGAGACTTCTTAGAATGGAAGTGAGCATTCTACTTCAAAACCTAGGGTTCTTTTCCCCATTTTCTCAAGGGAGGGAACTTCTAGAATATTTTCACTCTGATATTGGAGATTATTTGCGAGAAAAATAGATGATGTGATATTTTTAAGGATGATCATAGAGAGAATGTCATTACACGACGAGGATTAAGTCTATTGAGGAATATTGACTTGTTGTAAGGTTTGCACTTTCTGACGCTTATTCTTCTAAGTTGACAATGAAATTATTCATATTTTTTTGCTTTATCGGCCGTAGCAATTTTTTTTCTTCTGTACTCCTATGATTTGAAGATAGTTTTTTCTGATGTTTTACCTTCAGCTTTTTTCTGCTACGTTTCAGTGCTTTTGAACTATATATGTTAATGTGATAAAATTTTGATCATGTTTTACTTCTGTCCTATACAATTAGTTAATTTATTTTTTTGTGATCTAAGACAACTAATTGTGACCAAGAAGAGTATGTAACACACAAAAGCTTGGTTAAATAGACATATTGTTAGCAGGAAACTGCAACCGAGATAAAGGATTCAACAAATCCTTGGAAATGTTATCCAGTTAAGTCCCTCTTAACTGTAATATGGTTTTCACACTTCTTATTACTTAGACATAGGCTAAGATAGATTGTATTTTATTGTGAGTAATCATATTAAAAAAACTTATTGGAAAACATAGAGAAAATAATTACCGGTGCCACGGGAGCATGGGACTCATCTCCACTTAAAGACTAAACATTGTTAATTGCTATTTTTTTCCTACTTCTTTTAGGATTGTTAGATCTTCTTGTATGCATTTTGATCTCATCAAATTAGATTCAGTCGTTTAGTAAGCTAAAACTTCTCCTGTCATAAATATTTTGATAATATTCTCGTGAGATCGAAACTTGGACTAAAAATATGTATATTAATTGATGGAAATATATACCTGCATGATTGACTGTCTTAGGCGTTGCTATGTGCTATTCATGGCGCCACCGTGGAAGACAAAGTCTCTGACAGAGATATTGGTTATATAATAAGTTTAAAATTCTCCTAAAATTTATCATACATTTCAAATTATTCTAACCAAACTTCAAAATTTGTAAGATTTATAAATGCGAAGCACTAATTTTTTATCAGCCCAAGTGGAAGACAGTCTAAATTTTGGTGACTAATACAACATGCAAATAAAAAATAAAATAAAATAAAAAGTCTCTTGCATTCCATATTTTTCAAATCAAGAGTCCTAACCGTTCCTCCTTTATTCAATACATCAATTTATATACACCCAAACAGATGTCGAAGTCCAATGCTATCTACATCAAGTGACATTTGTGATTACACGTCAACAGAAAACTCCAATAGCCAAATCATGTTATTTTGTTTATACGTCCAGCTAGCTAAAACTATAACCATATATTGTGACAATCTCCGCCTTGTCCACTGCATATTAAAATCCCCACTAAATATACCTTCCTTGTTCGTAAACTTATGAAAATGAGATCAATGAAGGTTCACGAAATCGAAGAAGTCATCTCCGTCCATAATATCATTGGCTCAACTGGTAACTCCTTATGGCAACGCAGTTTTCTTCAGAGCAGCAAATCAAGGGAGGTGAAGGATAAGATAGGCTGGGTTCGATCACAGCTTATTGGAGAAGATGTGAAGTTAACGACTCCCTTCGGTAACCGTAGGCTCACATACGCCGATCACACGGCCACCGGAAGGCCCCTGCTCTGCGTAGAGAACTACATCACCGAACATGTCCTCCCTTTCTATGGGAACACTCACACGAGCGACAGTTTCGTGGGACAGCGTACGACAAGGATGGTTAAGCAGGCTACAGAGTACGTGAAGAAATGCGTTCGGGCCGGGCCGGATTCTGCAATCATCTTCTGCNTTATTAAAATTAAATGATCCTGGACTTAGGGGTATAACTTTTGAAGTCAATGATTAATCAATTTAATACCCCCATCTTGATTTTTAAATAAAATTCAAACCATGAATCATGACCACTTAAAAACTTAACCCTCTAATTAAAACACTCACCTAGGTCTTAAGGCCATAGTGGTGACGTAGGCTAAATCAAAATTGACTAAAAAAAGGATTAGAGAAATAAAAAAAATCAAACATCCTTGAAACATCATTAAGCCCAATTAGGACTATAATTTGGCTAAATTTTCAAATTACAATAACTTGCTCTTTTAAGGGTCTTCACCCACATAATTTTAAAATTAAATGATAAATGATAATTACCCCTTTCTTAGGGATAATTGAGACATCGATGTTCACTGAGCATTAAGGATATTTACAGGATGGATCATTAAGCAAAATGATAAGTTTAAATGGACTTGAGGCTTTTCACTAGTTGGTGAGGGAGAGGAATGGACCTGTCTCCCCCTCTTAACTTGTTGGATACCTCAGAGGCCTATTAAACTTAATATTCTTTGCTTAAAGGAATCATCCTTAAACTTTTAAGGACTTAACAAAATACAACAGAGAGTTAGGAAAACCCCCTAGAATTTTACTTTTTTTGCTCTTCATAAATGCCCTCACATGCATTTTAAGTTTCAGGTGGTGGAACAAGAAGACTCGCCAGGTACGCTTTCACATTTTATAGTAGCGCCTTTCTTCTGTCTTTTCCTTACATATTTTATGCTTGCATTTACCTACATGCACGAAAAGACCATTAGTTTTTTTTACTAAATTTAGAGATAATACTTAATTTGATCTAATTGAATAGAAATAACTTAACCCAGACTTATTTCCGGGCTATGACTAATTACAATATGCTAGAACTTTTCTTAGGTATTGCTAGTTAACCTTGTTCCTTGTGGGATCGATATTCTTGGATTTAAAGAAAATCCTACATTACTTGAACGATACGTGCACTTGTGTTTCATACATAGTGAACTCTTGAGATTGATAATTATAAGATACATTTTAAAAATAGAAAATTCCTAAATCACTAGGTGAAGCCGCATATTAAGTGTTGAGGCAATCATATGCACTGAGGTTAAGCTAGGTTGCAGTGTAGTCACTCTGCAAACTGACCATATTTGTTTCGGCAAGAATATTAAATCAAAATTGGCAAGTGCTACATATGGCTATGTGTGGGATGCCCTATGGGCGTGTTTGAAATTTTGGAGAGACTTCTTAGAATGGAAGTGAGCATTCTACTTCAAAACCTAGGGTTTTTTCCCCATTTTCTCAAGGGAGGGAACTTCTAGAATATTTTCACTATGATATTGAAGATTATTTGTGACAGAAAGAGATGATGTGATATTTGTAAGGATGATCATGGAGAGAGTGTCATTACACGACGAGGATTGGGTTTATTAAGGACTATTGACTTGTTGTAAGGTTTGCACTTTCCAACACTTTTTCTTCTAAGTTGACAATGAAATTATTCATATTTTTTTGCTTTATCGGTCGTAGCAAATTTTTTTCTTCTGTACTCCTATGATGTAAAGATAGTTTTTTCTGATGTTTTACCTTCAGCTTTTTCATGATACGTTTCAGTGCTTTTGAATTATATATGTTAATGTGATAAAATTTTGATTATGCTTTACTTTTGTCCTATACAATTAGGTAATTTATTTTTTTGTGATCTAAGACAACTAATTGTGACCAAAAAGAGCAAGTAACACACAAAAGCTAGGTGAAATAGACATATTATTAGCAGGAAACTGCAACTGAGATAAAGGATTCAACGAATCCTTGGAAATGTTATACGGTTAAGTCCCTCTTAACTGTAATATGGTTTTCACACTTCTTATTACTTAGACATAGGCTAAGATAGATTGTCTTTTATTGTGAGTAATCACATTAAAAAAACTCATTGGAAAACATAGAGAAAATAATTACCGGTGTCACGGGGGCATGAGCCTCATCTCCACTTAAAGACTAAGCATTGTTAACTGCTATTTTTTTTCTACTTCTTTGAGGATTGTTAGATCTTCTTTTATGCATTTTGATCTCATCAAATTAGATTCAGTCGTTTAGTAAGCTAAAACTTCTCCTGTCATAAATATTTTGATAATATTCTCGTGGGATCAAATGCGGACTAAAACTATGTGTATTAATTGATGGAAATATATACCTGCATGATTGACTGACTTGCCTCATGGTAAATTTCAATTGACAAGGGAACATTATTGAAATCTATGACAGAGATATTGGTTATAAAATGAGCTTAAAATTCTCCTAAATTTTATCCTACATTTCAAATTATTCTAACCAAACTTCAAAATTTGTAAGATTTATAAATGCTTCAGCCCAAGTGTAAGACAAAGTCTAAATTTTGGTGACTAATACAACATGCAAATAAAAAATAAAATAAAATAAAAACTCCCTTGCATAGTTGCATTCCATATTATTCAAATCAAGAGTCCTAACCGTTCCTCCTTCATTCAATACATCAATTTATATACACCCAAATAGATGTCGAAGTCCAATGCTATCTACATCAAGTGGCATTTGTGATGACACGTCAACAGAAAACTCCAATAGCCAAATCATGTTATTTTGTGTATACGTCCAGCTAGCTAAAACTATAACTATATATTGTGACAATCTCCACCTTGTCCACTGCATATTAAAATCCCCACTAAATATACCTTCCTTGTTCGTAAACTTATGAAAATGAAATCAATGAAGGTTCATGAAATCGAAGAAGTCATCTCCGGCCATAATATCATTGGCTCAACTGGTAACTCCTTATGGCAACGCAGTTTTATTCAGAGCAGCAAATCAAGGGGGGTGAAGGATAAGATAGGCTGGGTTCGATCACAGCTTATCGGAGAAGATGTGAAGTTAACGACTCCCTTCGGTAGCCGTAGGCTCACATACGCCGATCACACGGCCACCGGAAGGCCCCTGCTCTGCGTTGAGAACTACATCACGGAACTTGTCCTCCCTTTCTATGGGAACACTCACACGAGCGACAGTTTCGTGGGACAGCGGACGACAAGGATGGTTAAGCAGGCTGCAGAGTACGTGAAGAAATGTGTTCGGGCCGGGCCGGATTCTGCAATCATCTTCTGTGGGTCGGGTGCAACAGCCGCTGTGAAACGGCTGCAGGAGATGATGGGTATAGCGGTTCCATCGAATTTGAAGGAGAGGGCTGTCTTAGCGGAGGAGGATAAATGGGTAGTGTTTGTCGGACCATGGGAGCACCACTCTAACCTTCTCTCATGGCGTCAGACAACGGCTGACGTGGTCGAGATCGGTCTCGATGGGAATACTGGTCTGGTCGATATGGAAGAGTTGGAGACTAAGCTTGGCCGCATGATGCGCGCTAACCGGCGCATGTTGGGCTCATTCTCCGCGTGCAGCAACGTCACGGGTGTCCTAAGCGACACGCGTGCAATCGCTCGACTGCTGCACCAATATGGTGCTTTCGCTTGCTTTGACTTCGCCACCAGGTGAGACTATTTTTAGATTAACAAAATTATCCTGCCACGTGAAAAAAATCGATCAATAACATCATGACATGGTCAAATGATTTTTTATTTATAATTTCGGTAATAAATATGTAGATACCTAAGATTCTAAAATCCAATTTTTGTACCATCCAAACATAAAAAATGTGAAATAAATTCAACACTTTTGTTAAAATTAAATTTTCTTAATGTAAGTAGGTGAATTAAACGAAATTTGTGCACAAAAAAATAAAATCCTCACAAAATGTCAAACCTAAGAGATGAACTTGAGCGAATTTAAGTTAAATCATACCAAACATCTTGAATGTAAAAGCACCATATTTTGTAAATTTGGATCTAACTGATTTACTACATCCTACTTACAGCCAAACACACTATAATATAAAATAAGGGTTGTGCATGTAAATTTTTTTGGCAGCAATAACTATCTGTACAAACTTACAATTTAATTTTTCATTTATGAAACTCTTCAACTTCTGCACATTTGTAATTTTTTTCATAGAATACTAAAATCTATATAATCTTAATAATATATCTATATTTCCTTACATTACTATATTTTAATAAATCTATGTTTTTTTTTTTAATTTTTTTTACATCTAAAATAAAATGATAAATTGTAACAATTAAAAAAAGGTTTTTTTTATTTTTAAAATAAAGACTATTCTTCAAATCCTTCTTTTTTAAGGTCAACATAACTTTATATGTTACAACCATGTTAATTTATCTTATAATTATATTGTAGACCAAGTTATAAGATAACATTATCTAGATTAATTATTACTAATTATAATAAAAAATTTTTACTACGTCTAATTAATTTTTAAGATGATGATCTGTAGGATTCAAATTGACTATATTTATATTTATTGTTATTTAAATCTTTATTTAGAAATATATTAATTTTTTGCAATAAAATAATCAGTTTACCATCCTGAACATTTTTAGAAGCTAATTGTGCATACATATTTAATTACATTTGATTTATATTTAAATAAATATAAAGTAAATAAGTTGTACATTTAAATTTAAAACTTAATAGCCCATAATATTTCATATGTGTGAGGAATGAATAAAGACTTCATTAAAAAAAAATTAATGTCCCAGAAAAAGATGTGTTGTATGTTTTAAATATAATAACGTGGTGTCTATGTTATTAAATAGGCAAGGAGTTTGCACATCATGGACACATGTAGATAAAAAATCAGTTCATGAAATTAATATTATGATTGAAATTTTAAAATATATAAACTTTTATAGGTAAAAACAAATGTAATGATATTTAAATTTGTCTCTGCTACATGTATATAAGGATAATTAATATATGTTATATTCATTAGAAACTTATCATTCCTTCCTACCTGCCAAATGCCAAAAAGCAAAAAATTTTAAATCCATATATATATTTTTTCAGTGGTCCCTATGTTGAAATTGACTTGGGATCAGAAGATTCAGGAAGGTATGATGCAGTGTTCCTGAGTCCACACAAATTTGTAGGAGGTCCTTCTTCCCCCGGCATCCTTGTAATGAACAAAGCCTTATACCAACACAGATCCTCTCCTCCTTCCACTTGTGGAGGTGGCGTTGTTGCGTACGTCAACGGCTTCAATCCAAATGTAAACATTTTAACAAAATTTTACTTAAACATCCCGCTAACTCTATTTCTTCATCTTCAGCAAGNTGGTCCCTATGTTGAAATTGACTTGGGATCAGAAGATTCAGGAAGGTATGATGCAGTGTTCCTGAGCCCACACAAATTTGTAGGAGGTCCTTCTTCCCCCGGCATCCTTGTAATGAACAAAGCCTTATACCAACACAGATCCTCTCCTCCTTCCACTTGTGGAGGTGGCGTTGTTGCATACGTCAACGGCTTCAATCCAAATGTAAACATTTTAACAAAATTTTACTTCACATCCCGCTATCTCTATTTCTTCATCTTCAGCAACATCATGATAATTTGTTATTTGATTCATCAGGATACAATATACTACGAAGACATCGAAGAAAGAGAAGAGGCAGGAACTCCACCAATAATTCAGAAGATCCGCGCAGCATTGGCTTTCAGCGTGAAGGAATTTGTCGGTTATGATGCTATCAATCTTCGCGAGACATTCTTCATTCAGACGGCCATCAAGCGGCTCCTCCCGAACCGTAACATTCATATGCTTGGAAACATGGCAGTAAAGAGACTAGCAATTCTCTCCTTCCTCATCTTTCCAGCTGATAATAGTGAAAACAAAGAAGCAGGAAAGCCACTAAGTGGTCGGTTTGTGGCGAAGCTGCTCAATGATCTTTTTGGCATCCAGGCCAGGGGAGGCTGTTCCTGCGCAGGGCCTTACGGACACTATCTTCTTGGAGTGGATGAGAGTTTGTCTCTCGGGATTCGATCGTTTGTACAAAAGGTGACGATTTTCATTCTATTTGTCATATTTGGTGAGGATATTAGTTATATTTGGAACGTATTAGTTATAACGTATTAGTTTGAAAATGCATGTTGACAGGGATACGAGGGATTGAAGCCTGGATGGACGAGAGTCAGTTTCTCCTACTACATGACCGGCCAGAAATTTAACTTCATTCTCTCTGCCATCGAGTTCATCGCCGCCAATGGCCACCGTTTCCTTTCGCTTTACGATTTCGATTGGAGGACAGGGGATTGGACTTATGGAAAGCCATTGATCCCAAATTACGTTACTGGAATGAAGAAAGGGAAAATAAAAGAAATGATAGGCTTTCAAAAAAGAAAAGAATCCAACAGGTTCGCAAAGTATTTGAAGAGAGCTTCGAAAATTGTGGTCTCTCTTCCGGAGAAGCCGCGTACGAGAAAAGTCCCGGAAGGTGTTGACAGTGACATGATATTATTTATGATCTAGACATGTACAAATTATTAGTANAGGTTCGCAAAGTATTTGAAGAGAGCTTCGAAAATTGTGGTCTCTCTTCCGGAGAAGCCGCGTCCGAGAAAAGTCCCGGAAGGTGTTGACAGTGACATGATATTATTTATGATCTAGATATGTTCAATTTATTAGTAAGATAGGAATATGTTCTATATGTTGTTGTCTACCTGAAATTTGAATTTTTGCATAATAAGTAATAAATTTTACTAATTTTTATGGATGTATAGTTTAGACAATTTAATAATTTTGCCCTTAAATATAATTTTTTTGGCCCAATGACTGAAAAAAATAATATTTTGTGATTTTTCTCACCCTAAATGATAAAATTAATTCCACTCATGAATTTATAAGTGACCTGTCTAAAAATTAAAATCATATGTTCTTGCCAGNTATTAGTAAGATAGGAATATGTTCTATATGTTGTTGTCTACCTGAAATTTGAATTTTTGCATAATAAGTAATTCTTGCCATTTTGCTTCATGACATTCCTTTCTTAGGCCAGGTTGCACATGAAACCAAGATTCATGCAGGGTTACTACGACAGAACTTCAAAATGTTAATATAGTGCATTATATATTTGAAATGAATTAGGTTCAGTGTTGCCACTCTATTAGAAAGGTATAGGATATAAAATATGAGAATTTCAACTCAATTATATAAGATTTAGAGGTATGCATGCCTTATTAATGTAAAAAATATGAAACTTATAGCCTAATCTTACAGGATCAGGCAAGGCTACAATCTCCTCCATATGATAAGGAATAATTCAAACATAAGGCTTATAAATTATTTTTAATATATTTGAGAAAACAGAGGTTTAAACTTACATCATGTATAAGTTAAGAATATTAGACAAACTATTTAGTCGCATGTGATAATCAAAGAGTTGTTTAGATGGATTAGAGTGATATAAGCATCTTAAAATGACAAAATAATGAAGTTGAGGTTTCCATACGAACTATATGTATAAGTTATCTATTCTAAAGTGAATCATTGTCTTTATGAAGACTTATAGGATCATAATATGACATAAGCACCAGCAAGGCTAGTGGCTGAAAAGTCACATGTTCAATTCCAACATGATGACACATCAAATTATAATTCACTACTACTGGGATCACACATTAAGTAGATCTTTTATTTTAAATTTGACCTATGAAGGGAGTGACATATAACCTTATAATTCTACTATAGCCATTAGAAAGCAAGAAAATGCTGATGTATCAAAGTTTCATCAAAGTAAATAAGAGGTAAATAAAAGAGAATATAAATCTCCAATAATTTAATTTTTATGAATATTCACACTACAATTTCTTATAAAATAGATGTTAGTCATACACAGTAAGAAAATAACTTTGATAATGTCATATGTCATATATAATTAGGCATCAATCACAACTATCGATGTTATGCTGTCCAATGCAATCAATTCTAACGAATTATCATTTTAGTAAATAAGCTTTAAAAAAAGCATGCAAGAAAAATATTATATACAGAAAATACATGACAACAATAGACTTTATGAATGTGTTTTGATGTTAATGATATCATATATCTTCTATTAAAATAAAATGATTTATTTTTTTTTAAAAGCCGTTATTCTCTTCATTATATGATTCATATAAAACCAAATTTTCACAACCTATGTCATTTAAATTTTATTTAAGGAATTATGAAATGAAATATATGCAAAAAAAATAAAAATGTGTTATGCTTGGATCAAATCATTTTCTATAATTTATTAGATATTAAACTATAGGAAAATATTACTTAAATATAACAATTATTTTTTATCTTTATTTTAAATACATGTAATGTTCATGTATAATATTTTATAATTGATAATCATGATAAACTTTTATCTTAAAAGATATATTAAAATTTAATTATGACTAATTATTAAATATTAAATTAATTTACTTTTATTTAAAAATGTATAAAGTTTTTATAACTGCGTGAAGTAATGAATTGAATGATGATTATGTGTGTTAAAATTAAAATGAAATTTCTCCTAATATTTTTATTGTTAAATTTATTTTAAATAAATATAATTTAAAAAAAATACAATCGATATTTTTATCATTTAATTCCTCAAAATTTGATTATGAGAAGCTTATTTTTTACCTCTCAAAATTTTCATATCACATAAAAAATATCACTATATTATCATTTATAACATGAAATGCATTTTTTTCATCTATAATTAATATGACGTATATATGTTAAACTTGAAATTTAGATTAGATATATAAAAACATAAGAATTGAGCGGAATTTACGTAAATCTCCTTTGCTTAGCATGAATTGTGTGAAGCTATCTTTTGGGTGCACTGAGAGATTGTGTAGGTGATCATTTAGTTAAAAAAAAGGTGTCCTGATTTATGGCATATAAAGTATAGACTTTAGACTTGGGTACATATTTGACTGTACAAGCTATTATGAATTTATTAGTACAAAAAATTGAGTGCATACGATATAATACTTGTGTATTTATAAATTTAATCTTTAAATTTTCATATTTATATTAGTACAAGCTATTATGAATTATATATAAAAAATGATCTTAGTAATGATTTTGTTGATTTCAATGTCACATTACTTCCTGCATGTAACAATGGAGCCTTTTATGAAATACTAAGTTTACATGAATTTATCTTTAATATTTGTCTAACTCTTGCACCAGTNCGTCAACGGCTTCAATCCAAATGTAAACATTTTAACAAAATTTTACTTCACATCCCGCTATCTCTATTTCTTTATCTTCAGCAAGATCATGATAATTTGTTATTTTGATTCATCAGGATACAATATACTACGAAGACATCGAAGAAAGAGAGGAGGCAGGAACTCCACCAATAATTCAGAAGATCCGCGCAGCATTGGCTTTCAGCGTGAAGGAATTTGTAGGTTATGATGCTATCAATCGTCGCGAGACATTCTTCATTCAGACGGCCATCAAGCGGCTCCTCCCGAACCGTAGCATCCATATGCTTGGAAACATGGCAGTTGAGAGACTAGCAATTCTCTCCTTCCTCATCTTTCCTGCTGATAATAGTGAAAACAAAGAAGCAGGAAAGCCACTAAGTGGTCGGTTTGTGGCGAAGCTGCTCAATGATCTTTTTGGCATCCAGGCCAGGGGAGGCTGTTCCTGCGCAGGGCCTTACGGACACCATCTTCTTGGAGTGGATGAGAATTTGTCTCTCGGGATTCGATCGTTTGTACAAAAGGTGATGATTTTCATTTTTTTTCCCTTTACCTATTTGTCATATTTGGAACGTATTAGTTATAACACGGTCTGATTAATGATTNATGGAAAGCAGGTAATTTTTATGAGGAATAATTATTTAAGTCTTATTTTTACACTTAGTTATTTTATTATTTTATTATATTTTAGATGTACCATAAATTAAATTTATTTTCTTAAAAAACTTTTCACATACTTTTCATTTTAGATAGCCACCACTTATGACTTTTTAGAAATTTCTATGGTAAGAAGGTTTTTTTTTTCACCCTGGCTTATTAAAGTGTTGGTTGTAAAAAAGTTATTGGGCCATTTTTGGGAAAGAAAAACATATTTGTAGTTATAATTCTTATTGTAACTTTCTAAAAATTATTTTCTTCACCACAACATTTTGATCAACTTTTAAAAAAGTTGCAGTCACCCTAAACAAAATCTGATTCTTATTTTTGTACTTTCAAATTTTAACATTTATTATAAACTGTTGAGAAATTCTATTTATTTTATTAGGATTTAAACTATGAAGAAATTTTTCTAAAAAATATCATATTCAAAAATTTGAGTAAATATAAAGAAGATAATTGAGGAAAATGAAAAACTAAGATCAAACTAATATTTTTGGAAGATTGAATCCGTACATCGTTAATATGTCTGCAGGAATCTCGAGAAGATCTGATGGATCACACGAAGAGAGTTGATGCACTTACACTCGTCATTGTAACAATTGGCCTCTAAAGCCGACCAAACAAAAGATTAACTGACGTAAGGAGCACCACTAGCCCACGTCGATGACTATGTGACCAGTATTTACCGTTGCAAAAATCAACATCTGACCAAAGGGAATTCTGTTTTATATAGACTCAGCGACCGAAGGCAGGTTGTCTGTCAGATTACGATAATAAACCCCAACATGATGGAACATCTTTCCCATGGACAATGAGTCACCACAACAGGTCCACTCAAGAAAGGCAATTGAAGATCATTCATCCGATCGATAAGCTTATGACCAGCTAAATGAATACCAGGTGATCAAGCTAAATGGTTACAAATACGAAGTAATGCTCAGGGTAGTTATTGATATGGAATAAGGCCTACATTGGTTAAATGGTCAAAATATGTTTGTTTCAGTTACAAATATGTAAAGGTATAATGACTCATATATTATTATAACATCCTCATTAAAAGAAAGAAAATCATGTAATTTTTTATGTCTTTTCTATGACTTATAAATAGTAATGACATATTCACTGCGGGACAATTGAACAACTTCATAGAAACTGGGTGATATTTGTATCTCATTAATCTTACACCTTTTCCTTCCAGTCGAACAATGCTTTATTCCTTAGGCATGATCCACATGTCAACTTAGGATTCAACATCCAAAAAGATGCAATGAGTGTGAAATCATGCCTTCAACAAGACAAAGATCATATCGAGGTGAAGGAACACATCAAGGAGAATTCTCCTATGTGGAATATGTTCGAGAATTCGTGCAAAAAAAAATTCAAGAACTCCATGATCAGATGGTAATAAAAATTGTAGAGTTGACTAAATTGGTGCTTGAAGGGAGGGTGCGACCTTTCTTGCAAATTGATCATCCATCGGTACCTGAAGCCTAACCTCAACCGACGGCCCAAGCCGTCGAACTAGTGGAGGAGCTTTAGTACCACAATAGTACCAAGTCTACGCTAAAGGGGAGACCACAACCATGAGCGATATAAGTCTACCCTCAGATGGGGAATGCTTTCCACCAGCATATTGTTGAAGCTGAGCCGCCATAGAAGTTTAAGGTTCCCTCCTTGGAACCGTACAAGGGTTAGATGACTTTGTTGACCATATTGCATTTTTTGAGTCGACAATATGCTTTTTTAAGATCTCTGACAACTTAAAGTGTTGGTTGATCTACACTACTCTGAGAGATTCTTCTCTTATGTGGTTCAATGAACTTTCATCCCCATAGGAATTAATAAATCCTTTGGAGATTTCAGAAAATTATTTTTTGCGCAGTTCTCTAGTGCCCAAAAGCCATGAAAGTATTCCAATTTTTTGTGGTATGTGAAACATGGATCAAAAGAGAGCCTATAGGCATATGTTCTAAGGTTCCATAAAGATATACTCAAGGTGCAGAACGTAGAGCCGACAATTTCCAAAGCAACTTTAGTGCAAGGACTGAAGAGTCCACAGTTAAGGTATTTTTTGGGCTTGCAAAAACCTGAAACATTTGTTGAACTCTTGGAGTTAGCTAACGATCACATTGCAACTAAGGAATATAAAAACTAGCTGATTTAAAAAATTGAGAAATCAAATCAATAATGGGTCTAGAAGGGATAGAGATGGATGGAGGGAGAAGGATGACCCTCGTTGAAAACGTGAGAGGAGCCACTTGTCTAAAAGGACAAGGAAGACAAACAAGAAAGACACAGATGCACACAATTGAACGATCGATATATAGATAATTAAAGAACGTCCGGGCCTATACCGCCGAGAGTTTTAATGATAAAACTCATAGATGCCATAAAAGATAAGGAGTATTTCCAAAATGTGACTCTGATGAAAACCAAAGCTTTCCTTTGGGACCCCAACAAATACTAAAAGTATCATCAAGACAACTGACACGATACAAAGGAAAGTAGGCACCTTCATAGCTTAGTAAAGGAGCTAATAAAGGCTGGGAAGCTCAAGGAGTATGTTGCCTCCGAGGCATACAATCAACATAATGGAAAAGCTCGTGTAGATGATGAATCAGACAGGCATACCCAAGACAATGTTATCCACATAGTGAGGATAGTACCAACAATATTAAGTGGTGATTCATTCCTAAGGCTTGATAAAAAAAAGAGTCGATCAGGGAACTACCATGCTATGACTTCTATCCACAAAAGTAAGCCACTTCCTCTCATCATTTTTGTTGATTCAGTTCTTCCTCTAATCAAGAATCCCTACAATGACACTAATATTGTTACTGTTTTAATTAGTAACTACCAAGTAGAAAGTATCTTGGTCGATACCAAAAGCTCATGGAACAATTTGTTCGGGGCTGTATTCGACATCATGAATTTGATCACCGACCGATTAACTGTACTAGTTGACCCATTGTAAGAATTTATTGGTGACAAAAGGAGGTGGTCAAAATAATAGCACTCTCGGTCACCTGTGGAAAAGGTAACAACCAATTCACTAGCATTAAGAATTTCTTAATGTTCGACTCATGTCGGCCGAAAATTTGGTTTGATTTAATTTCTTGAAAATAGTATTAATTTAATGTACATGTAATTTTAATTTTTAAAAATAATATTTTAATTTTGAAAATGAGACCAAAGGATTTCACACATTTAATATTTTAAATAACCGAGCACCACACCACAAACAATGCACCTATCTCAAGGAGTAGACACATTTCATGTTAGCAGGACTTGATTACATAAACTAAAGAATTTATGACATATATTTGGTCTGCGAAACTTTTTTTGTGTTCATCGACAAGATCTCCTATCTAATATAAGGATTAGATATGGTTTATTTTACATGGGTTTTTAAGTTTTCTATAGATACAAGCCCATATAGTTAATTACATTCTAAGAGACCGAGTTCACTTATAAAAACTCTCAATAATGATCAAAGGTATTTATCTTCAAGATTTCAAAGTTTAGGTTTCCATTTTTAGCATAGAAAAATCAAATGGGAGTGGATTAAATAGGCATAATTTTTTAGGAATCCAATTGAAAGAAAAAGTAGGGGAAATCACAAATCTTGAAAAGAACCTCAGTGACTTCTCAAACTGTCCTATTGTTTGGCTTCAATTTTGAAGATGATGTTATTTTAATGCTTCAATCCTATAGATTTTATTATTTAAGGCGTACATTTGCATGATATCCAATCATATAAATAGCCTGGAAGATTAAAGGATTTATGTCATACTAAATAACGACCTCTTGATCCTAAAACAATTAGGGCTTGTATTGTACAATATGATTGTGTAAAAGCCTAAAGATCATGTGAGGATTTATGTCAAACTAGGCAAAAAAACTCAAAATCTCATGACTTGTTGTTTAAACTAAGAAATTGATCCCAGTTTTTTATATGTAAGGATTTATGAAGTTGACACCGCTATGGCGTCAAAAACTTGATCCGTGTACTAAAAGTAAGTCGTGTAAAATATATATAAGTTTAGGCAATTATTAATGGGATTTTATGATGTATACGTATCTTTATCAAGTAATAATGGACTTTCTATTTAAGCCCCAAATATCGATCCCACGGGGAAGGTTTAAATTTGCAATGATTAATTTTACTAGGAAATTCACAGAAAGTCAAACGAAATTACTGTCATTAATTTTGAATGTTGAGATAAAAACTAAATTACTTAACTATTAGCAAAACACAAATGCAAAATTTAAACAGTAACTACTAATCTACTAACTATGTTTATGTAATTAAGATTTTTTATGTGAAAAAACATCCTTCCCACTACAATGAGGTTTTGGTCAAATGAGATGAGATAAATGTTTATAATATGTATTGTGCCAAATAGGAGTAGTTTTAATTCTCTACCCTGATACATTGCATATAAAATCATTGTTTAATCTCAGGTTTAGTCCCTAAATCCATGGCTAGGCTAAGAGGATATCGGCTCCCACTCCAGAGCTCCTACTTTCCTTCACCTGAAGGCAAACTCTCATTTTAGTTTTTAAACACTAAGGCCACATTGAAGATTTTAGTCTTTCACTCTAAAGATTCTCAAATTTTACACCCAACAAAAAATATTTCTCTATTGCACTTAATTCCATGAAACAATTTCTCCTCCATGAAAATCAAATGTGATCCTCACTCTGTTGTAGAACTCATACTCCATTTCCCGGATCATATGTTTCAGAACACATTTTAAAAATTCAATTGGTCAGATCGAAAAGTAAATTAAGTTCGGAGTTGAAAAAGCATCATAATTTATTTTATATTTTAATATTGGCACATCCATGTTTGCTCTTCATTTTATCATATCTCAGAGTAGGGAGAAAGATATGGGAACTACTCATACTTATGAGAAAGAAATAACAAAACACAAATTTCATATATAAAAGAAAGTTCATACAATACTGATAAACAAACAATTCTTATCTAAAAACTCTTTCTCAAAGCAAATCCTTTGTAGTCATTTCTTAGAAATGCAAGAAGAAGTTATCTCTCACTTTTCTCATTCTCTAACACTCTTACAGAAAGTTTCACACTAAATCTCATCACAAAAACTCTAAACTATGAAAGCAAAATCACTAATTGACTCCAATATAGAAGTGGAATGGAATGATGTGGTGCGAAAAATGAAAGTTGAGGAGTGAAAAATATAGAGGAGTGTTTTTTTTCTGATGAAATTCGGCCCCAAATAGAGTCCAAGGTCGGTTCTCCAAGAGGTACCTTCAAAACTCTTCAAAAAATCGTTCAAATACATCGAACCTTCTAGAAACGGGGTCTGCACCGCCTTTGGCACCGTCGGCGCTGAGTAAAAAATCTTCGCGTTAATTTGTTCTACGCCTTCGGTGCTACCCTCGGCGCTGACGACGTTGAGCATTTCTTCAAAAACGTCATTTTGACTCCAAATTTCATCCTTTTTGCTTTCTTTTTGCTTTAAACCCTAAAAACCAACAACCTGCAAGAAAACATCAAAATACATTCCATTAAAGTGCGCCTCAAAATCAACAAAATGCAATAAAACATAAGAAATATCTTCCATTAAAGGGCAATATCACAAAAAATAGATCAACAACCTGCAAGAAAACATCAAAATACCTTCCATTAAAGTGAAATATCACCAAAAATAGGTATAAAATATGGGTCTTAAAAATATTATATATTTTTGGTGTATCAAAATCCCCCAAACTTACATGTTACTTGTCCTCAAGTAACTCTTTTACTAGATAAAAAATATGACTTATGAAAAAGACCTTAACTTTTAGACTTCCATATTTTATTTCTCCAAATATAATAGTATAACTTAAGAAAAATTCAAAACAACTTCAGTTAATACTAAAGTGTAAAGATATTCAATAATTAAGTCTAAGGTTTCTGATCCTCTATTTCTTTCAAGAAAAAATACAATTTGTTATATTAAAGTCACTTAGCAAATTCATATGAAAAAAATTCATAAAACTTTATTAATGTTAAGTTAATATTCAAATCAAAAGTTTAGAAAATGTGTTCAAGTCTTTTTCCTTAAGTTGATTCAAGTGAAGCAAATTTTTAATTCGCAATCTCCTCAAGCTTCTCCCCATATATTTTTTTTCTTTTTCTTTTCTTTTCAGGATCATTTTTCATCCCTTTTTTCTTTTCTTTCTTTCATTTCTTCTCTTTTTTTTATATGTCAGGATTACTATATTTGGATAGCCTTTAATGATTTTTAACTTCATTATCATCTTCTTAAAGTTAAAAACTTTTTACATTTCTTCACTTAAAAAATTTATATTAACTTAAAGATTTCATGAAGTTTAATTTTTTTTTTCTTTTTACATGAATCTTTTAAGATTTTTAATGCTTAAAAAAANGATATAAAATATGAGAATTTCAACTCAATTATATAAGATTTAGAGGTATGCATGCCTTATTAATGTAAAAAAAATGAAACTTATAGCCTGATCTTACAGGATCAGGCAAGCCTACAATCTCCTCCATATGATAAGGAATATTTCAAACATGAGGCTTATAAATTATTTTTAATATATTTGAGAAAATAGAGGTTTAAACTTACATCATGTATAAGTTAAGAATATTTGACAAACTATCTAGTCGCATGTGATAATCAAAGAGTTGGTTAGATGGATTAGAGTTATGTAAGCATCTTAAAATGACAAAATAATGAAGTTGAGGTTTCCATACGAACTATATGTATAAGTTATCTATTCTAAAGTGAATCATTGTCTTTATGAAGACTTATAGGCTCATAATATGACTTAAGCACCAGCAAGCCTAGTGGCTGAAAAGTCACATGTTCAATTCCAACATGATGACACATCAAATTATAACTCACTACTACTAGGATCGCACATTAAGTAGATCTTTTATTTTAAATTTGACCTATGAAGGGAGTGACATATAACCTTATAATTCTACTATAGCCATTAGAAAGCAAGAAAATGCTGATGTATCAAAGTATCATCAAAGTAAATAAGAGGTAAATAAAAGAGAATATAAATCTCTAATTATTTAATTTTTATGAATATTCACACTTCTATTTCTTATAAAATAGATGTTAGTCATACACAGTAAGAAAACAACTTTGATAATGTCATATGTCATATATAATTAGGCATCAATCACAACCATCGATGTTATGCAGTCCAATGCAATCAATTCTAACCAATTATCATTTTAATAAATGAGCTTTAAAAAATGCATGCATGAAAAATAATACATACAGAAAATACATGACAATAATAAACCTTATGAATGTGTTTTGATGTTAATAATATCATATATCTTCTATTAAAATAAAATGATTTATTTTTTTTTTAAAGCCATTATTCTTCTTCATTATATGATTCACATAAAACCAAATTTTCACAACCTATGTTATTTAAATTTTATTTAATGAATTATGAAATGAAATATATGCAAAAAAAAAAAAATGTGTTATGCTTGGATCAAATCATTTTCTATAATTTATTAGATATTAAACTATAGGAAAATATTACTTAAATATAACCATTTTTTTTTTATCTTTATTATAAATACATGTAATGTTCATGTATAATATTTTATAATTGATAATCATGATAAACTTTTATCTTAAAAGATATATTAAAATTTAATTATGACTAATTATTAAATATTAAATTAATTTACTTTTATTTAAAAATGTATAAAGTTTTCATAACTGCGTGAAGTAATGAATTGAATGATGATTATGTGTGTTAAAATTAAATCGAAATATCTCCTAATATTTTTATTGTTAAATTTATTTTAAATAAATATAATTTAAATAAAATACAATCAATATTTTTATCATTTAATTCCTCAAAATTTGATTATGAGAAGCTTATTTTTACCTCTCAAAATTTTCATATCACATAAAAAATATCACTATATTATCATTTATAACATGAAATGCATTTTTTTCATCTATAATTAATATGACGTATATATGTTAAACTTGAAATTTAGATTAGATATATAAAAACATAAGAATTGAGCGGAATTTACGTAAATCTCCTTTGCTTAGCATGAATTGTGTGAAGCTATTTTTTGGGTGCACTGAAAGATTGTGTAGGTGATCATTTAGTTAAGAAAAAGGTGTCCTGATTTATGGCATATAAAGTATAGACTTTAGACTTGGGCACATATTGGACTGTACAAGCTATTATGAATTTATTAGTACAAAAAATTGAGTGCATACGATATAATATTTATGTATATATAAATTTAATCTTTAAATTTTGATATTTATATTAGTACAAGCTATTATGAATTATATATAAAAAAAGTTCTTAGTAATGATTTTGTTGATTTCAATGTCACATTACTTCCTGCATGTAACAATGGAGCCTTTTCTGAAATACTAAGTTTACATGAATTTATCTTTAATATTTGTCTAACTCTTGCACCAGAAGCAATAAGTTCAAAAGGTTTAGTTTAATATCAATTAAATTATATTTTCATTATTTTTTATGTTGATTCGAGAAAATTAAGTACCATGACCTAATCTAATAATGCTTAAAACACTTAAATTTGAGTTCAATTGAGCAAAAAGTAGGCACTCATTGCTCTAATTGAAAATTACTTGAGAATTTTCAGGAGGTTAAACACCTCCTAAGNAAAAGGTTTAGTTTAATATCAATTAAATTATATTTTCATTATTTTTTATGTTGATTCGAGAAAATTAAGTACTATGACCTAATCTAATAATGTTTGAAACACTTAAATTTGAGTTCAATTGAGCAAAAAGTAAGCACTCATTGATCTAATTGAAAATTACTTGAGAATTTTCAAGGAGGTTAAACACCTCCTAATTAATTAGGGGTGAGCATTCGGTCGGCTTGGATGAATTTGTTTTCAAATAAATTAAACCGATTGCAACCCAAATCTGAAAAATCACATGAGATGACTCCACATCTCCAAAATTTAGCGAGTTATGGAAAGCAGGTAATTTTTATGAGGAATAATTATTTAAGTCTTATTTTTACACTTAGTTATTTTATTATTTCGTTATATTTTAGATGTACCATATATTAAATTTATTGTCTTAAAAAACTTTTCAAATACCTTGCATTTTAGATAGCCACCACAACCCTATTTGGAGAATTATTTTCTTATGACTTTATAGAAATTTCTATGGTAAGAAGGTTTTTTTTTCACCCTGGCTTATTAAAGTGTTGGTTGTCAAAAAGTTATTGGGCCATTTTTGGAAAGAAAAACATATTTGTAGTTCTAATTCTTGTTGTAATTTTCTAAAAATTATTTTCTTCACCACAACATTTTGATCAACTTTTAAAAAATTTGCAGTCACCCTAAACAAAATCTGATTCTTATTTTTGTACTTTCAAATTTTAACATTTATTATAAACTGTTGAGAAATTTTATTTATTTTATTAGGATTTAAACTATGAAGAAATTTTTCTAAAAAATATCATATTCAAAATTTTGAGTAAATATAAAGAAGATAATTGAGGAAAATGAAAAACTAAGATCAAACTAATATTTTTGGAAGATTGAATCCGTACATCATGAATATGTCTGCAAGAATCTCGAGAAGATCGGATGGATCACACGAAGAGAGTTGATGCACTTACACTCGTCATTATAACAATTGGCCTCTAAAGCCGACCAAACAAAATATTAACCGACTTAAGGAGCACCACTCGCCCACATCGATGACTACGTGACTAGTATTTACCATTGGAAAAATCAACAACTGACCAAAGGGAATTCTTTTTTTTATAGACTCGTCGACCCAAGGCAGGTTGTCTGTCAGATTACGGTAATAAACCCTCTACATGATGGAACATCTTTCCCATGGACAATGAGTCACCACAACAGGTCCACTCGAGAAAGGCAATTGAAGATCATTCATCTAATCGATGAGCTTATGACCAGCTAAATGAATATCAGGTGATCAAGCTAAATAGTTACAAAAAAGTGATGCTAAGGGCAGTTACTGATATGGAATAAGGCCTACATTGGTTAAATGGTCAAAATATGTTTGTTTCAGTTACAAATATGTAAAGGTATAATGACTCATTTATTATTATAACATCCCCATTAAAAGAAAGAAAATCATGTAATTTTTTATGTCTTTTCTATAGCTTATAAGTAGTAATGTCGTATTCACTCGGGGACAATCGAACAATTTCAAAAAAACTGGGTGATATTTGTGTCTCATTTCTCTTACACCCTTTCCTTCCAGTCGATCAATGCTTTATTCCTTAGGCGTGATCCACCGAGCAACTTAGGATTCAACATCCAAAAAGATGCAATGAGTGTGAAATCATGCCTTCAACAAGACAAGGATCATATCAAGGTGAAGGAACACATCAAGGAGAATTCTCCAATGTGGAATATGTTCGAGAATTCGTGCAGCAACAAATTCAAGAACTCCATGATCAAATGGTAAGAAAAATTGTAGAGTTGACTACGCTGGTGCTTGAAGGGAGGGCGCGGCCTTTCTCGCCAACTGATCATCCATCGGCACCTGAATCCTAAGCTCAACCGACGGTCCAAGCTGCCGAACAAGTGGAGGAGCTTTAGTACCATGACAGTACCAAGTCTACGCCAAAGAGGAGACCATAACCAGGAGCGATATAAGTCTACCCTCAGATGGGGAATGCTTTTCACCAGCATATTGTTGAAGCTGAGCCCCCATAGAAGTTTAAGGTTCCCTCCTTGGAACCGTACAAGGGTTAGAATGACTCTGTTGACCAAATTGCATTTTTTGAGTCGGCAATATGCTTTTTTAAGATCTCTGACACATTAAAGTGTCGGTTGATCTACACTACTTTGAGAAATTCTTCTCTGAGGTAGTTCAATGAACTTTCATCCCCATAGGAATTAATAAATCCTTCGGAGATTTCAAAAAATTATTTTTGGCGCAGTTCGCTAGTGCCCAAAAGCCACGAAAGTATTCCAATTTTTTGTGGTATGTGAAACATGGATCAAACGAGAGCATATGGGTATATGTTCTAAGGTTCCATAAGGATATGCTCAAGGTGCGGAATGTCAAGCCGACAATTGCCAAAGCAACTTTAGTGCAAGGACTAAAGAGTCCACAGTTAAGGTATTTTTTGGGTTTGCAAAAACCTGAAACATTTGTTGAACTCCTAGAGTTTGCTAACGATCACATTGCAACTAAGGAATATAAGAACTAGCCTATTTAAAAAAAAATGAAACATCAAATCAATAATGGGTCTAGAAGGGATAGAGATAGATGGAGGGAGAAGGATGGCCCTCGTCCAAAAAATGAGAGGAGCCACTTATCTGAAAGGGACAAGGAAGATGGACAAGAAAGACACAGATGCAGTCAATTGAACGATCGATATACAGATAATTGAAGAATGTCCAAGCCTATACCGCCGAGAGTTTTGATGATAAAACTCGTAGATGCCATAGAAGACAAGGAGTATTTCCAAAAGGAGACTCTGATGAAAACCAAAGCTTCCCTTTGGGATCCCAACAAATACTAAAAGTATCATTGAGACCACTGACATGATACGGAGGAAAGTAGGCACCTTCATAGCTTAGTAAAGGAGCTAATATAGGCTGGGAAGCTCAAGGAGTTTGTTGCCTTCGAGGCATACAATCAACATAATGGAAAAGCTCGTGTAGATGATGAATCAGACGATCATACCCAAGATAGTGTTATCCACATAGTGGGGATAGTACCAAAAATATTAAGTGGTGATTCATTCCTAAGAGTTGATCAGGGAACTACTATGTTATGACTTCTATCCCAAACACTTCCTCTCATCATTTTTGTTGATTCAATTCTTCCTCTAATCAAGAATCCCTACAATGACGCTAATATTGTTACTGTGTTAATTAGTAACTACGAAGTAGAAAGTATCTTGGTCGATACCAGAAGCTCGTGGAACAATTTGTTCGGGGCTGTATTCGACATCATGAATTTGACCGCCGTCTGATTAAATGTACTAGTCGACCCATTGTAAGAATTTATTGGTGACAAAAGGAGGTGGTCAACATAATAACACTCCCGGTCACCTGTGCAAAAGGTAACAACCAGTTCACTAGCATGGAGAATTTCTTGGTGTTCGACTCATGTCGGCCAAAAATTTAGTTTGATTTAATTTCTTGAAAATACTATTTAATTTAATGTACATGTAATTTTAATTTTTAAAAATAATATTTTAATTTTTGAAAATGAGACCAAAATATTTCAACATTTAATAGTTTAAATAGCTGAGCACCACACCACAAACAATGCACCTATCTCAAGGAATAGACACATTTCGTGTTAATAGGGCTCGATTACATAAACTAAAGAATTTATGACATATGTTTGATCTGCGAACCTTTTTTTATGTTCATTGAAAAGTTCTCATATCTAATATAAGGATTAGATAGGGTTTTATTTTACCTGGGTTCTTAAGTTTCCTATAGAAACAAATCCCTATAGTTAATTACATCCTAAGAGACCGAGTTCACTTATAAAAACTCTCGATAATGATCAAAGGTATTTATCTTCAAGATTTCAAAGTTTAGGCTTCCATTTTTAGCATAGAAAAATTAAATGGGAGTGGATTAAATAGGAGTAATTATTTTAGGAATCCAAACAAAAGAAAAAGTTGGGGAAGTCACAAATCTTGAGGAGAACCTCAGTGACTTCCCAAACTATCCTATTGTTTGGCTTCAATTTTGAAGATGATACTATTTTAATGCTTCAATCTTATAGATTTTATTATTTAAGTCTTACATTTGCATGATATCCAATCATATAAATAGCCTGGAAGATTAAAGGATTTATGTCATACTAAATAACGACCTCATGATCCTAAAAGAGTTAGGGCTTATATTGTACAATATGATTGTGTAAAAGCCTAAAGATAAGGTGAGGATATATGTCGAACAAGGCAAAAAAAATCAAAATCTTATGGCTTGTTGTTTAAACTAGGAAATATTTAGCTAACTGATCCCGATTTTTTATATGTAAGGATTTATGAAGTTAACACTACTTGTACTAAAAGTAAGTTGTGTAAAATATATATAAGTATAGACAATTATTAATGAGATTCTACACAAGTATACGTATCGTTATCAAGTAATAATGGATTTTCTATTTAAGCCCTAAATATCGATCCCACGGGGAAGGTTTAAATTTGCAATGATAAATTCTACTAAGAAATACACAGAAAGTAAAACAAAATTAATGTCATTAATTTTGAATGTTGAGATAAAAACTAAATTACTTAACTATTAGCAAAATAGAAATGCAAAATCTAAACAGTAACTACTAATATACTAACTATGTTTATGTAATGAAGATTTTTTATATGAAAAAACATCCTTCCCACTATAATGAGGTTTTGGAGAAATAAGATGAGATAAATGTTTATAATATGTATTGTGCCAAATAGGAGTAGTTTTAATTCTCTACCCTGATACATTGCATATAAAATCATTGGCTAATCTCAGGTTTAGTCCCTAAATCCATGGCTAGGCTAGGAGGATACTAACTCCCACTTCAGAGCTCCCACTTCCTTTCACCTGAAGGCAAACTCTTGTTTTAGTTTTAAACACTAAGACCACATTGGGGATTTTAGTCTGTCACTCTAAAGATTCTCAAATTCTACACCCAACAAAGAATATTTCTCTATTTATTTGCACTTAATTCCATGAACAAATTTCTCCTCCATGAAATCAAATGTGATTCTCACTCTGTTGTAGAACTTATACTCCATTTCCTGAATCAAATGTTTCACAACACATTTTAACAATTCAATTGGCCAAATAAAAAACCAGTTTGGAGTTGAAAAATCATCACAATTTATTTTATATTTTAATATTGGCACATCCATGTTAGCTCTTCATTTCACCATATCTCGGAGTAGGGAGAAAGATAGAGGAAATTACTTAAACTTCATGAGAAAGATACAACAAAACACAAATTTCATATATAAAGGAAAGTTCATATAACTCTAATAAACAAACAACACTTATCTGAAACTCTTTCTCAAAGCAAATCTCTTGTAGCCTTTCCTTAAAAATGCAAGAAGAAGATATCTCTCACTTTTCCCCTTCTCCAACACTCTTACAGAAAGTTTCACACTTAATCTCACCACACAAACTCTAAATTATAAAAGAAAACTCACTAATTGACTCCAATGTGGTGATGGAATGAAAATGGATTATGAGGAATGACAAAAAAGGAGCGTGGTGAAACATTGTGGAGCGAAAAGGAACGTGAAGGAGTGAAGGAGTGAAGGAGTTAAGGAGTCTTTTTCCTGATGAATTTCGGCCCCAAATAGAGCCTAGGGTCGGTTCTCCAAGAGGTGCCTCCAAAATCTCTTCAAAAATCGTCCAAATACATTGGATCTTCTAGAAACAAGAGCTGAACCGACATTGACGCCGTCGGCGCCAGTGTACTTCAATTTAATTTGCTGCTCTCTGTTTAAAGGCGCAATCGGCGCTGAGTAAAATTCTCAGTCCATTATGATGTTCTGCGCGGTCATCGCTGCCCTTGGCGCGGTCGGCGCTAAGTATTTCTTCAAAACGTCATTTTGACTCCAAATTCCATCCTTTTTTCTTCCTTTTTGCTTTAAGTCCTAAAAATCAACAACCTGTATATCATGTGGTAAAATATCAGTTACAATATAATTTATTGTTTTTCAATTATCTGTTTAGTTTTTTCATAAGACACACATCTTCTAATAATTAGATCTTTACTTTATTTATATAAATATGGGTCATCCCAAAAATAGTATTTTGAATCATATATAAATTTCTTTAATTGTGGATTTTTTATATCATGTGGTAAAATATCAGTTACAATATAATTTACTATATGAGTTGTTGACATCATTTTTGGTTGAGGTCTAGTCTTTCTCTTTAGTAGCCTAAGGTCTAGCCATATGACTTTCCTATTGACTGTTCTCTTCTTCACTCAACTTGAAGTTCCACATATTGGTCATAACCTTTAGCACTTAGTAGGTGGGGTCATTATGGGGGAGCTCAAGGAGAGTTCCTATAGGGCTATTTGACCTTAGGTTTGACCTTGGGTGTTAGGCTAGAGCTAAGGCACTCACTTCACTCACAATCACTCATAAACCCAAAATTTCTTGACTTTGATCCCTTGATACTTTTGGGGATACTCATGTAGATGGTCCCCTAAACCTACTAGCCCTAGGTTAGGGTTTAGCTAAGACCAGTACATAGAGGACCCAAATGGGGTTTCCATTGGTCCATGGCTTACTTTTGGTGGTTAGTTCCTCGATCTTACCCAAAATACTCATCCTGTCATTTTGCCCCTAAACTACCTCAAATTACCTAAATACCATTGAAACTCTAAATTTGGCCAAACTTCCCAAATTTATCCAAAATACCCAAACTTTTTCAAAAATCATTTCAAATTTTTTGAAAACACCCAAATTACCCAAAATCACCAAGAATTGCCAAATTACCAAAATACCCCTCCTTAGCACAAAATTTAAAAAATTCCAAAATATTCCAAATATTACCAATTTCATTTTTCTCAACTACCACATGATCTAATTTGGCCAATTTAACCATCATTGATTAAAACCCCCACATTGTCTTTAAAGGCCCAAATATCCCCAAATTCAATTCAAATGTCCATCAATTTGACCCCAATCTCCCAAAATTTTAATCCCAAACTCAAATTCACTCAAAATGTGACCAAAATAAGCCAAATCCAAGCTCAATTGGCCATGCTTTTTAGGCACATGACCTAATCTCACCAAATTGAATCCATAGCCCCTTCAATTGACCATGGTTTATGTTGAAAACTCTTTATAACATTCCTACACATTAAAATTAACCATCAATTGGCCTTGGTGAAGTCTCAATTTCATTTAATTTTAACCTAGGTCAAAAGCCCCAAATTGGCTATGCCTCTAAATTTCACAAAATTGATTGCCTTAGCTCCAAAATTTCCATTCCATTCCTTCAATAAAAATCTTTATAACATCTCCCTTGATCATTTGGACCATTAAATTGAGCAAAATTCCAAGCCTATCTCAATCTAGACTAAAGTCTAGACCAACATGCCGAAATTGACCCAATCTCCAAAATCCTTCAAATTGACCCTCTAATTGACTCAAAACCCTTTTCATCCTTCACCAAAAATGTTCATTACAATCATCTACATTAAGTGCATCAATCAATTGGGCTTAAGGACATGGATAGCCTAATACAAACCTAAGTTTTGGTTATTTGCACCTACTTGTGCCCATGCACTAAATGTGGCATAACCACCCGAAAGTCACAAAATTAATGACTTCACAACCATTAGTTGGACCCTAGTGACCAAGATAAACCTCACAAAACCACCTAAGCTAAGCCATGGACCAAAGGTTCCTTAAATCAAGGGATTTTGATTCCATATTTGCTTAAGCCTTGGATATTTTTGCCAAAACTAAACCTCAACTCATTTAATTGTTGTGACATATTTCCTAGGGTTCCTTGAACTCCTAGCCACCTCCCCCTGCCATGGCCGGTCGGCCTAGTCACTAGAGAAGCCGAAAAAGAGGGCCACCCCCTCTCAAACTTCACCCAATTCAAACCTAGGGGCCACCTCACTCAAATGAGATGTTGGAGCCTCTCTGTCATCCACCTAAGCATCACATTGCACCCAAACATTGGCCATGATAGCAACCCCTCAACCATTTTTATAAGAGCTCACCTCCAAGGCCATGGAGGGAGTGCTGAAATTTTTTTAGAGAGAGCTTCTCAAATCACTCACAAAGCTTCTTTGAGACCTCCTCGGTGCAATCCAACCATCTTCCCCCACTAATCCCCACCGTGGAAGCTCAATTTTGGGCTCAAACTTCTGTCTAAAACCAGGATAGAGCTCAATTCACCTCCATAGTCCACCAAACTTAAATTACTTGTACCCACACATTCACAAAATGGAAAGAAGAAAAAGCCCCATCAAATCCCCCTTCCACAGAGCCCCTAGTATAGACTTTGATCAACACCTGAAATCGAGCTTGGTCGAATTCATACCTAGACTTTACACCACAACAAGATGCTCAATCCCTAGCCTCCTTGGACTCCAACGAATGTGTCAAGCATCTCTAATTGAAACTTCCCTTCTCAGAGCAAAGGTATTGAACTCCTCCTCATCTCGAGCCTCTTTTGATTCTCCATTTGCTTGGGCTTAATTTCATGGCATCTTAACCGTATAGATATGTTCTTCTAGTCTAGATGAGAATTTTATAAAAAAATTCATTCAATTTAGTTGAGAAATGAGGGAGATATCAAGCCTTAAAGATGGACGGTTCTCTGGTTAGGCCATTGGGGACGATGACGGAGCACTGTTCGATAAAGTGTGTATCAGATGAACAGTCAAGATGAAGCCGGACAACGCTTTTTTACATGAACAGCGGGACGCGTGGTTGCTAGAGTGGACGGCGACGTCAAATGGGAGCGCGCCGCGTGGAGCTTTGGAGTTGCCTTGGATCCAGTCAGATAAATAGGGATTTAAATAATTCAGAAAATGACCCCTAACTTTAAAAATTCATATCTTGGTGTAGAAAAATTGCAAAAATAAAATTAAAATACCCCCTTTCTTAGTGAACAAAGAAGAACAATGTGGAAATAATTTGAAGTCCATTTGATGCATGTTTTATTTTTTAATTAATTAAACACTGTCTTGAGTCTTTTGATTCTCCATGAATATAGGCATTTCACTATGGCTTGAATTTTTGGCATGTTGTAGCCTCTGTCAATGGGAACATTCTCTGATTTTTCTAAAGTCAGAGGAGACCTTTAGAAAGAGATCCATATTTTTCAATTTTATGCACATTATTTGCTTAAATTTATCATAATAATTAGCATGTTGCTTATAAAAATCCTAAAAAATTTTGAAAGGTTCATTATGACCCGAGAACTTTTAAAAAAATCTCTCATGAGCCAAGTCATTTAAAATACACCTAATATTAATAAACCCTAAATCACTAAGATAATTAATTTTGGAAAATATAAACATCAAAATGACTTGATTTTTTATCTCTACTATTTTCTAAGATCCATAGAACTCCCCATAAAAATTTTAAGCACTTTGAGTCCATTTGATGGCCCAAATTGATTTTTCAATTTGAATATCCTTTTTAGCACTAAAATGATTTTTAATGATCAAAATATAACTCAAAAAATTATGAAAACTTGTTTTTGAGTCCTCTGTGATCAGGGAAATTTTATAAAAATAAAATGGTGTTTAAAATAAAAACTTCATTTTTAGCCTATTTTTAAATATTTAAAATAATTAAAAATTCATAAACATCACAAAATAATAAAATTCATGGAAATGTTCTAAATTATTTTCTAAGCACTTAGAAATAATTAGAATATTTTTTCTGACTTTCTAAATAAAGATGTGGCATTTTGAAACTTAAAATAATTTTTAAAGGCTAAAAAATGGATTTCCACTAAAATAATTCCAATAAATCAAAGAAAAATTAGAAAAATATAAAATTAGCTTCCTTGGGTTCTTTTACATTAGGGAGATTTTTCAAAAATGCAAAACTTAATTTTTCCCATTTAAAATTCTTTATATTTAATGAATGCCCGAGAATTTAAAATAATTCTAATAATTCAAATAAAATTCAAAAAATCATGAAATTTTGTCCAAAAGGCTCTTTGGTCTAGGTCTACCTCCAATAAAAAATTCAAGTGATTAGATTTCACCTTGTTTAAGTTAAAATAAAAATTTCAAGGGATTATAATTTACTTTGGTCAAGTTAGGAATTTTCTTTGAAAAATACTTTAAAAATTTCAAGGGATTAGGCTTTGTCTTGGTCAAGTTATGGAATTTTCTTTGAAAAATCCTATTTTTGCATAAAACTATATATATAAATAATTAAATTTTTAAAAATCACATTTTCTCCTCTGATGTCTTAATTGACCCATGAATGAGGTAAGAAAAATCACATTTTCTCCTCTGATGTCTTAATTGACCCATGAATGAGGTAGAATAAAAATTTCAAAGTCATTTCATTTAAATTTGACAAATTATGAAGTGTCAGAGCCTTAGAGACAAAAGTGTAATCTTAGGAATTTGGCCTTTATTAACATTTAGACTTAATTCAAGGAGGGAAATGGGCAACCTTTGATCTTAATTAACTTGTTTGTAAGACTGAAATTAAAAGGGAATTAATTGGTTGAAACCCATCTCACTTTCCTAATTAAAAGGATAAATTAATAAATTTCTAAATTATTAAAATTTGAAGGTTTATTAAAATTAAAAGAACATAGGACTTAGGGGTATGAATTTTGAAGTCAGTAATCAATCACTTTAATACCCTTATTTTTGATTTTCAAATGAATTTCAAATATGAGTCATGATCACCTAAAGCTTAACCTTTTCAAAACTAATTAAGACACTCACCTAGGTCTTCGGCTTAGTAGTGACTTAGGCTAAATCAAGTTTCATTTAAATAAAACTTAACATTTTTCCAAATTAATTAAGACACTCACCTAGGTCTTAAGGGCTTAGTAGTGATCTAAGTTAAATCAAGATTGATTAAATGAAGATTAGAAAAGAAAACATAGCCAAAATTTAAGACCTTTAAAACACTACAAGCCCAATTTAGATTAAACTTGGCTAAGTGTTCCTACAACACTAGCTTGCCCCCATTTAAGGGTCTTCATTCACATAATCTTCAAAATTAAATTACAAATAATAATTACCCTACTCTTAGGGATAGTTAGGACATCAATGTTCATTGAGCATTAGGGTGTTCATAGAGTGAATTATTAAGTAACAAAATAAGTTTAAATAAACTCGAGGCTTTTCACCAGATCATAAGAGGGAAGCATGGACCTGCTTCTTCCTCCTAACCTGTTGGATACCTCAGAGGTCTACTAAACTTAATATGCTTTGCTTAATAAAATCATCCTTAATTAAACTGCTAAGGACCCACCAAGATATGAAATAGGGTTAGGAAAACTACCAAAAAATTACTTTTCTGCCTCTACATGAACTGCCCTCAAATGCATTTTAAGTTTCAGGTGGTGCAATGAGAAGACTCACCAGGTACGCTTTTTATAGTTTACAGTGCTGTCTCTCTGGTACTTTTTATACTTGCAAAACTTGCATGCTAAAAAACAATGTCACCCTGTATGAAAACTAAAACTATCAGGATAGCCACAAAACCAAAACTAAAGTTAAAATCAATCATGATAAAACTCACCGCCACAACATTCAAAATATAAAACAACTCAAAATTTAATCACACACATCACACAAAACAACAACTGCAACTAAATTAAGATGTCTCTATCGGATGATCGGGAACCCCTCGGAGGAGGTAACCTATGGTTGCTAACGATGCTTCCCACGATCTAAATGAAATTATGGAACTCATTAAGTTGAGTTTAATAAATTCATTTGGACTAAGTGAATCCAATAGAAAATATTGGTGCTGGAATGAGGGAACCGTGAGATCCTAACCGGTGTCGCTTTAAACAACTTTAACATCCCCTATGAAAATTTAAAGAACTACAATTTTAGGGCCACCTTATTTGACATCATAACTTGACACCCTAGAAAACTCAAACTCGTCACGGAAAGGAGCTTGGAGGGTAGCATGGCCATCTTCAATAGAAAAATCTGACTTCACCAGCTAAACCAACTTCCTTCCTTAGAATTAAACAACCAAGCCATATGATTTTGAGGTTGTTTGCTTATGCAACATAAATCATCATCTCATCTTTAGGTATTTGTATAGCTCTGTTGTACAATATAAGCCCTAACTCATTTTAGGATTTTGAGATTGTCGTTTATTGCAACCTAAATCCTCACATATTTTGGGCTGTTTGTGTGATTGCTTCACAAAAATTTAAGCCCTAAATTAATAAAATTTGCAGGATGAAATACTCAAATAATTTTTCATCTAAATTGAAGCCAAACAATAAGATAGACTGGGAAGTCACCGAGGTTTTTCCTCTGAATCTATAACATCCCCTGGATCTTCCTCCTTTGGATTCCAAAAACAAAATGTTCCAAATTTGAAATGTTCCCCTTTCACACTTCTTTGTTCAAATTCATTGAAAAGTCCTTTCCTTTGAATTCATTGAAGATAATCTTTTTTTATTTTTATCGAGAGTTTTCTTAGATGACTTTGGTCATTTAAGATGTAATTAACAATAGGGGATTGCCCTTATAGGAAGCTTTTCTCGAACCCAGCTTAATATAAACCCTACTTAATTCTTCATATTAAATAACCGAAATTATCGGAAAATAAAACGGTTTCGCAGACCAAATGGTCGTCATACCTTTCTTAGTTTATTTGATCAAGTCTCATCCTCAAGTCTTGTGTTTATCCTTTGGGATAGATATAGAGTTTGAAGTATAGCGCTCTTTCATTTAAACTATGAAAAATATGAGGTCAGATTGATTTCATATTTTTCTAAACTTAAACGTCATTCCAAAGCGGGCGACGAGATTTCGATTTTGGTGGCCTACAGCTTCTTACGGGCAATTCCCCCAACCAAAATAGTGTCGACAGCTTCTCGCGACTCTGCTGGGGATGACTTTTCTCTCCATTTAAACAATGAAAAATTATCTTTATATATCGGTAATGTCCATGTCCCTCTTGGACCAAAATTACCCTTCTTCCATTGACATACTTTACCCATTTCTGTCTTGGGAAAGTACGACCAACTCTTTGGACTTCAGGACTGTCCGTTCGATCACCTTTGAATAGAGTGGTTCAGGAGGCCATTAAGGACTCTTTAAATCTTCATGAGGGGTTGGACCCCAATGGGTGTGTTGGTGGACTAGTTCCACCTGGGCATTGTGTTGCTAAATGGGTTTTGCACTAAGTCCTAAACACTTCACATCTCCTTTCCAAATCTGATTTGTTATTTTATAAATTAAATCAAAGTGTGTTGTGCTGCACGCACTTTAAAATTTTCTTATATTAATTAAATTTTTCTACTTTTAAATTACCTTTTTACTAATTTTTTTTTTAAATTCCCACAAACTAAGACTTGTCAGGTCTACAGACCAACCTATGTAAATTTTCAGTGCTTGCACTAAAGATTACAAGGTATTGGACATATAGCTAACCTCAAAGCTTTCTTCTTTTAAAGTTGTTGCAATGGCCTACCCAACACTGACCTTTTTGTGCAACTTGCCAACAATCCATGAGGCCCGCAACGTTGCTCCCACCATTAAGTTCAGAGCTGGATTTGAAGACCTTGAGGTTATCCTCAGGAAGGCTCCGTTCGTCGTGATGAAAGTCACCACTCCAAAAATTCAGGAGTCATCTACTGAGTTCAACCTGAACTGTCTTCAGGAGTTCCCTTCCTACAAGAAAGCCAAGACTACTGTTGCCGTCGTGGCACCCGCCAAACCTGCTGTTCCCACTGCCAAGGGAAAAAAAATAGTTATTGTTGAGGATCCAACTGAAGGATTAGCTGCCCCACCTTCAGTGTTTGAAATCGGATCAATTTCAAGGACTGCACCACTAACTTGAACTCAGAAGAGAAACTGTAATAAAAGAGTTCGAAGGGCTACTAAAGCTCAGACTTCTAAGGAAATACCCGTCGAGGAAGAGCCTCACCAAGAGGAGTTTGAACTACTAGAAATATATCCACTGCTGCGAGGGAGCAGATTTCATCCTCTAGTGAACACCAACAGACATGCGAGTGTCCAAAATATTGCTACTCCGTTATCATCACTTCATGGACAAGATAGGGAGAAAAAGAAGTCTATCCCTATCACTCGAGTCAGCTCAATTTTTCAGAGACTATCTGTCAAAGAGGGTTGTTCAGTCTGTGAGTTACTCAAATGAGTGGGACATGCAATATCTCCTCAAATGAAGGAAGAGATTTTAAGGGACATCAAGTCTGCCAAACAAAATTCAAAGTAAAATCTGCCCGCTCACATTCCCGTCTGGTTCCGCCTGGGAAACAGGGTTGACACTGCCGCTGTTACTACAGATTCCACCGCTACCGGGACCACAGGCCATCGACCAGTAAAGTTAAGACTGGATCTGAGAATCCTACCAAGCATACATCACAAAGATATTTCTAAAAAGGAAAAGACAAAGAGATTATCTGATATTGTATCTGGTCTACACCATGGGGAACATATTTCTCCTCGACATACCGATGTTTCAGCTAGGACACTCTGTTCTGTGACATCATCATAAAAGAGTAAAGTATGGATACCCAGTTGTGGCAATACAAGAAATAACGAAGCTTTACTCTGTCAACCGTTCGTCAGCAGCCTCTCAAGAGTTGCTTTTGATTGGTATGCTGATTTGCCTAATTGATCAGTTAAAACATTCATCGAGTTGGAACAATTATTTATAAAGAGATTCGCCAGAGCGGAACATCATGTTTCCATTGGAGAACTCATGATGGAGAAACAAAAGCCTAATGAGACTTTAGTGGATTACATTTTGAGGTGGAGAAACCTTAGCATGAAGTGTAAACCTCAGCTACAGGAACACCATGTGATTGAGATCCTACTCAAAAGCATTCATGGACTCATAGCTTTCATGCTCAAGGGACTCACCAACAAATCCTTCGAGAAGCTACTCAGCAAGGCTAGCAGTCTTTAGGAAGAAATCAAACACATGGACAACCAGAGTGTTTGAAAAGAAATCTGGAATAGTCACAACTGTTGATAAAGGAAAACAACCGATAAAGATATATGCAGAAACTCCTCGTCAATCTTCGTCACAGCAGACTCCGAAATAAAACAGCCAGTCTAACCAACGACCGCCTCAGGGAGGATCATCTCAAAATAAAAGAATGTCTCTGGCAAAGCAATAGAAAATTGTGTATTCTTTCAAAGATGAAGCTGTATCTAAAATATTCAGAAGTCTGATGAAGAAGCTCGAGTTTAAATTACCAGACCCAAAGAAACCCAAAGAGGTCGATAGGAAGAATCAATTGAATTATTGCCCATATCACTGATTGCTCGGACACACTATAGAAGAATGTTTCATTTTTAAGGATTGGCTTGAGAAAAATCTCAAAGAAGGAAATATAACAATCCCGAAAGAGTATTTAAAAGAACCTGAAAAAGGTTCCATAAATATGATTTCAGCCAAGCCAATCTCTCCAATTGAACCATATACCGAAAAAGATGGATGGAGTACAACTTAGAACAAGCTCAAGAGGGTCCTAAACCAAATACAGAATTCATGAAAACAATCTTCCGTACATGCCGAAAAAGATGGATGGGATACAATCGTAATCAATTGTGACCAATCTAACTGTGATCTCGATTCCAAAAATGATCCTCAATTCATACTTGATTCCAATGAACTCACTAACAATATCGAAGTAGACATCAACGATACTGCTTACGACTGCACTGGGAGCGAGGAGCCACTCCTCGAACACCACGGCACACCACTCGCCATCAACTTAGATTTTTCTGACAAATAAGAAACATCAGAAGATTCAACAATGATTCCTCAAGAAGAAGAAATTACATAAATAAACTTAAGGAGCGGGAAAGTATTACCCCTGAGGATAACTCCTACAGGCAAAGAAAAGCAAATAGTAACTCGAGAAGAACTACCTCCACCTCCACCAGTGGAAGAAACACATGACCAAGGAAAAATTGGAGGACCATACAAATTGGATTACAATGGCTAGCTCATCTTAGGAAGTTGCCAGCTCGACTAAGCATTTATGACGCTCTGATTCTATCAAAGGGGATGAGAGAAGCTCTAGTTATAGCTTTGCTTGACCCAGAGATTTGTCTAGCTTAGTTGGCCAGCACATCCTTAGATGAAGTTTGTTCGTTGAAAGAACAGTCAAGGGTAACCTTCACAGATGAAGACTTGCTGCTTGGTACCACCAGCCACAATCGACCACTCTACATCTTCGTCAACATCGGCAGATTCGTATTATCCAGAGTTCTAGTAGATCCTGGAGCATCTCTCAATTTGATGAGCCTACGTACATTGGCCTATTCGGACATGAAAGCCCAAGAGCTTACGACCGATAAAATGATGCTAAGAGGATTCAACCAAAAAGGAGAAAGAGCCCTTGGATCGATCACATTACTTATGAAGGTCGGAGAACTAACAACAACCCCTAAATTTCATATCACCTACGCCAAAACCTCTTTTAACGCTCTTCTTGGTCAACCGTGGATTCATGAACACAACATGGTTCCGTCATCTCTACATCAGTGCATCAAATGCTGCAAAGAAGGACAAGAGTACTGCATCATTGGAGATTTACAACCGTTTCCAATTCATGAAGTCAGTATTTATGAAGATGCTGATTACTACGCTCCACCAAAGCAAACTATCTTATCACACGAGATTCCGACAAAAAAAACAAAGATTCAGAAAAATCATAAAAAGTAAGCCATTCAACTCAGCTTCAACAATATTCCGCCACCCGTCTACATCAAATTTGTGGAGTTTCTTTTGGTTCGCGCACACGAGGTCCAAGCCGGGGACATGGATGAGGAAGAATCATTCTGATTGTTGAACGGACTAGGCCGACTATCAACATTGGTGATGAAGACAGTTTTGAAGATGAAATAATGATAACAAAATAGAGGAAGTCTCAGTACGAGAAATCCTTAGAAGATACAGAGAAAAGAGAATATGAAACAATGTATGATCGTATAAACCACAATGTGGATAATATGACCCTTGCTCTGATCCTCCCTCAAAAGGTCGAGAGTTTAGAGGTCAAGGAAGTCCGTAGTATTGGTTCAAAATCGATCAAATTTTACCGTGCTTCTACCTCTACTATTCTTGAAAATCATGTAAATTTGGATTATGATCCTAATGAATTAATGGAATTGCCTTTTGAATACTTTTTGCCTTACGTACAAAAGTTAATTCAACAAGGGCATTTGCCAAAATAAATGCCAAAAGGTAAACTACAACTTTTTAAAAAATTATGGAGTGTTAAACATCGAACTCCAAACTTGAAAGAGGGTCTCAAATTTGGTACAGTGGGATCAGTCTATGATTCAAAATTTTGCATGGTTGTTACTAGTAAATCAGGAGAGGATTTCCTTGATACAGAAGATGACTCTAATGATCAACCAATAGAAGATGCTCCGCCATAATTTGAGGAGGAAATCAAGTCAACTATCGACAAGTTAAAGGAAATTAACTTCGGGACTGAAGAACAACCCCGACCTACATTTATAAGCTCTCTACTCAACGATGAAGAATCTTCGGAATTGATCAAACTATTAACAGGAGTCAAAGATTGCTTCACCTGGAGTTATGATGAAATGTCAGAACTATCAGTAGAAGTAACAGTTCATAAACTCGGAGTGGACAAAGATATGACTCTTGTAAAACAATCCCCCAGACGAATGCGCCTCGAAATAGAACAACAAGTCATAGCCGAGGTGAAGAAATTAATAGATGCTAACTTTGTACGGGAAGAGCAGTACCCCACATGTTTAGTTAACATTGTTCCAGTCAAGAAGAAGAATGGACAGATACGTGTCTGTGTCGATTTCAGAGATCTAATAAAGCATGTCCAAAAGACAAGTTCTCACTACCAATACCGGAAATGATGATGGATATCACTTCTACACACAAAATTTTCTCCTTCATGGATGGATCGTCGTGATACAACCAAATCAAGATGGCTCCAGAGGTTGCTGCAGTTATAGCCTTCAGGACACCGATCGAAATTTTTTGCTACACAGTGATGTTGTTTGGGTTAAAGAACGCTGGAGCTACATACCAACGAGCAATGATGAAATTTTTTATGACCTCATTCACAATTAAGTAGAATGCTACGTGGATGATTTAGTCATCAAAAGTAAATGAAAAATATACCATTTATACGATTTGAGGATTGTGTTCAAATGATTACGACAATACAATCTCAAGATGAATCCCTTAAAGTGCGCCTTCGGCATTACCTCTGGGAAATTTCTAGGATTTGTTATTCGTCATCAGGGAATCGAGATCGACCAGGAAAGATTTAAAGCTACTTGGAAATGCCTCCTCCTAAAACTTTGAAACAACTACGTTCCTTCCAGGGGAAGTTGGCATTTCTGAGACGCTTTATATCTAATCTTTCAGGTAGGTGTCAGCCCTTCTCGACATTAATTAAAAAGGACGCCAAATTCATTTGGGAAGAGAAATGATAGCGGACCTTTGAGGACGCTAAGCAAAATTTAATGACACCTATTTTGGCAGCGTCTATCCTAGGGAAACCTTTGATACTTTATATCGCGGCTTTAGACGACTCTCTTGGAGCCCTCTTAGCCCAAGTCAACGATGAGGGTAAGGAAAACACACTCTACTACCTGAGTCGTCGTCAAATACCAACGGAGATGAAGTATCCACCTATTGAGAAGCATTGTCTGGCTCTAATTTTTGCCACCCAAAAGCTTAGACATTACATGCTCTCTCATAAGATTACCCTAATCTTGAAAGTTAATCCGTAGCAATATTTGATGACCCGACCAACACTCTCTGGACGTCTAGCAAGATGGTCGATGATCTTATTGCACACCCACTGCGTGCTGGGTTTCCCGCTATCAAGGGAAAAATTCTAGCAGAGTTTCTCGCTGCACACCCACTACCAGCTGGGTCCCCTCTCAACGACAAACTACCATATGAACAAGTACTACAAATGAAATTCTCCATTGTGCAACATTGGGAGATGTACTTTGACGGTGCTTCATCTGCCAGAAAAGACAAAGAATCAGGAACAGTCATACCGGGCAAAGCAGGGATCAGTTTGCTCTTTCTCGTGCCAGATAAAGGTATGTTGAGGTTCTCATACCACCTGACAGAGCCGTGTACCAACAACAAAGCAGAGTATGAAGCCTTAATCACAAGATTGGAGTTGGCAATTTTAATGGACATAATAGATATTGTCATCTACGGTGACTCTCAACTTGTCATCCAGCAAGTCGTCGGACAATACAAATTCTGAAACCAAGACTAGCAGAATACCACTGTTGCACGATGAAGCTACTGGGGCAAATCCCCTATGTGATTTTCTATCAGATTCCTCGGGGAGAAAATTCCCATGCTGATGCACTAGCAAAACTTGCTAAAGAATTGGCGTGTCCCCCGGAGGATTCCATTGAAATCACGGTACAAGGAAGACAGGTTTTGTCTCAAATTGACCTTGAAAATCTACACAAGCTTGGAAAAGAGGAAATAATGATTGCAGTTGCGGATATCAAAGAAGATTGGCACAAGCCATTAACCGAATATTTGCATACTAGAAAGTTGTCGGAAGACAAGTCTGAGGCACATCACATCACAAAAAATGGCTATGTCGTATGCCCTAGTAGGTGATGTCCTCTACAGAAGATCGTTCAACCAGATGTGGTTACGGTGCTTAAGCAAAGCCGAAGCACAAAATATCATCAAAGAAGTACATGCCCGATTGTGTGGCGCTCACCAGTCAGGGCCAAAGATGAAAATGAAGATCAAAAGACTCAGATATTATTGGCCAGCAATGATATCCGACTGCATGGAGACAGCCAGAAAATGTCATCAATGTCAAGTGCATGGGGTGGTCTTGCCCCAACCTCCGAAAGTGCTACACCCAACTGTTGCTTCGTGGCCATTCGAGTGTTGGGGCACAAACATAATAGGTCTGATAGACCCTCCATCTTTGACCGACTTTTTTTTGTAATTGATAAATACAAGAATTTGATGACACTACTAGAAGATTTAATTTCCAGCAACGGTGTCCAAAGACTTGATCGCGACTTTATAGATGTGTCTGATTTGGTTAAGATGTATAATTATAATATTTAATAATGTTAAAGTCGAATTTGTCAACGCAAGTATACATATCGTTCAAGTAATATAGAGCTCTAATGGAGTCCTAGATATTGATCCCATAGGGAATTGTTTAGAATTACGGACTAAGACTTTAGAAAAGTAAGACTTTAATCACAACAACGATGTTCAATATGTTTATCTATCACTAATAGGCAATTGAAATAAATAGATAATTTTAATAACTAATATGTAACTAATGATAGAAAGTAGGGTGTAATTGTGATATTCAATACATAAGAAAGCATCCTTCTCCTTGTCTAGAAATTATAGTGAATGGATAAAATGAATTAGTTTAATTTATATTGTGCCAAATAGGAGCATACATATTCTTTACCCTTTGGTCCATGCATAACGAACATTGACTAATCCTATGCTTGGTTACTGATTCTGCGGCTAGGCTGGGAGGATACCGGCTCTCACTTCAGAGCTCCCACGTTCCCCTCACCTGAGGGTTAACATCTACACATCAGCACCCAAATGATAGGACCGAATTGGGGATTTTAGTCTGTCACTCTAAAATCTCCAATTCTTCACCCGATAATAATATTTTCCTATTTATTTGCACCCAACTTTCAAGGGCTTTGATCTCCCTGAATCTTGGATGTAATCTTCAGTTTAGTTGTAAAACTCAAAATATTTTAACAAATCAATTGACCAGATTGAAAGTAAATTAAGATCGAAGTGAAAAGATCATCACAATTTTTTAAACATTTTCATGGCTTCACCAATTCAAATCACCATTCCATAAATCTCGAGACAAGGAGAAAGATAGAGAAAACTACTCATAACTCATGGGGAAAACACAATAAATCTCGANTCATTAGGAAAAATGGTAGATTCTCAAGCATCATTAGAAAGTTTGAATGCCATAAATAATAAGCAGAATAACTCATATTCAAATTATTATAACTCAGGCTGGAAGAACCATCCTAACTTCAATTTGAATAATACTACAGGTGGTAACAATCAACAATGGGGGAAAAATCATGTAAAACCATTGGGCAACTGGAAACAACCAAGCGAATAATAATTACAGATCTACTTATCCTCCAGGTTTCCACAGTAATCCTCAATTTAAGGAGAAGAAGTTGTCTATAGATGATTGGTGTTACAAATGAGAAATCAGTTACAAAGTCAAGGAGCTACAATTAGAAATATTGAGAATATACTTGGACAAATCGTAAATTTATTAAATAATAGATCCCAAGGAACACTTCCTAGTAATACTGAAACAAATATGAAACACCAGAATAAAGAGAAAGTAAAGGCCTTTCAACTTAGAAGTGGAAGAGAGTTGGAAGGTAGGACTAAAAAAGAAACTGAAGTAGAGAGAAGAAATTGAAGAATCAAAAGAGGAAGCTCCAAAAGATTCTGAAAGACCTATTTTCTCAGAGACTTCATCAACAGAAGTTGGATAAGCAATTTTCAAAATTTATGAAAATTTTTAAGAATCTTACAATTAATATTTCATTTGCTGAAGCCTTAGAACAAATTCCAAGCTATGTAAAGTGTATGAAGGATACTCTCAGTAAGAAAAGGAAGTTTGAAGATAATGAGACTATTGCACTTAGTGAGAAGTGTAGTGCTATAATTCAGAAAAAGTTTACTGAAAAGCTCAAAGATCCTAGTAGCTTTACAATTCCATGTGCGATAGGAGACAGATTTTATGGGAAAGCTTTATGTGATTTAGGTGCAAGCATTGACCTCATGCCATTATCAATTTTTAAAAGATTTGGATTCGGAGAAATAACCCCTACTACTGTAACTCTGCAGTTAGCAGATCGTTTGATAAGTTACCCTAAAGGAGTTATAGAAGATGTTCTAGTGAAAGTGGATCAATTTATCTTTCCTGTTGATTTCATTCTGTTGCATATGTAGGAAGATAAAGAGATACCTATCATTTTTGGGAGACCTATCCTAGCCACAATAAGAGCAATGATAGATGTGCAGAAAGGGGAATTAACAATGCGTGTCATTGATCAAACTTTTACTTTTAACATTTAAAGATCAATGAAATATCCTGCAAAAGGTAAAGATGATGAATGTTATAGAATGAATTTTATAAGATACCTAAGTGAATGTCATTTCAAAATTAATTATGAAGAAAAATTTGAAGTAAAATATTTGGAGCACGAGCAAGTAGAGGAATTAGATCAATGTGAAGATCTTTTAAGGAAGCTTCAAACTATATTTGAGAAAGTTTTGAAATTTTGGACACGATAGAGAAAGATAAATCATTTTGTTTATCAATAGAAAAACCTCCAGAACTTGAGTTGAAGTTAATTCCTGATCATTTAAAATATGCCTTTTTATGAGATTCCTCCACTTTACGAGTTATAATTTCCTCAAACTTAACGCTCGAAGAAGAAGAAAGGTTGATGAATATTCTGAAAAATTTTAAGAAAGCCTTTGGATGGACAATTGCTGATATTAAAGAAACCTATCCTTCAATTTGTATACATAGAATTTATATGAAAGAAAAATGCAAACCCAGAGCTGATCCTCAAATGAGATTGAATCTTGTTATGAAAGAAGTTGTAAAGAAAGAATTTTTAAAGTGGTTAGATGCTAGAATTATCTACCCTCTTTCAAATAATGCATGGGTTAGTCTAATTTACTGCGTTCCTAAGATAGCAGTAATTGTGGCTATGAATGAAAATAATGAATTAATATCAACTAGACAAGTCATATGGTGGCGAATATTCATTGATTATAGAAAATTAATTCTTTCCACCAGTAAAGATCACTTTCCACTATTCTTTCTAGATCAAATGCTTGATAGACTAGCTTGGCATAAATATTTTTGTTTTCTAGATAGATATACTGGTTATCACCAAATTCAAATAACTCCTGAGGGTCGAGAGAAAACAACTTTTACCAGTCCTTATGGTATATTTGCTTTTAGAAGAATACCCTTTCGTTATGTAATGCCCCTGCTACATTTCAAAGATGTATGATGGCAATTTTTTGTGATTTAATTGATAGTATTTATGGATGATTTTTCAGTGTTTGGAACTTCATTTGACTCATGTTTAGAACATTTATCAAAATTTCTTAAACGTTGTCAAAAAATAAATTTAGTCCTTGATTAATAAAAATGTTAATTCATGGTAGAAGGAGGAATTGTATTTGGACATCAAATATTATAAAATAGTATGGAAGTAGATCGTGCTAAAATTCAAGTGATCACTAATTTACCTTATCCAACAAATGTAAGAGAAATCATGTGTTTTTTTGGACATGCTAGATTCTACAAGCGATATATTAAAGCCTTTTAAGAAATTGCTAAGCATTTACGCCATTTACTAGAGAAGGATGCAATTTTCAAATTTGATGAAGAGTGCCTAAAAGCTATTGAGCTATTGAAGAAATATTAGTCATTACACAAATTATAGTTTTACCAGATCGAGGAAAACTTTTTTAACTGATGTGTGATGCTAGTGATTATGCTATTGGAGTTGTTTTAGGACAAAGATAAGATAAAATTTTTAAAGTAATTTACTATGATAGTAAAACTCTTCATGAAATCCAAATTAATTATACAACAACTCAAAAAGAGCTATTAACAATAGTATATGTCTTTGATAAATATAGATCATATTTAATTGGAACTCATTGAGTAGTGCATACAGATCATTTTGTTATTAAGTACCCAATGAAAAAGAATGATGCTAAACAAATGCTTATAAGACAGATTCTTCTTTTGTAAAAATTTGATTTTGTAATAGTAGATTGGAAGGGAACTAAAAATAAAATTGCTGAACATTTGTCCAGGCTTGAGTTAGAAAAATCACTTTATTTTGAAAAAGAAATTAAAGAACATTTTCTAGATGAAAAACTGTTCAAAATTAATGAGTGGCGTGTTCTTTGGTTGATACACCAAAAATATATGTATTTTTAGACCCATATTTTATACTCATTTTTTGTGATATTGTACTTTAATGGAATGTATTTTTATTTTTTCTTGCAGGTTGTTAATTTTTAGGACTTGAAGTAAAAAAGAAGCAAAAAGGATGGAATTTAGAGTCAAAATAGCATTTTGAAGAAATGCTCAGTGCTCGGCGGCGCAGACCAACAGAATAGATGGTGAATTTTACTCAACGCCGACAGCGCTAAAAGCAGGGCCGACAGTGTTGTTTGACAGAGAGTAGGAAAGTAAATTGCCGAACACTTGCACCGACGACACCAATGTCGATTCAGCCCCTGTTTCTAGAAGATTTGATAAACTTGGATGCTTTTTGAACAGTTTTTGGAGGCACTTATTGGAGAACCGACTCTAGGCTTTAGAGTCTATTGTTCTTATAATTAGCTCTTCGTGACATCTCATCATCCCAATTCAACCTTCTACGCATCACATTGTTTCATTTTTCATTCTTCAATCATTTAGAGTCCATTGTTCCTATATTTTAGGGTTTTGTGGTGAGATTAAGTGTGAATTTTTCTCTAAGAGTGTTTAAGAAGGAGAAAAGTGAGAGATTTCTTCTTCCTAGATTTCCTAGAAGATGCTACGAGGGAGTTGCTTTGAGAAAAAAGTTTTAGATAAGTGTTTTTTGTTTATTAGTATTGTATGAACTTTCAATTATATATGAAATTTGTGTTATGCTGTATCTTTCTCATGATGTGTGAGTAGTTTACTTTATCTTTCTGCCTACTTTGAGATATAGTAAAGTGAAGATATAATATGGATGTGCCAATATTAAAATACAAAATAAATTATGATGATTTTTCAACTCCGAACTTAATTTACATTTTAATTTGTCCAATTGAATTGCTAAAATGTGTTGTGGAACATATGATCAGGGAAATGGAGTATGAGTTCTACAAGAGAGTGAGGATCACATTTGATTCCATAAAGGAAAATTTCATTTTTAGAATTAAGTGCAAATAAATAGGAAAATATACTTTATTGGGTGTAGAATTGGAGAATCTTTAGGGTGACAGAATAAAATCCCCAATTCAGTCGTAGTGTTTAAAAACTAATGCGAGAGTTAGCCTTCAGGTGAAGGGAAGTGGGAGCTCTGGAGTGGGAACCAGCTTCCTCCTAGCCTAGCAACAGATTTTTGGACTAAACTGAGATAAGCCAATAATTTTCTATAACACTGTATCAGAATAGAGAAGTAAAACTGCTTCAATTTGGCACAATACATATTTGAACCATTTATCTCATCTCATTTTACCAAAACCTCATTGTAGTGGGAAAGATGCTTTTTCACATAAGAAATCTTCATCACATAAATTGAGTTTAATAGTTTAGTAGTTACTGTTTAAACTTTGTATTTCAGTTTTACTATTTGTTAAATAATTTAGTTTTGACAATATTTTAAAATTTAAAATTAGTGACAGTAGTTTCGTTTTGACCTTCTGTGAATTTCCTAGTAAATTTATCATTTCAAATTTAAACCTTCCCCGTGGGAAATGATATTTGTGGCTTAAATAGAAAGTCTTTTATTACTTGATAATTATACATATACTTTTGTAGAATCTCAACATTAATTGCTTAGATTTCTTATTATTAAAACATTGCTTCAAGCTTTTGGCACAGTTGCATAGTTGAGTCAACTTTATAATTTTTGCATAACTATATTCTTGGGAACAATTTTTTGGCTTCATTGCCGGGGAAGGTAATGGTAAATTAAATAAATTTAGTAAATTAGGAAATTTAGAGATAATTATATAAAAAATTTAAAAAAAGTAAAAGATAAAAAATCTAAAAAGAAAATATATTTTTATTTAAGAGTATTTTTAAGAAATTTTTCTTTGCTTATTATATTTGTTTATAAGAAATATTGGATCTAAAGGTTTAGTACCTTACGATTTAGAATTAGAGCGTACTATTAGAAAAAATTTAAAACAACAAAAATAAATTAAAAAATTTAAACAAAATGGTGAATAACTTAAATAATCAAATAAACAAAAATCGACAAAGACCTTTAAAAGATTATGCTAATCCGACAGCAGATGAACTTCACTTGACTATTCAAAATCCTGATGTTGCTGCTAATTTATTTAAGCTTAAACCTCTTATTATCAAAATTGTGCAAAATAATCAGTTTGGAGGAACACCTACTGAAGATCCAAACTTACATCTTGCTAGTTTTCTTGAAATCTGTGCTACTTTAAATATGACGAAGTATCAAATGATGTTGTTAGGCTTAGAATTTTTCCTTTTTCATTAAGGGATAAAGCCAAGACTTGGTTACATTCATTAGCACCTAGATATATTAGAACTTGGGGAGAACTATCACAAAAATTCTTAGCTAAATATTTTACACACTTGAAAACTACTAAGCTTAGAAATGATATTACATCTTTTTGTCAGTTTGAAGGGGAATCAATATATGAAGCTTAGGAAAGATTTAAGGATCTTCTTAGAAAAAGTCCACACCATGCTCTACCATATTGGTTAATAATTTAAACATTTTATAATGGATTAGTAGGATCATTTAGATCTATTATAGATGCTGTTGCAGGTATATCACTATTGTCAAAACCTTTTGATGAAGCATACTCTTAAATTGAAGAAATGGCTACTAAAAATTTTTAATGGCCCTATAAAAGGGTAAACCCTAAGAGAGTAGCTAGTATTCATGATTCTGATGCAATGTCTATTTTGGGATCTCAAATTTCTCTATTTCAAAAATGATTGATCAAATAGGAGTGAACTATTCTCAAATACCCCCAGTATTAGAAGAAAATTCACTAGGATAGATCGTTGATACTCAATCGTCTTATGAAACTTTAAAGACTATAAATATCAATATAACAATCCCTATTCTAATTTTTATAATCTTGGATGGAAGAATCACCCTAATTTAGTTGGAATAATTATAACAATTTGGTGAATCTGTCCAGAAATTTGAACAATCAAGAAAATCTGGTTATCGACCTTATTATCCTCCTGTATTTAACTCTAATCCTAACTTACAAGTTAAGGAAAAGAAGTTGATGATGGAAGAATTAATGTTAAACATGGGAAATCAAATACAGAATCAAGGGGCTGCTATCAGAAATATTGAAAATCAATTAGGACATATTGTTACTGCACTTAGTAAACAGTCCTTTTGAAATTCTTCTGAGAATGGTGGAAGTTAATCCAAAAGATCAAAATAAGGAGCAAATTAAAGCTATTCAATTATGAAGTGGGAAAGAAGTTGAAACAAGGATCTGAAGAGAAACTGATGTTGATGAAGAGAAGGAAGAAATGGAAAGTGACAAAAATGAAAATGAACAAACACAAAGTCATTCAAAAAAACCGTTACCTCTGTTTCCTCAAAGACTGAACCAGAAGAACAAAAATAAAAAATTTACAAAATTTTTGGAAATCCTTAAGAAGTTAATGATAAACATTCCTTTTGTTGAAGCTTTGGAACAAATGCCTGTTATGTGAAATTTATGAAGGATATACTAAACAAGAAAAGGAAGTTTATAGATCATGAGACCATTTCACATAGTGAAGAGTGTAGTGCTATTATTTAGAAAAAGCTCCGTGAAAAATTAAAAGATCCTAGTAATTTTACTATACCTTATGCTATCGGTGGAAAGTTTTTTTTGGAAAAACTTTATGTGATTTAGGAGCGAGTATCAATCTTATGCCTTTATTGATCATTAAAAGTTTAGATTTAAGAGAGATTTCCCCTACTACTATAACTCTTCAGTTAGCGGGTCGATCAATAACTTATCCAAAAGGAGTATAGAAGATGTATTAGTAAATTTAGATAAAGTTATTTTCCTTGTAGACTTTATAGTATTGGATATGGAGGAAGATAAAGAAATTCCTATTATTTTGGGGAGACCATTTCTTGCAACAGGGAGAGCTATGATAGATGTGTAAAAAGGAGAATTAATAATGAGAGTTAATGATCAAGAAGTAACATTTAATATTACAAAAGCTATGAAAAATCTAGCAATAGAAAAAGCTAATAAATGTTTTAGGATGGAAGTAACTGATTATCTGAGTAATTAGCAATTTAAGAATGAGTGTGAAGACAAATTAAAGTAAGGAGAATTTTTTGAAAACTAGGTTGAAATAAAAGAAGATTTGGATTATATTTAAGGCTAAACTTGAAACTTTAAACTTGTTGGAAAACAATAATAAAATCTTGTTCCTTCAATTATTAAACCACATGAACTTGAACTAAAAATATTACCTGCCCATTTAAAAAATGTGTTTTTAGGATATTCATCTATATTACCTGTTATTGTATCTTCTGAATTAACTGAAATTTAAGAACAAAAATTAATAGAGATGTTGAAAAGATATAAAATGGCTTTTGGATGGACTTTAGCAGATATTAAAGGAATTAGTCCATCTATTTGTATGCACAAAATTCTATTATATGAAGAATATGAACCTAAAGCTGATTCTCATAGGATATTAAACCCAATAATGGAAGAAGTTGTTAAAAAAGAAATTTTAAAATGGCTAGATGCTGGAATTATATATCTTATTTCAGACAGTGCTTGGGTAAGTCCAATTCACTGTATTTCGAAGAAAGGAAGAGTGACTGTTGAAGAAAAAGAGAAAAATGAATTAATACCAATAAGACAAGTTACTGGTTGGCAAATTTATATTGACTATAAAAAATTAAATATGGCCTCCAGAAAAGATCACTTTCCTTTACCTTTTTTAGACCAAATGTTGGATAGATTGGCTGGGAACAAATATTATTACTGTTTAGATGGATATACCGGTTATCACCAAATTCAAATTGCTCTAGGGGATCAAGAGAATACAACATTTACAAGCCTATATAGAACTTTTGCTTTTTGTAGAATGTGTTTTGTACTATGCAATGTACCGCAACATTTCAAAGATGTATGATGTCAAGTTTTAGTAATTTTATTGAACTTGGAATGGAAGTGTTTATGGATGATTTTTTAGTATTTGGAACTTCTTTTGAATTATGTTTAAAAAAATTATAAAAATTTCTTGAAGCATGTGAAAAAATCAACCTAGTACTAAATTGGGAAAAAATCTCAATTTATGGTTGTAGGAGGAATTGTACTTGAGCATAAAATTTTTGAAAATGACATGGAAGTAGATCCTAGAAAAATTCAAGTTAATGAAAAATTACCACCTCCGACGAATGTTAAAGGGGTAAGAAGCTTTTTAGGACATGCTGGTTTCTACAGTTGTTACATAAAATTTTTTTCCTAAAATAATAAAGTCATTATGCCAACTTTTAGAAAAAGACACGAAATTTGATTTTAATGAGGAATGCATAAAAGCATTTGAATTATTAAAAGAAAAATTAATCACTACACCTATAATAGTTTCACCTGATTGGGAGAAACGATTTGAAATAATGTGCGATGCTAGCGATTATGCTATTGAGGCTGCATTAGGACAAAGGCACAACAATGTTTTTAAAGTAATATATTATGCTTGTAAAACTTTAAATGATGTTAAACTTAACTACACTACTACTGAAAGAGAGTTACTCACTATTGTTTATGCCTTTGATAAATTTAGGCTTTATTTAATTAGAACTAAATGTATAGTGCATACAGATCATCATGCTGTTAAATACTTGATGCAAAAGAAGGATGCTAAACCAAGATTAATTAGCTGGATACTTCTATTGCAAGAGTTTGATTTTAACGTTGTTGATAGAGAGGGAAATGAAAATCAAATAGTTGATCATTTGTCTAGACTAGAAAGAGAAATATTAACTAATTTTGCAAATGAAATTTTAAAAAATTTCCTTGATGAACAATTATATAGTATTGATGAAATGAATGTATCGTGGTATGCTGATATAATAAATTATATTGTAAGTGATATTCTACCACCCGATATTAAAAATCCATAGTTATAAAAATTTATACATGATTCAAACTTTTATTTTTGGGATGACCCATATTTATATAAACAATGTAAAGATCTAATAATTAAAAGGTGTGTGCCTTATGAGGAAACTCAACGATAATTGAAAGCCATGATTCTAAATTTGGAGGATATTTTAGAATGAATGGAATTGTATATAAGATTTTGTAAGTTGATTTTATTGGTCTACTCTTTTTAGAGATGTTCATGAATATATTAAAACATGTGCTCGATGTCAACGAGTAGGAAATATTTCTAGAAGAAATGAAATGTCTCTAAATTACACATTAGAAGTTGAAATTTTTGATGTGTGGGGAAAAGTTTTTTTGGGACCATTTATGCCATTTTGGAAATTTATATATATTACTTGTTGTTGATTATATTATTGAAGTTGTTGTTGTACCTAGAATGTGATGCTCAGAGTGTTTCTAAATTTTTAATTAAAAATATTTTTACAAGATATGGAATGCTGAGAGTAATTATTACGGATGGAGGATCTCATTTTAGGAATATGGGAATCGAAAAATTAATTAATAAATATGATATTATGCATAGATTCTCTACTGCTTATCATCCTCAAACTAGCGATCTAGCAGAGATATCAAATCTTAAAATTAAATGAATTTTAGAAAAAATCTGTAAATCCTTATAAATTAGATTGGTTTGCTAAATTAGATATTGCATTATAGGCATACATAATTGCTTATAATAATCCTATAGGAATTTCGTCAAATAGACTTAATTTTGGAAAAAAAACATGCCAATTACTAGTAGAATTGGAGCATAAAGCATTTTGGGTTTTTAAGGAATTTAATTTTAATTTAAAGAATTTGGTGAGAAATGATTATTACAACTCAATGAACTTGAGGATATTAGAAAGGAAACATATGATAATGCAAAAATCTATAAAGAGAAAATGAAAATATGACATGATCGAAAGATTGTTAAAAAGAATTAGAACCTGGACATGAAGTTTTATTATATAATACAAGATTGAGATTATTTCCAGGAAAACTGAAATCCAGATGGTTAGGACTATTTAAAGTGATTAAAGTCCATCATTATGGAACTGTTGTAACTAAAGATCTTAACACTGTAAATATATTTAAAGTTAATGGGCATTGATTGAAACATTATTATGAGGGGCACGTACCGCAATTTAAAGAATTTTTAATGTTAAGTCAACCCAACTAAATAAATGGTATGTAGGGCTGACGACGTTAAACCAAGCACTTTGTGGGAGGCAACATATATATAAATATATAGATCTATGTATTACTATTTTGTTCAATAAGTGTTCATATATTAATAGATAATAATCCTACACAATTTTATATATTATAAATTAAGACAAATATTGGTATTAGAGGAAAATTTGGAATTGAATTGACCTCTGGAGCCTACGACGCCCACTAACTTCAACATAGCTCCAACAGTGCATCAAGCGCACCGATAGCGCCATCGGGAGCACCGACAACGTGGATAGCAGTTTAACGGTTTAGGAAAAATTTTGCCAGACTTTGGCGGGACTTCACTTCGTAATAACTATTGAGAGGTATTTTTAAAGTCCTAAAAACTACCTTGAATGACCAGAAACTTCCTAGTTTTGAATTTCATGGCCTCCAATTCCAGAAATACTTCCAGGAATGGAGTTTTGACCTGAAGAAAATTTATCAATTTTGACGCGCAAAGATTATACGACAAAATCATTACAAAGAAGAGCTTTATCAAGGAGAGAGGCTGTCAATCAAAAATTGATTAATCCAGGTTCTTCGATTGATAAAATCATTGTACAAAGGTGATGAGAAGTTCTGTGCTACACTACCACTGCGGTTGTTGTACTAGTGGTGATGGAATTTTATGCCAACTAACATGGAATTACCTTAGGAGTTGTCTTAGTACGAGGCAAGGCTGTACCATTTACTCCAGCGCAAATCAATTAGTTGTATATGATAGAAAGTGCTCCAATCTGTTATTTTAAACTATTGCATTCAAATGGAAAAACCCATTGATGTTGGATCTATCATTTTTAAATTTTTTATGGGTATTATTATGAATGAGCCAATTTATGGACTTGGGTACCCTTCCATAATTTTCCTACTTTGCAGTCAGTCTCAAGTTCTATATGAAAGGTTGGAAAAAGTTTTACCACCTTGGGAGACCATGATTCTTATTGATGATAATTATGTTGGGAATGGGAATGAAGCAATAGATGCTATCTTAGATCATTCATCACATGCGTCAACTCCATTGATGCCACCAACAGTTAGAAGTTGACTTGCTGTAGAAAAGAAATTGAATAAATTTGAAAGAGAACATCAGAGTATTAAGAATGCAATAAGAGATCTTAAGTACCTTTTCGATCCCCTAGATTGAAGGTTGAAAGAGAATTTTGGTCAGATTGGAACATTTGAAGCAAGATTAGTATGGATGTTTAAGAAAAAAAGGATGGATCGAAAAAAATTTGACTGATCAATTCCTGTACTGACCCTTCTACAATCTGTACATTCATTGCTAGCCTATGAGAGATATTAGATGAGGAGAAAGCACTGAAGATGAGGCACAATATTTAAAGAATTTGGACTCTCTCTACTACTTTAAAATACTTATGTACTTAATGTGATTGTGTGGGTTTGATTTAGTTTGCTTTGCTTTAGAATTCTTAACTTTATATTTGTGTATAGTTTTGTGTCAACGTTTATTGTTGTGGCTTGATTTTGATGCTGATTTATAATTAAGTTTGCTTAATATATGTGAGTGTGATTAGAATAATGTTTTTGTAAAAGTTTATTTTCATATATAAAAGTTAGTTTGTTGTTGTTTGTGAAAATGATTGATTATAAAAATGATTATTTATGAATTATTGTTAGATAAAAATTGTGTTTAAAAAAAATACTAAAAAAGACTTTGGAGAAAATTGAAAATTGAAAAAATTGAAAATGGAATTCTTGGCTTACAACGCCGACGGTGCCCTTGACCCGTGAATAGCCTTTAACCCTTTAAAATTCACGATTTTCACCGTAAACTGCCATTTTTACCCTTTAGTCAGCTTCAACCTCATATTTTTGCACCTAGGGCTCGCATTTGCTTGGATTTGAGGTGATTTTAAGGCAAAGGAACTTTGGATTTCATCTTCTCTGGGTAATAACTACACTTTGAACTAAAATTTTTTTATTTTCACCAAGGGTTTATCTCACATTACCGAGATCTGAAATATTTGAAATTTTTTTGAGAGATTTTGAGAAAATCCTTTGGTAAAGAACTCTTACTTTGCAGATTTATGCTTAAGGAGTTTTTCATTATAATTTTCAGAATTTTTGGAATTTATTCATATTTTTATTGAATTTTCTTATATTTCCCATGGCTCCAAGAACGAGCAAAGGAAAAAAGAAAAGTAGATTATGATGAGCAAAAGTTTGTTAGCTTCAGGGCTAGTGGTCGATTCAATTGTCTACTTGAGCATAAAAAAGTAATTTCAGATTGTGGTTTTAAAAATCCGGGAGAATTCGAGCGATTAATCAATGCTTAAAAGTGGGAAAATTTATGTTATTTTACTTCCGATGCGATTATTGGTGTAGTGATGGAATTCTATGCCAACTTTATGGAGGCTTTTGATGATGTTGTTTTTGTTCGTGGGAGAAAGGTGGAGTTTTCTTCAAGAAAAATTAATGAGTTTTATCAGTTAGAAGATGATTATAGTTGCCAGTATAAATCATTTTCTACTACATATGAGGCCTTAGATGAGATTATTTTATTTCTTACTAATGGAAGAGGGACATGGAAAGTCAAAAATGGTGTTAAGGTAAGCTTTCCTCTTTCTGTCATTAATGTAGTATCTAAGGCCTGATAGTACTTTATTTCTGGAAGAATGATTCCAACAAATCATCATAGCGAGGTGACAATGCATAGAGCCATCCTGAACTTCTCTATTCAGCAGGTGATGAGGATGAATGTAGGCTCTATTATTTATATGAACACTCAATCTATTGCTTTGAGAGAGACCACTGGTGGTTTAGCACACCCTGCACTTATTTGCATACTCTGTGAATAGGAAGGAGTTGATTTTAGACCTAAGGAATAAAGGATTGAGCCTCTAAAACCTATTGGGCCTACCAATATAAAGACATATGAATCTCATGTTGATTGGAGATCTGGAAATTACACTAGAGATATTCCTTCTTCTTCAAGGACCCCTACTTCTAGTGACCCTACTAACCGAGAAGTTTTGGACCAGATGATGATCTAGCAGGGAGATATCTTAAGAATGGATCACAGATTGCAAAACATGGATTCCAGAGATGCTCAAACTGATGATATGATACGGTAAAAGTTTGAATATGATGCTGCTTATGATGATGCGTTGGGGAGATACCTGAAGGGTGATCATTCAGTTCAGTTTCCTACTCACCCTGTTTTTACTCAATATCAGCTGCAGAATTTAAATGTGGAAGAAGAAGAAGAAGATGATGATGATTGGTGATCTTTCCTTTAGTGTATGTTTGATTATACTTTGTTATTGTGTTGTTTTTTTTTTGTTATATTATTGAGATGTTTGCTAGATTGTGAGACTCTGTTTTGTTGTTATGTTGAGTTGTGAACTGTAGTTTGTAAAACTATTTTAATTTCTAGATGTCAGTTTTGTTCTATTGTTAATTTTAGTATTTTGTTAAATGTACTGTAATTAACTTATTCTCAGCAAAATTTATATGTTCTATGTGCAATTTAATGTTTAAAGTCTTGTACCTTCTTATATTAGCACGTGCAGTATTTCAAAATTAAAGTTTTAAAAACAAAACCTTCAATAGGTATGCCTTTTCTTTATGTATTTAATGTTTTCTTTCACCCTTTATTTCTTAGTTCTTCATGCTAAATCTTTTAAAAATGCAAGTTTCGAGGGGGAAAAAAATTCCTTTTTAAAGAAAGAAACTTAATTTTATTTGTCCTCACTTAGCTATATTTTTAAAAATTTTAAATTTAACATGACCTTTGGTATTAGGGGTTAACTTTAGATAGCTATATTCATGTTTCTAAAGATATAGTAAACTTAAGTAAAAATTTTCAATAATAAAGGTTGATTTTAGAGATTAAGATATTTGGTATAAAAGAATAAGACTGTGTTTTTCTATTTTAAGTAAAGAAATTTGTCTTTTTGAAATATTAAAAATCATAAAGGTTGATGTAAGAAGAAAAGAATTAAGCTTTATGAAATCTTTAAGCTAATATAAATTTTTTAAGTGAGGAAATGTGAAAAGTTTTTGACTTTAAGAAGAGGATAGTGAAGTTCAAAATCATTAAAGGCTATCCAGATATAAAAATCCTCACACATAAAAAAAAAGAGAAAAGATAAGAAAAAGAAAAGAAAAATAAAAGAAAAGATGTGGGGAGAAGCTTGAGGAGATACCTAATTAAAAATTGGCTTCACTTGAATCAACTTAAGGAGGAAGATTTGACTAAATTTTCTAAACTTTTATTTGAGTATTAGCTCACTTACTAGTAAAGTTTTATGAGGTTCTTTTTCATATGAATACTTTAAGTGGCTTTAATATGACAATTTGCAATTTTTCTTGAAAAGAATAAAGAATCAGAAATCTTGGACTTGATTTCTGGATATTCTTACACGTTTAATATTAACTGGAGTTGTTTTGAATTTTTCTTAAGTTATGCTATTGTATTTAGTGGACTAAGATATGAAAATCTAGGAGTTAAACTCTTTACCATAAGTCATAATTTTATATAGTATAGGAGTTACTTGAGGACAATTAACATGTAAGTATGGGGAATTTTGATACACCAAAAACATATGCATTTTTAGACCCATATTTTTTACTCATTTTTGGTGATATTTCACTTTAATGGAAGGTATTTTTATGTTTTCTTGCAGGTTGTTGATTTTTAGGACTTGAAGCATAAATGAAGCAAAAATGATGGAATTTAGAGTCTAAATGATGTTTTTAAAGAAATGCTCAGCACCGACAGTTCCAAGAGCAGCTCCCACGACGTAGATCAACGAAACAGATGGTGAATTTTACTCAGCGCCAATGGTATCAGATGCAGCGCCGACGACACTGTTTGATAGAGAGCAGCGAATTAAATTGCAGAACACTGGAGCCGACGACGCCAATGTTGGTTCAACCCCTATTTCTAGAAGATTCATTGAATTTGAATGCTTTTTGAAGAGTTTTTAGAGGCACCTATTAGAGAACCAACTCTAGGCTTTATTTTGGGCCAAAATTGATCAAAAACTGACTCTTCCTGACATCTCATCATCCCAATTCTACCTTCTGCGCATCACATTGTTTCCTTTTTCATTCCACAATCATTTAGCATCCATTTTTCTTATAATTTAGAGTTTTGTGGTGAGATTAAGTGTGAATTCTTCTCTAAGAGTATTGGAGAAGGAGAAAAGTGAGAGATTTCTTCTTCCTACATTTTCTAGAAGAGGCTACAAGGGATTTGTTTTGAGAAAGAGTTTCAGATAAGTGTTGTTTGTTTATTAGTGTTGTATGAACTTTCTTTTATATGTGAAATTTATGTTTTGTTGTATCTTTCTTATGAAGTCTGAGCACTTTACTTTATCTTTCTCTCTACTCTGAGATATGGTGAAATGAAGAGGCAATATAAATGTGCCAATATTAAAATATAAAATAAATTGTGATGATTTTTTAACTCCAAACTTAGTTTAGTTTTCAATCTGGCCAATTGAATTGTTAAAGTTGTAAATAGATGAACCGAAAAATGGATTATGAGTTCTACAACAGAGTCAGGATAACATTTGATTCCATGAAGGAGAATTTTGTTCATGGAATTAAGTGCATATAAATAGGAAAATATACTTTGTTGGGTGTAGAATTGGAAAATATTTAGGGTGACAGGCTAAAAAACCCAATTCACTCTTAGTGTTTAAAAACTAAAGTGAGAGTTAGCCTTTAGGTGAAGGGAACTGGGAGCTCTGAAGTGGGAGCCTGTATCCTTCTAGCCTAGCCATAAATTTAGGGACTAAACCTGAGATTAGCCAATGATTTCATATATTATTGTATGAGGGTAGAGAATTAAAACTGCTCCTACTTGACACAATACATATTTTAACCATTTATCTCATCTCATTTTACCAAAACCCCATTGTAGTGGGAAAGATGCTTTTTCACATCAGAAATCTTTATCACATAAACATAATTTAATAGTTTAGTAGTTACAGTTTAAACTTTGTATTTTAGCTTTGTTATTAGTTAAATAATTTTGTTTTGATAATATATGAACATTCAAAATTAGTGACAGTAATTTTGTTTTGACCTTCTTTGAATTTCCTAGTAAATTTATCATTTCAGATTTAAATCTTCCGCTTGGGATCAATATTTGGTGCTTAAATAGAAAGTTCTTTATTACTTTATAGCGATACATAAACTTGTGTAGAAACCCAACATTAATTGCTTAAATTTCTTATTAATAAAATATTTCATCAAACTTTTAGCATTGTTGCATAGCAGAGTAAACTTTATAATTTTTACACAACTAATTCTCGAGATCAGCGATATGCTGACATTGTGAACTTTCTTGTAAGTGATATTATACCTTATGGAATGACATACCAACAGAAGAAGAAATTTATTTCTGAAGTTAAGATTTATGTTTGGGAAGACCCATTTTTATATAAACAAGGAAAGGATCTGATTATTCAAAGATGTGTACATTTAGAATAGACTTACGAAATTTTCCAAAAATGTCATAATTTTGATTTTAGGAGATATTTTAGTGTTGATAAAACAACATATAAAATTTTACAATCTGGATTCTATTGGCCTACTATCTTTAGAAATGTTAATGCTTATATTAAAACATATGATAGATGTCAACGTGTAGGCAATATTTCTATAAGAAATGAGATGCCCCTCAATTATATGCTAGAAGTTGAAATATTTGATGTTTGGGGATTAAATTTCATTGGACCATTTATGCCATCTTTCAGAAATCTATATAAACTATTAGTAGTGGACTATGTACCCAAATGGGTAGAAGCTGGTGCTTTACCTCAATGTGATGCTCAGAGTGTTGCAAAGTTTTTGAAAATGAACATATTTTGTAGATTTGGGATGCCAAGAGTTATCATAAGTGATGGGGGAAGTCATTTCAGAAATGCCATAATGGAGAAATTATTAAAGAAATATCATATAAATCATAGAATTGCTACTGCTTATTATCCTCAAACAAGTGGTTTGGTTGAATTATCCAATCGAGAAATTAAAAGAATTATGAAAAAATATGTGAATAAAAAAAAATAGATAGGTCAGTCAAACTTGACTATGCTTTGTAGGTTTATAGGACTGCATACAAAACTCCTATAGGAATGTCCCCATATCAGCTACAATTTGGGAAAGCTTGTCACTTACCAGTTGAACTTGAGCATAAAGCATATTGGGCAATTAAAGAGTACAATTAAAGATGTTGGTGAGAAAAGATTATTGCAATTAAATGAGCTTGAAGAGATAAGGAATGAGTCTTATGAGAGTTCTAAGATTTATAAATAAGAGATGAAGATGTGGCATGATCAAAGGATACTTACTAAAATTTTCTGCCAGGGCAACAAGTTTTTCTTTATAATGCAAGGTTAAGATTATTTTCAGGCAAACTTAAGTCCAGGTGGATGGGCCCATTTTTTGTGATGAAAGTTTATCCTTATGGAGCTGTGGATATTAAAGATCCTAAAACTGATAAAGTGTTTAAAGTGAATGTTCATGGACCAAAAACTTATTTGGTAGGGAATCAGAGTGAATTTAATGATCGAATGATGTTGGGTCAACTAGAATAAGCACTTGTTATGTTGGGATGATGACGTTAAACCAAGCGCTTTATGGGAGGCAACTCATAGTTCTCAGTGTGTTTTGCTTTGAATATTGTTTGTGTGTGATTAAGAAAATTTGAGATAGTATTTTTGAAACTATCTTGTGTTATTAATGATTTTAAGACTTTATTTAGTGATCTAGGCATGCTAAAAAGAGAATTTGGACGTTAAGTTGAGTGGTGCAAAATTGAGCACTGATGCTTAACCGTGGGAGTTAAAAACCATGTGCGAAATTTAGATTCTATAAGGTCTAACCACCAATTGGTTGACTAAAACATGCCAAGCCAGTTTTAGGACGGAACTAGGAGTTATTAGAGGGATTTAGTCATATAAATAAAAAGGTTTTATGAAGGAATTTCACAAAGATCATTTTCAGTCCTAAAGTCAACAAGAGAGATAGATTTGGAGAAGATGTCTTCATGGGAGATGGATTTGAAGAAGAAGGAAGAAACCATGAGGAAGAAATTCATTATTCAAAGTGCACAAGAGTTGTAAAATGGTTTCTTAGTCGTTAGTATTGAAGGAATATCAGAGAAGATCAACAAAATTGAGACTGTCAAGGCTTTACTAGAAACAAAGGTAATTGAGGTTCATGCACATCTAAAGCATATTGGATGACAAATGAAAATGCAATTCATCCATATTAGTTATATAGAGGAAGCAGATAACGAGATGTATCTTAAACATGAATGAATTGAAGAAGATAGTATCAGTGCTCGTCACCACCATCCGTTTTATCAACTTTATATTCTGCTTGCCCAAGGAGAGACTAATGAAAGACCGAAGTTTGTCCCAACAAATGAAGAATGGAATTAACTTCTGTGTTAAAGTTTGTTTGTTAGGAGTCATTGTGTTTACGTTTTAGTGTTTGTTTTTAGTGTTTATGACTTTTTTGTGTTTAATTGTTTATGTTTTTTTAGTGTTTGTATTTAGAGAATTTTCTCATCTGAGACTATTTGAATTGAGAATTAAGTGTAACATGTACTTGTACTAGTTTGTGAATGAATGTATATGTTTGTTTTTTGTGAAAATTAGTGTTATTTTTGTCTCGTATCGAAATGATTTATATGGGAGAACTTAGAGAGTTAGGAGACTTGTAGGACAGGAAAATAGTCATTAAAGTGTTACGAGACCATTTAGGGGTGGTTTACTTAGGTTACTAGTGCATTTTACTTAACTTCAAAAATATCAAAAATAGTGCACTGACGCCTAAACGCCACATTCTCGCGCTTAAGTGCGATGTCACCCGAGAGGCAGGTGCCTAAGTGCCACTTACCCACGTTAAGCGCTGGTTCATGAAAACCAGTTTGCGAACGTTAAAACTGAAAACTATCCCAAAAAATTGCCATTTTTACCCTCGTCGTCACCTTTAACCTCTCAAGTTCGTGATTTTAGAGTATAGGGCAAGTTATTTTGTGGAAATTTCTTGGTGGAATTGAAGAAAATTTACTAGATTTGGATTACTTGTGGTAAGAGCTTCACTTCTATGTAAAAATTTTAGATTTTCACCATGTATTTTGAGTACATTTGAAAAAAAACCAAAAATCACTATTCATGGTGAAAAATGAGGAAAAATCTATGGAAATTGCATAAAAGTGTAGTATATGCTTAAATAAGTTAAGTTTAGTAGATTAGACTTGATTTTTGAAGTTATTGTGAAAGTTTATGAAATTTGTAGAATGACACCAAGAATGAAGAGGAATAAAGGAAAGGGCCATTTCGATTTGAGCAAATTTGTGAGTTCGAAGGCTCGAGATAGGTATAATGATGCTCTGTAGTCACATAAACTTATCAGGAGCGATATTTCAAAAATCCAAGAGGATCCATAAAAGATCTGATCATTTTCCAACAATGGGAATGATTCTACTATTTTTCTGTTGTTGTTGTTATTTCTGTAGTTAGGGAGTTCTATGCTAACCGCACTGAGGCTGAAGAGGATCGAGTTATGGTTCGAGGAAACTTGGTACCTTTTTCAGCGGAGGTAATCAATATGTTTTACCATTTACCACCTGATAATTTGTATTTTTATGCAAACTATAGTCCCACTGAGACAGAATTAGATGAGATTATTTCTTATTTGATTGTTGTAAGATGACTCTGTAAAATCACAAATGAGAGGAGAGTCAACTTTGTCACGTTAAAGTTAAGTGCACCATCCAAGGTGTGACACTACTTTATTTCTGCTCTTTTATTACCAGCAAATCATCTCAGTGAAGTTACCAGGGAGAGGGCAATGTTAAATTATTGTGTTAAAAAAGGCACGCTCATCAATATTGGAGCTTTGATTTGTTAGACTATCATCAGTTATGCCACTGTCGCTACTACTGCAGGTCTGGGATTTTCTTCCTTGAACTTTTCCTTGTGAGAGTGACCGAGACTTTTTATATGCTTAAAATATAAGATAAATATGGATGTAATAAATATTCAATAATTATAAAGTCACACTTATAAAAGTAAGTATACGGATCGCTCAAGTAATATAGGGTTCTAATGGAGTCCTAGATATCGATCGCACAGGGAGTGGTTTAGAATTACAAACTAAGATTTTAGAAAAGCAATACTTTAATCACAACCATAAAGTTTAATTTGCCTATCTGTCACTAATAGGCAATTGAAATAAATAAGTAATTTTAATAACTATTAAATAACTAATGATACTAATGAGGGTTTAATTGTGGTATTAATAATAGACAATTGAAATAAATATGTAATTTTCTTAATAACTCATAAATAACTAATTATGCTAATGAGGGTTTAATTGAAATAAATATGTAATTTTAATAATTATTAAATAATTAATTATACTAATGAAGGTTCGACGTGATGTTCAATATATTAAGAAAAAACTAATAAAAAACTAAAGATAGAAAGTAGGGTTTAATTTGTGATATTCAATATATAAGAAAGAATCCTTCTCCTTGTCAAGAAATTATAGTGAATGGATAAAGTGAATTAGTTCAAATTATATTGCATGGATAAAGTGAATTAGTTCAATTTAGATTGTGTCAAATAGGAGCATACCTATTCTTTACCAAATTATAGTGAATGGATAAAATGAATTAGTTCAAATTATATTGTGCTAAATATCTAATGATATAAAGTAGGGTTTAATTGTGATATTCAATATATAAGAAAGCATCCTTCATAGATAATTTTAATAACTAATAAGTAACTAATGATAGAAAATAGGGTGTAATTGTGATATTCGATATATAAGAAAGTAACTAATTGTACTAATAAAGATTTTAATGTGATATTCAATATATAAGAAAACATCCTTCTCCTATTAAATAACGAATGATACTAATGAGAGTTTAAATGTGATATTCAATATAAGAAAGCATCTTTCTCCCAAGAAATTATAGTGAATGGATAAAGTGAATCAGTTCAAATTGTATTGTGCCAAATAGGAGCACAGAAATTATAGTGAATGGATAAAATGAATTAGTTCAATTTATATTGTGCCAAATAGGAGCATAACTATTCTATAGTGAATGGATAAAGTGAATCAGTTCAAATTGTATTGTGCCAAATAGGAGCATACCTATTTAATGGATAAAGTGAATTAGTTCAATTTATATTGTGCCAAATAGGAGCATACCTATTCTTTACTCTTTGCTCCAGGCATAAAGAAGNGTTGATAAATGCTAATTTCATACGAGAAGAACAATATCCCACATGGATAGCTAATATTGTTCTAGTTAAAAAAAAGAACGGACAGATACGAGTCTGTGTCAACTTCAGAGACTTGAATAAAGCATGTTAAAGATGAGTTTCCATTACCAATACCAGAAATGATGGTGGATATTGCTTCAACACATGAAATATTCTCCTTCATGGATGGATCATGAGGATACAACCAAATAAAGATGACTCCTGAAGATACAGCACTTACAGCTTTCAGAACACTGACCGGAATTTTCTGCTACACAGTGATGTCGTTTGGTTTGAAGAACACCGGAGCAACATACCAACGAGCAATGACAAGGATTTTTTATGACCTCATTCACAATCAAGTAGAATGTTACGTGGATGATTTGGTCATCAAAAGTAAACAAAAATTAGACCATTTCTATGATTTGAGGATCATTTTTGAACGATTACAACAATATAATCTCAATATGAATCCCCTAAAGTGTTCTTTTGGTCACTTCTGGGAAGTTCCTTGGATTTGTTGTTCGTCATCGAGGAATCGAGATCAACACGGAGAAGATTAAGGCTATCTTAGAAATATCTCCCCCTAAAACTTTGAAACAATTACATTGCTTTTAGGGGAAGTTGGTATATCTAAGACANACGTGGATGATTTGGTCATCAAAAGTAAACAAAAAATAGATCATTTGTACAATTTGAGGATCGTGTTTGAACAGTTACAACGATTTGTCCTTAAAATGAATCCCTTAAAGTGCGCCTTTGGCGTTACTTCTGGAAAATTTCTAGGATTCATTGTCTTCATCAGGGAATCAAGATCGACCCTGATAAGATTAAAGCTATCTTGGAAATGCCTTCCCCTTAAACCTTGAAACAACTACGTTCCTTCCAGGGGGAGTTGGCATATCTGAGACGCTTATTTCTAATCTCTCAGGTGGATGTCAGCCTTTCTCGGCATTAATTAAAAAGGATGCCAAATTTATTTGAGAAGAGAAATGCCAACGGACTTTTGAGAATGTTAAACAATATTTAATGACACCTCCTATTTTGGCAACCCCTATCCCAGGGAATTTGTTGATACTTTATACCGCGGCTTTAGATGACTCTCTCGGAGCCCTCTTAGCCCAAATTAATGAGGAGGGTAAAGAAAATGCACTCTACTACTTGAGTCATCGTCTAATACCGACGGAGATAAGGTACCCACCTATTGAGAAGCATTGTCTAGCGTTAATTTTCGTCGCTCAAAAGCTTAGACATTACATGCTTTCTCAAAAGATCACCTTAATCTTGAAAGTTAATCCATTGCAATATTTGATGACTCGACCAACACTCTTCGGACGTTTAGCGAGGTGGTCGATGATTTTATTGCAATTTGCTATAACTTTTATGCCACTCCGTGCTATAAGGGACAGATACTAGCAGACTTTCTCGCTGCACACCCACTACCTGTTGGGTCCTCTCTCAACGCGAGTTACCAACGAGCAAATACTACAAATGAAATTCTCCAGTGCACAATGTTGGGAGATGTAGTTCGATGGTGTTTTGTCAGCCCGAAAAGACCAAGAATCAGACATAGTTATACCAGGCAAAGCAGGGATTGGTTTGATCTTTATCACACCATATAAGGGTATGTTGAGGTTCTCATACCACCTGACAGAGTCGTGCACCAACAATGAAGCAGAGTACGAAGCTTTAATCACCAGATTAGAAATGACAATCTCAATGGATATAACAAGCATTGCCATCTATGACGACTCTCAACTCAACATCCAACAAGTCGCCGGACAATACAGAATTCTGAAACAAAGGTTAGCAGAATACCATCAGTACATGATGAAGCTCTTGGAACAGATTCCCGATGTGACTTTCTACTTGATTCCTAGGGGAGATAATGCCCATGCTGACGCTTTAGCAAAACTTGCTAAAGAAATGACATATCCCCTGGAGGATTCCATTAAAGTCACAGTGCAAGGAAGACGAGTCTTTTCTCGGACCGACTTCAAATCTCTACACAAGCTTGGAAAATAAGAAACAATAAATACAGTTGCAGACGTCAACGAAGATTGGTGCAAGCCATTAATAGAATATTTGCATACTGGAAAGCTGCCAGAAGACAAGTCTGAGGCACACCACATCACAATAAGGGCTATGTCTTACACCCTAGTGGGAAATGTTTTCTACAGAAGATCATTCGACCAGATGCGGCTATGATGTTTGAGCAGAGCTGAAGCACAGAACATTTTCAAAGAGGTACATGCCGGATTCTGTGGCACTCACCAGTCAGGACCAAAAATTAAGATGAAGATCAAAAGACTAGGGTATTATTGGCCAGCAATGATGTACGATTGCATGGATACAGCCAGAAGATGTCACCAATGCCAAGTGCATGGGGTGGTCTTACACCAGCCTCCAAATGTGCTACACTCAACTGTTGCCTCATGGCCATTCGAGTGTTGGGGCACAGACATAATAGGTCCGATAAACCCTCCATCCTCCAGAGACACAGATTTATACTTGCCGCTACAGATTACTTCTCCAAATGGGCAGAGGCAGTACCGTTACGTGAGGTTACGACATAGCACGTCCTTCAATTTTTTAAAAGCCAAGTCGTCTACCGTTTTGGAGTACCACGAAAAATAATTTTCGATAATGGGACAGCTTTCAGAAGTACAAAGATCAACAACTTTGTCAGAAGACATGGGATAGATTGATACTTTACAATTTACTATCCCATAGTAAATGGTCCGACTGTGGCTTTCAACAAAACACCGGTATAGATGTTGAAGAAAACACTGGATGAAAACAAAAGGGATTGGCACAACAAATAGTTAGAAGCTTTGTGGGCCTACCGGACAATGTTCAGGACTGCCACTCAGTGTACACCCTATATGCTCGTGTCTGGAGCTATCGCTAGAAGTCCAGAAACCGTCTCTCAGAGTCGTCATTGCCAACCAACTCACAACAGAAGAAAACACAAAACTCATACTTGAAGAGCTAGAGAGTCTCGAGAGAAGACGACTAGAAGCACAACAACATTTGGAGCTTTACTAGGCAAAGATTGTACAAGCCCATGATAAATTTGTCCACCTAAGAACATTCAAAGTTGGTGACCTCGTACTACAAAAGACCTATTCTTGCACGCCGCAAAATAGGTGGAAAATTTGAGCCAACTTGGGAGGGACTATTTGTCGTTGAAAAGGTCTACATAGGAGGAGCTTACCAGTTAATGGACTTCCAAGGTGAAAGACCCATGTTACCAATAAACGAACGATATCTGAAAACCTATTACACAGCTTGACGCCGCTTGCCTCTGCTTGCTTTTGAAACTTTGAAACTTTGATTGTTTTAGGGTTATCTATGCAGCCAAATGTCTATGATCAGGTCCAAATTTTGTAATTAACCTCAATATAATGAAAATTTTGAGAAAAATAATCTAAACTTCAAATTTTCTTCCTTCCACTTTTAATTAAATAAAAATCATACATAAAATTCTTCAAACCCAAAACAAACTAAAATTTACTTTAATAAATACTTTGTTTTGTTCTTGTTCAGGACAAGTTTCAGCCCACTGACGTTTTTCCTGTTGTCTGCAGAAATATGTCAGGACAGCGGTTGATCTTTGCTTTCCAAGATGGCTGGAACCTCGCATTAAATGAGGAGATGGCGCCGCGAGGCGGTACCATAGACTTCAATGTGGATTTCAACCAGATTGACATGGACTACAAGGGTCCTCTAATGGACGTAGTCAGCTGCAAAGAGAAAGAGGGACTTCCGCCACTACTAAGAGTGACCACTAACGACGATGTATCATGCAAGGGCAAGAACATGATAACTGAGCGAGATTCAATGGAGGGGCTCAGCCGTCTGCCCTCCATGGTAGCTACTTCTGCTGGAGGCTTAATAGCCGCCAATAACGAATGACTACCAGATAATCCGCTTCACAGGACACAACGCAGGAATGCCAGTCGCAATAAGCAAAGAGCTTTTCCACGACAGGAATGTAAACGTCAAAGAGAGATGAACAACTTGCTCACCCCTATTCCTGAGGGGCACATTTACGATCCAGACCTGAAAGAAACTTCTGTTAGCTTACCCACCACAGAAGAGGAACTAGAGTTTGTGACAATTTCAAACACACTTCTAGTTTCAGATGTTTTGTGCCAGGGTTGCCCGACATGCAACGTTGAAATACCTGCTGGGACATCGGACACAAGCGTGTTTGTAGAATGCCCAGGTTCTAATGTTCTGCATCTACAGCATTTAAGTACATTAGAAGAATACACTTCAAGCACCAGCAAATCTCAGACTTCGGATTTCATGATGGATGCACCATATATCCCACTGGGGACGAATCATCATGCACCATGGAGCCCGGGGTAGTACATCCCATTAAAGGTCGAGTCTCAAAATTTGGATTAAGCCTAGTTCACTATTAAGCCCTTAAGATTTAATGGGTAGATTTGTAAATTAAAAAAAAAGATTTCTTCAATATTTATATTCTTAATCCTTATCATGAATTATAAATCATTTCAAAACTATTAATTGGGGGTATCAAATTATTGAGTTATGATCTTCCAAAATCAAACCCCTGACCTTGATATCTCCTTATTTAAATACTCTCCAAATTTCATTATTTTTAAGAAATTACAAATTTATTCTTTATAAGACCAAAATGGAATTGGTTTCTACCACCTACCCCTTATATAATCCAATCATAAAAACATATCAATTAAGATCATTTATTGCCCTTTTAGTCCTTTGGTTAAGCCTAAATATTAATTAAGCCTTAAATTCCAAAATTACCCTTTTGCTCCTGAGGCTTTAATACCCTATAATTCATTAAATTAGACTCAAATGACTTCAAAATTTTATATTACCTCACTCATAAGTTAATTAAAACATCAGAAGAGACAATGTGACTTTTTTGAATTTATTTAATTTTTATAATTATTTATAATGCAAAAATAGAGATTTTCAATGAAAATTTGATAACTTAACCAAAATAAAACCTTTATCCTTAAGAAAATTACTAGGGATTTGACCGCGACTTTATATATGCTTAAAAATATAAGAATTAATACTGCTGCTAAAAGATTTAATTCCTCAGCAACTGTACCAAAACCTAATAACAGTTATAGATTCAATAAAGATATACGTATATAATTCAGCAACTGCACCAAAAACTTAATAGCAGTTATAGAGTCGATAAAGATGTATGTATAAAAATATTCAATAATTGTAAAGTCACACTTATCAACGCAAGTATACATATCGCTCAAGTAATATATGCTCTAATGGAGTCCTAGATATCGATCCCACAGGGAGTAATATTAGAACTACGAACTAAGACTTTAGAAAAGCAAAATTTTAATCACAACAATGAAATTCAATTTGATTATCTGTCACTAATAGGTAATTAAAATAAATATATAATTTTAATAACTCTTAAATAACTGATTTTACTAATGAGATTTTTAATGTGATATTCAATATATAAGAAAACATCATTCTCCTTGTTAAGAAATTATAGTAAATGGATAAAGTGGATTAGTTCAAATTATATTGTGTCAAATAGGAGCACACCTATTCTTTACCCTTTGGTCCAGACATAAAGAATATTGACTAATCCTAGGCTTGTTTACTGAATCTGCGGCTAGGCTGGGAGGATACTGACTCTCACTTCAGAGCTCCCATATTCCCCTCATTGAGGGCTAACATCTGCACTTCAGCACCCAAATGATAGGACTGAATTGAGGATTTTAGTCTGTCATTGTAAAATCTCCAATTCTACACTNTATGTTTTTTTTTCTTTCTTTTCTCTTTTTCATTTGGATTGCTTTCAATCATATATATATATATATATATATTTTCTTTTTAGGGATTGTTTTCAATCCTTTCTTTTTCTCTTTTCAAGTTAGGATTACTATATCTGGATAGCCTTTAATGATTTTGAACTTCACTTTTGATTTCCTAAATTTGAAACTCAAAGCATTCCTTTACCTTATAAATATTTCATAGTTTTTACATCATTGAGCCCCAATCTTTTCTTCTCAAATAAATTTCCAGATTCTTAATACTTTAAAATATAGTTTCCTTTACATTAAATAGTTAACTATTATCTTATTCTCGTATACTAAAATATCTTAAGTTAAAAAATTAATTTTCATTACAAAAGTATTTCCTTAGATCTACCATAATATTTAAATGGCTACAAAAATATAGTTACCTGAATTAAATTCACTACATTAAATCATATAAATAATTTTTGAAAATATTGAAATAGAAGACATCTAATAGTCAATCTTTTTTTTCCCTCCCCCAAACTTAAAATTTTAAATATGAAATAATACAGGTAGAAAGAAAAACTATAAATATAAATCATACTTGAGTATTGTAGGCATTTTCATCATTCAGAAATTTCTGCAGGCCTTACCAAATTTTTACTTCACCTGATTTGTAATATGGAGCTTTCTACACATATAAATCATTAGAGGAATTTCTGGGAAATGAAATTTTGAAATAAGTGTAAATTTAAAACAAGCACAATATTTTCTAACATATCCACAATACTAAACAAAATAATTAAAATTTAAAATGAGAAAATAAAAATCACATTACATTACAAAATACANAAAGTGAAAAGATCATCACAATTTCTTTAACATTTTTGTGACTCAACCAATTCAAATCACCATTTCACAAATCTCAAGACAAGAAGAAAGACAGAGAAAACTACTCAGGTCTCATGGGGAAAACACAACAAAACTCAGAATTCATATATAAAAGCAAAGTCATACAAACTACAATAATAAATAAACTTATCTCTAATTTCTTCCCAAAAAAACTCCTCGAAGTTCCTCTGAATCTCTTCCTTTCTTTACAGCACACAAAATTCCTCTTTGAAGCGGGAAGGAGGAAGAAATCTCTCACTTTCCCTCCACTCTTACAATATCTCGAAGAATTCATCACAATTTTGACACTCTAGTAAATTTTCTATACACTAATGAAACCTCCATGACCTCTCCAATTTTCAGCCAAAATCTTATTTTAAAGTTGTGGATGAGCTTTCCCAAGAGTTGCCTAAGCATCCCTTCCAAATTTATCCTCATCCAAAGCCTAATTGTACATAACCACCGAGCTCGCCGTCGGCGGCCTTAAGGGCGCCGTCGGCGGACCTTCTCAATGAATTAATTCTGGAGTCTTAGGAAAATCTCGTCGTCGACGTCGTTGGGCTCGCCGTCGGCGCCCTAGTTCAATTCTTCACATTTTGGTCCTTTTTGCTCCAAATTCGCTCCTTTTGCATCTTTTTGCTCCAATGACCCTAATTCATTATTCCTGCAACAAAATATCAAAAATCCCTTTCTTTAAAGTGCAATATCATCAAAAATAGTATAAAATAGATATGAAAATCTCAACATATTTTCCTTTGGTCAAAATCCCCCAAACTTAACTATTACTTGTCCTCAAGTAATTTTAGTACTATATAAAGTTATGATCTATTGTAGTAAAGTTTCAATTCAGAAATAATATAAGTTTGATTTAGATAAATATCATAGTAAGATTTTCAAAAAAAATCAAGTAATTAAATTAACTTTGTAGCCATAAAATTATCTAGTCATCAAGTTTAAGAGTTCTAGTCTTCTATTCATTTCAAGAATGCTATATGTTGCAATATTAAGTCACTCAGAATATTCAAATGATAGGAACTTCATGAGAACATTACTAATAAAAGATCTATTCCATAAATATAAGTTCAGGAATGTATTAACGTTTTCCCTTTAGGTAAGTCTAGTGAAGCCAATTTTTTATTAGGTATATCCTCAAGCTTCTCCTCACTTTCATATTTTTTTCTTTTATTTTCTATTTTTCATTTGAATTGCTTTCAATCACATATATTTTTCTTTTCTTTTCAGTGATTGTTTTCAATCCTTTCTTTTTCCTTTTTCAAAGGAGGATTAATATATCTGGAAAGCCTTTAATGATTTTGAACATCACCTTTTATTTCCTAAATTTGAAACTCAAAGCATTCCCTTATCTTATAAATATTTCATAGCTTTCACATCACTGAGCCCCAATTTTTTCTTCTCAAATGAATTTCCAGATTCTTAATACTTCAAAATATAGTTTCCTTTACTTTAAATAGTTAACTATAATCTTATTCTCTTATGCTAAATATCTTAAGTTACAAAATTAATTTTCATTACAAAAATATTTCTTTAAATCTACCAAAATATTTAAATAGTTTCAAAATATAGTTATATGAATTAAATTTGCTAGATAAAATCATATAAATAATTTTTGAAAATAATTAAATAGAGGACATCTAATAATTAATATTTTTCTTCCCTCCCCAAAACTTAAATTTTTAAATATGAAATAATACATGTAGAAACAAAAAACTCTAAATATAAATCGTACCTCAGTATTTTAGGCATTTTCATCATTATGAAATTTTTGCAAGTCTTCTCNTTTATTTTCTCCCCAAGAACACTCCTCAAAGTTCCTCTGAATCTCTTCCTTTCTTTACAACACACATAATTCTTCTTCAAAGCAGTAAGAAGGAAGAAATCTCTCACTTTCTCTCTACTCTTATAATCTCTCAAAGAATTTCTCACAATATTGGAACCTTTCTAATTTCTAGGAACTCTCTCTAGCACTTCCTTCTCTCTAGATTCTCTCCCCCCTTCTTAATTTTCGGCTAAAGTAGTCTATTAAAGTTGTGGATGAGCTTTCCCAAGAGTTGCCTAAGCATCCCTTCAAAATTTGGCCTTATCCAAAGCTTGAGTAGGCATAACTGCCGAGCTCGCCATCGGCGGCCTCGAAAGCGCCGTCGGCGGACTTCTGAAGAATTTTTTCCTGTAGCCTCGGGAAAAACTCGCCGTTGGCGGGATCGAGGGCGTCGTCGGCGACTTAGTTCAAATTTCCACATTTTGGTCATTTTCGCTCCAAATTCACTCTTTTTTGTATCTTTTTGCTCCAATGCATCATTCCTGCAAGAAAACATCAAAAATACCTTTCTTTAAAGTGCAATATCACCAAAAACAGTATAAAGTAGGTATGAAAATCTCAACATATTTTCCTTGGGTCAAAATCCCTGAAACTTAACTATAACTTGACCTCAAGTAATTTTAGTACTACATAAAAGTTATGATCTACTATAGTAAAGTTTTAATTTAGAAACACTATAAGTTTGATCTAAATAAATACCATAGTGAGATTTTAAAAAAAAATTCAAGTAATTGAATTAACTTTGTAGCCACAAGATTATCCAGTTATCAAATTTAAGAGTTCTAGTCTTCTATTCATTTCAAGAATGATTATATGTTGCAATATTAA